>JAVLSZ010000134.1:662500-667500 GCA_032313775.1 Urocyon cinereoargenteus | reverse complement strand
CGGGTTAGGGTACGGGTTAGGGTGAGGGTTAGGGTTAGGGTTAGGTTTAGGAAAGGATTAGGGTTAGGGTTAGGGTACGGGTTAGGGTTAGGGTTAGGGTTAGGGTACGGAGTATGGTTAGGGTACGGGATAGGGTTAGGGTACGGGTTAGGGTACGGGTTAGGGTTAGGGTTAGGTTTAGGTTATGGTTTAGGGTTAGGGTCCTGTTTAGGGTTATGGTTAGGGTACTGGTTAGGGTTAGGGTTAGGGTACGGGTTAGGGTTAGGCTTAGGTTAGGGTACGGGTTAGGGTTAGGGTTGGGTTAGGGTTAGGGTTAGGTTTAGGGTACGGGTTAGGGTTAGGGTACGGGTTAGGGTACGAATTAGGGTTAGGGTTAGGGTTAGGGTTAGGGTACGGGTAGGGTTAGGTTACGGGGTTATGGTTAGGGTTAGGGTACTGGTTAGGGTTAGGGTTAGGGTTAGGGTTAGGGTACGGGTTAGGGTTAGGGTTAGGTTTAGGGTACGGCTTAGGGTTAGGGTACGGGTTAGGGTTAGGATTAGGGTACGGGTTAGAGTTAGGGTTAGGGTTAGGGTAAGGGTACGGGTTAGGGTTAGGGTTCGGGTTAGGGTACTGTTTAGGGTATGGGTTAGGGTTAGGGTTAGGGTTAGGGTACGAGTTAGGTTTAGGGTTAGGGGTTAGCGTTAGGGTTAGGGTTAGGGTACGGGTTAGGTTTAGGGTTATGGGATAGGGTTAGGGTTAGGGTTAGGGTACGGGTTAGGGTTAGGGTACGGGTTAGGTTTAGGGTTAGGGTTAGGTTTAGGGTACGGGTTAGGGTTAGGGTACGGGTTAGGGTTACGGTTAGGGTACGGGTTAGGGTTAGGTTTAGGGGTTAGGGTTAGGGTTAGGGTTAGTGTTAGGGATAGGGTTAGGGTACAGGTTAGGGTTAGGGTACGGGTTAGGGTTAGGGTGAGGATTAGTGTTAGAGTTAGCATACAGGTTAAGGTTAGGATTAGGGTTAGGGTTAGTGTTAGCGTACTGGTTAGGGTTATGGTACGGGTTAGGGTTAGGGTTAGGGTTAGGGTTAGGGTTAGGGTTAGGGTTAGGAAAGGGTTAGGGTTAGGATTAGGGTTAGGGTTAGGGTACGGGTTAAGGTTAGGGTTAGTGTTAGGGTTAGGGTACGAGTTAGGTTTAGGGTTAGGGGTTAGCGTTAGGGTTAGGGTTAGGGTACGGGTTAGGGTTAGGGTTAGGGTTAGGGTTAGGGTTAGGGGTTAGGGTTAGGGTTAGGGTTAGTGTACGGTTTAGGGTACGGGTTAGGGTTAGGGTTAGGGTTAGGGTTAGGGGTTAGGGTTAGGGTTAGGGTTTGGGTTAGGTTTAGGGTTAGGGTACGGGTAAGGGTTAGGTTTAGGGTTAGGGTTAGGGTCCGGGTTAGGGTTAGGGTTAGTGTTAGGGTTAGGGTATGGGTTAAGTTTAGGGTTAGGGTTAGGGTTAGGGTTAGGGTACGTGTTAGGGTTAGGGTTAGGGTACGGATTAGGTTTAGGGTTAGGGTTAGGGTTAGGGTTAGGGTACGGGTTAGGTTTAGGGTTAGGGTTAGTGTTAGGGTTAGGGTTAGCGTACGGGTTAGGGTTAGGAAAGGGTTAGGGTTAGGGTTAGGGTTAGGGTACGGGTTAAGTTTAGGGTTAGGGTACGGGTTAGGGTTAGGGTTAGTGTTAGGGTTAGGGTTAAGGTACGGGTTAGGGTTAGGGTTAGGGTACGGTTTAGGGTTAGGGTACGGGTTAGGGTACGGGTTAGGGTGAGGGTTAGGTTTAGGGTACGGTTTAGGGTTAGGGTACTTGTTAGGGTTAGGGGTAGGTACTGGTTAGGGTTAGGGTACGGGTACGGGTTAGGGTTAGGTTTAGGGTTAGGGTTAGGGTACGGGTAAGGGTTAGGTTTAGGGTTAGGGTTAGGGTACGGGTTAGGGTTAGGGTTAGTGTTAGGGTTAGGGTATGGGTTAAGTTTAGGGTTAGGGTTAGGGTTAGTGTTAGGGTACGTGTTAGGGTTAGGGTTAGGGTACGGATTAGGGTTAGGGTTAGGGTTAGGGTTAGGGTTAGGGTTAGGGTACGGGTTAGGTTTAGGGTTAGGGTTAGTGTTAGGGTTAGGATTAGCGTTCGGGTTAGGGTTAGGGTTAGGTTTATGGTTAGGGTACGGGTTAGGTTTAGGGTACGGGTTAGTGTTAGGGTTAGGGTTAGGGTTAGGGTTATGAAAGGGTTAGGGTTAGGGTTAGGGTTAGGGTTAGGGTACGGGTTAAGGGTAGGGTTAGGGTACGGGTTAGGGTTAGGGTTAGTGTTAGGGTTAGGGTTAAGGTACGGGTTAGGGTTAGGGTTAGGGTACGGTTTAGTGTTAGGGTACGGGTTAGGGTACGGGTTAGGGTGAGGGTTAGGTTTAGGGTACGGTTTAGGGTTAGGGTACTGGTTAGGGTTAGGGTTAGGGTACTGGTTAGGGTTAGGGTAAGGGTACGGGTTAGGGTTAGGTTTAGGGTTAGGGTTAGGGTACGGGTAGGGTTAGGGTTAGGGTTAGGGTTAGGGTACGGGTTAAGTTTAGGTTTAGGGTTAGGGTTAGGGTTAGGGTACGGGTTAGGGTTAGGCTAGGGTACGAATTAGGGTTAGAGTTAGGTTTAGGGTTAGGGTTAGGGTATGGGTTAGGGTTAGGGTTAGGGTTAGTGTTAGGGTTAGGGTTAGCGTACGGTTTACGGCTGGGTTAGGGTTAGGGTACGGGTTAGGTTTAGGGTACGGGTTAGGGTACGGGTTAGGGTTAGGGTTAGGGTTAGGGTTAGGTTTAGGATACGGGTTAGGGTTAGGATAACGTTAGGGGTTAGGGGTTAGGGTTAGGGTTAGGGTTAGGGTGATGGTTAGGGTACGGGTTAGGGTACGGGTTAGGGTTAGGGTACGGGTTAGTGTTAGGGTTAGGGTTAGGGTTAGGGTACAGGTTAGGTTTAGGGTTAGGGTTAGGGTTAGGGTACGGGTTTGGGTTAGGGTACGGGTTAGGGTACGGGTTAGGGTGAGGGTTAGGGTTAGGGTTAGGTTTAGGAAAGGATTAGGGTTAGGGTTAGGGTACGGGTTAGGGTTAGGGTTAGGGTTAGGGTACGGAGTATGGTTAGGGTACGGGATAGGGTTAGGGTACGGGTTAGGGTACGGGTTAGGGTTAGGGTTAGGTTTAGGTTATGGTTTAGGGTTAGGGTCCTGTTTAGGGTTATGGTTAGGGTACTGGTTAGGGTTAGGGTTAGGGTACGGGTTAGGGTTAGGCTTAGGTTAGGGTACGGGTTAGGGTTAGGGTTGGGTTAGGGTTAGGGTTAGGTTTAGGGTACGGGTTAGGGTTAGGGTACGGGTTAGGGTACGAATTAGGGTTAGGGTTAGGGTTAGGGTTAGGGTACGGGTTAGGGTTAGGTTACGGGTTATGGTTAGGGTTAGGGTACTGGTTAGGGTTAGGGTTAGGGTTAGGGTTAGGGTACGGGTTAGGGTTAGGGTTAGGTTTAGGGTACGGCTTAGGGTTAGGGTACGGGTTAGGGTTAGGATTAGGGTACGGGTTAGAGTTAGGGTTAGGGTTAGGGTAAGGGTACGGGTTAGGGTTAGGGTTCGGGTTAGGGTACTGTTTAGGGTATGGGTTAGGGTTAGGGTTAGGGTTAGGGTACGAGTTAGGTTTAGGGTTAGGGGTTAGCGTTAGGGTTAGGGTTAGGGTACGGGTTAGGTTTAGGGTTATGGGATAGGGTTAGGGTTAGGGTTAGGGTACGGGTTAGGGTTAGGGTACGGGTTAGGTTTAGGGTTAGGGTTAGGTTTAGGGTACGGGTTAGGGTTAGGGTACGGGTTAGGGTTACGGTTAGGGTACGGGTTAGGGTTAGGTTTAGGGGTTAGGGTTAGGGTTAGGGTTAGTGTTAGGGATAGGGTTAGGGTACAGGTTAGGGTTAGGGTACGGGTTAGGGTTAGGGTGAGGATTAGGGTTAGGGTTAGCATACAGGTTAAGGTTAGGATTAGGGTTAGGGTTAGTGTTAGCGTACTGGTTAGGGTTATGGTACGGGTTAGGGTTAGGGTTAGGGTTAGGGTTAGGGTTAGGGTTAGGAAAGGGTTAGGGTTAGGATTAGGGTTAGGGTTAGGGTACGGGTTAAGGTTAGGGTTAGTGTTAGGGTTAGGGTACGAGTTAGGTTTAGGGTTAGGGGTTAGCGTTAGGGTTAGGGTTAGGGTACGGGTTAGGGTTAGGGTTAGGGTTAGGGTTAGGGTTAGGGGTTAGGGTTAGGGTTAGGGTTAGTGTACGGTTTAGGGTACGGGTTAGGGTTAGGGTTAGGGTTAGGGTTAGGGGTTAGGGTTAGGGTTAGGGTTTGGGTTAGGTTTAGGGTTAGGGTACGGGTAAGGGTTAGGTTTAGGGTTAGGGTTAGGGTCCGGGTTAGGGTTAGGGTTAGTGTTAGGGTTAGGGTATGGGTTAAGTTTAGGGTTAGGGTTAGGGTTAGGGTTAGGGTACGTGTTAGGGTTAGGGTTAGGGTACGGATTAGGTTTAGGGTTAGGGTTAGGGTTAGGGTTAGGGTACGGGTTAGGTTTAGGGTTAGGGTTAGTGTTAGGGTTAGGGTTAGGGTTAAGGTTAGGGTTAGGGTACGGGTTAGGGTTAGGGTTAGTGTTAGGGTTAGGGTTAAGGTACGGGTTAGGGTTAGGGTTAGGGTACGGTTTAGGGTTAGGGTACGGGTTAGGGTACGGGTTAGGGTGAGGGTTAGGTTTAGGGTACGGTTTAGGGTTAGGGTACTTGTTAGGGTTAGGGGTAGGTACTGGTTAGGGTTAGGGTACGGGTACGGGTTAGGGTTAGGTTTAGGGTTAGGGTTAGGGTACGGGTAATGGTTAGGTTTAGGGTTAGGGTTAGGGTACGGGTTAGGGTTAGGGTTAGTGTTAGGGTTAGGGTATGGGTTAAGTTTAGGGTTAGGGTTAGGGTTAGTGTTAGGGTACGTGTTAGGGTTAGGGTTAGGGTACGGATTAGGGTTAGGGTTAGGGTTAGGGTTAGGGTTAGGG
>JAVLSZ010000134.1:640000-657500 GCA_032313775.1 Urocyon cinereoargenteus | reverse complement strand
TTAGGGTACGGGTTAGGTTTAGGGTTAGGGTTAGTGTTAGGGTTAGGGTTAGGCGTACGGGTTAGGGTTAGGGTTATGTTTAGGGTTAGGATACGGGTTAGGTTTAGGGTACGGGTTAGTGTTAGGGGTTAGGGTTAGGGTTAGGGTTAGGGTTAGGAAAGGGTTAGGGTTAGGGTTAGGGGTTAGGGTTAGGGTACGGGTTAAGGTTAGGGTTAGGGTACGGGTTAGGGTTAGGGTTAGTGTTAGGGTTAGGGGTTAAGGTACGAGTTAGGGTTAGGGTTAAGGTACGGTTTAGGGTTAGGGTACGGGTTAGGGTACGGGTTAGGGTGAGGGTTAGGTTTAGGGTACGGTTTAGGGTTAGGGTACTAGTTAGGGTTAGGGTTAGGTACTGGTTAGGGTTAGGGTAAGGGTAACGGGTTAGGGTTAGGTTTAGTGTTAGGGTTAGGGTACGGGTTAGGGTTAGGGTTAGGGTTAGGGTTAGGGTTACGGGTTAAGTTTTAGGTTTAGGGTTAGGGTTAGGGTTTAGGGTACGTGTTTAGGGTTTAGGCCTAGGGTACGGATTAGGGTTAGGGTTTAGGTTTAGGGTTAGGGTTAGGTTATGGGTTAGGGTTAGGGTTAGGGTTAGTGTTAGGGTTAGGGTTAGGGTTAGCGTACGGGTTAGGGTTAGGGTTAGGGTTAGGGTACGGGTTAGGTTTAGGGTACGGGTTAGGGGTTAGGGTTAGGGTTAGGGTTTAGGGTTAGGAAAGGGTTAGGGTTAGGGTTAGGGTTAGGGTACGGTTTAGGGTACGGGTTAGGGTTAGGGTTAGGGTTAGGGTTAGGTTTTAGGTTACGGGTTAGGGTTAGGATAGGGTTAGGGGTTAGGGGTTAGGGTTAGGGTTAGGGTTAGGGTGATGGTTAGGGTACGGGTTAGGGTACGGGTTAGGGTTAGGGTACGGGTTTAGTGTTAGGTTTAGGGTTAGTGTTAGGGTACGGGGTTAGGGTTAGGGTTAGGATTAGGGTTACGGTTTTAGGGTTAGGGTACGGGTTAGGGTACGGGTTAGGGTGAGGGGTTAGGGTTAGGGTTAGGTTTAGGGAAAGGGATTAGGGGTTAGGGTTAGGTTACGGGTTAGGGTTAGGGTACGGAGTATGGTTAGGGTACGGGGTAGGGTTAGGGTACGGGTTAGGTACGGGTTAGGGTTAGGGGTTATGTTTAGGGTAGTGCTTAGGGTTAGGGTCCCTGGTTAGGGTTAGGGGTTAGGGTACTGGTTAGGGTTAGGGTTAGGGTACGGGTTAGGGTTTAGGCTTAGGGTTAGTGTATGGGTTAGGGTTAGGGTTGGGTTAGGGTTTAAGGTTAGGGTTAGGGTACGGGTTAGGGTTAGGCTACGGGGTAGGGTACGAATTAGGGTTAGGTTTTGGGTTAGGGTTAGGGTACGGGTTAGGGTTAGGGTACGGGTTATGGTTTGGGTTAGGGTACTGGTTAGGGTTAGGGTTAGGTTTAGGGTTAGGGTTAGGGTACGGGTTAGGGTTAGGGTTAGGTTTAGGGTACGGGTTAGGGTTAGATTTTGGGTTAGTGTTAGGGTACGGTTAGGGTTAGGGTACGGGTTAGGGTTAGGTTTAGGGTACGGGTTAGGGTTAGGGTTAGGGTTAGGGTTAGGATACGGGTTAGGGTTAGGGTTAGGGTTAGGGTTAGTGTTAGGGTTAGCGTACGGGTTAGGGTTAGGTTTAGGGTAAGGGTTAGGGTATGGGTTAGGGTTAGGGTTAGGTTTAGGTTTAGGGTACGGTTTAGGGATAGGGTTAGGGTTAGGATTAGTGTTAGGGTACGGGTTAGGGTACGGGTTAGGTTTAGGTTTAGGTTTAGGGTTAGGGTACGGGTTAGGGTTAGGGTTAGGTTTAGGGTACGGGTTAGGGTTAGGGTTAGGGTTAGGGTACGGGTTAAGCTTAGGGTACGTGTTAGGGTTAGGTTTAGGGTACGGGTTAGGGTTAGGGTTAGGGTTAGGGTTAGGATACGGGTTAGGGTTAGGGTTAGGGTTAGGGTTAGTGTTAGGTTTAGCGTACGGGTTAGGGTTAGGTTTAGGGTACGGGTTAGGGTACGGGTTAGGGTTAGGGTTAGGGTTAGGGTGAGGGTTAGGGTTAGGGTACGGGTTAGGGTTAGGCTAGGGTACAGATTAGGGTTAGGGTTAGGGTTAGGGTTAGGGTTACTGTATGGGTTAGGGTTAGGGTTAGGGTTAGTGTTAGGGTTATGGTTAGCGTACGGGTTAGGGTTAGGGTTAGGGTTAGGGTTAGGGTATGGGTTAGGGTTAGGTTTAGGGTTAGTGTTAGGGTTAGAGTTAGCGTACGGGTTAGGGTTAGCGTTAGGGTTAGGGTATGGGTTAGGTTTATGGTACGGGTTAGGGTTAGGGTTAGGTTTAGGGTTAGGGTTAGGGTTAGGAAAGGGTTAGGGTTAGGGTTAGGGTTAGGGTACGGGTTAGGGATAGGTTTAGGGTACGGGTTAGGGTTAGGGTTAGGGTTAGGGTTAGGGTTAGGTTTAGGATACGGGTTAGGGTTAGGATAAGGTTAGGGGTTAAGGGTTAGGGTTAGGGTTAGGGTTAGGGTGATGGTTAGGTTACGGGTTAGGGTACGGGTTAGGGTTAGGGTACGGGTTAGTGTTAGGGTTAGTGTTAGGGTTAGGGTACGGGTAAGGTTTAGGGTTAGGGTACGGGTTAGGGTTAGGGTACGGTTTAGGGTACGGGTTAGGGTGAGGGTAAGGTTAGGGTTAGGGTTAGGGTTAGGGTACGGGTTAGGGTTAGGGTTAGGGTTAGTGTTATGGTACGGGTTAGGGTTAGGGTTAGGGTTAGGGTTAGGGTTAGGGTACGGAGTATGGTTAGGGTACGGGGTAGGGTTAGGGTACGGGTTAGGGTACGGGTTAGGGTTAGGGTTAGGTTTAGGGTACGGTTTAGGGTTGGGTCCTGGTTAGGGTTAGGGTTAGGGTACTGGTTAAGGTTAGGGTTAGGTTTGGGTTAGGGTTAGGGTTAGAGTTAGGGTACGGGTTAGGGTTAGGGTACGGGTTAGGGTACGAATTAGGGTTAGGGTTAGGGTTAGGGTTAGGGTACGGGTTAGGGTTAGGGTACGGGTTATGGTTAGGGTTAGGGTACTGGTTAGGGTTAGGGTTAGGGTTAGGGTTAGGGTTCGGGTTAGGGTTAGGGTTAGGTTTAGGGTACGGGTTAGGGTTAGGGTACGGGTTAGGGTTAGGTTTAGGGTACGGGTTAGAGTTAGGGTTAGGGTTAGGGTAAGGGTACGGGTTAGGGTTAGGGTTAGGGTTAGGGTACGGTTTAGGGTACGGGTTAGGGTTAGGGTTAGGGTTAGGGTACGAGTTAGGTTTAGGGTTAGGGGTTAGCTTTAGGGTTAGTGTTAGGGTACGGGTTAGGGTTAGGGTTAGGGGATAGGGTTAGGGTTAGGGTTAGGGTACGGGTTAGGGTTAGGGTACGGGTTAGTGTTAGGGTTAGTGTTAGGTTTAGGGTACGGGTTAGGGTTAGGGTACGGGTTAGTGTTATGTTTAGGGTACGGGTTAGGGTTAGGTTTAGGGGTTAGGGTTAGGGTTAGGGTTAGTGTTAGGGATAGGGTTAGGGTACAGGTTAGGGTTAGGGTACGGGTTAGGGTTAGGGTGAGGTTTAGGGTTAGGGTTAGCATAGGGGTTAGGTTTAGGATTAGGGTTAGGGTTAGTGTTAGAGTACGGGTTAGGGTTATGGTACGGGTTAGGGTTAGGGTTAGGGTTAGGGTTAGGGTACGGGTTAAGGTTAGGGTTCGGGTACGGGTTAGGGTTAGGGTTAGTGTTAGGGTTAGGGTTAAGGTACGGGTTCCGGTTAGGGTACGGGTTAGGGTTAGGGTTAGGGGTTAGGGTTAGGATTAGTGTTAGCGTTAGGGTTAGGGTACGGGTTAGGGTTAGGTTTAGGGTTAGGGTTAGGGTACGGGTTAGGGTTAGGGTTAGGGTTAGGGTTAGGGTTAGGGTTAGGGTACGGGTTAGGGTTACGGTTAGGGTTAGGTTTAGGGTACGGTTTAGGGTTAGGGTTAGGGTTAGGTTTAGGGTATGGGTTAGGGTTAGGGTACGGGTTAGGGTTAGGTTTAGGGTACGGGTTAGGGTTAGGGTTAGGGTTAGGGTTAGGGTACGGGTTAGGGTTAGGGTTCGGGTTAGGGTTAGGGTTAGTGTTAGGGTTAGCGTACGGGTTAGGGTTAGGTTTAGGGTAAGGGTTAGGGTACGGGTTAGGGTTAGTGTTAGGGTACGGTTTAGGGTTAGGGTTAGGGTTAGGGTTAGCGTTAGGGTACGGGTTAGGGTTCGGGTTAGGGTTAGTGTTATGGTACGGGTTAGGGTACGTGTTAGGTTTAGGGTACCGGTTAGGGTGAGGGTACGGGTTAGGGTTAGGGTTAGGGTACGGGTTAGGGTTAGGGTTAAAGGTTAGGTTTAGGGTTATGGTTAGTGTACGGGTTAGGGTTAGGGTACAGGTTAGGGTTAGGGTTAGGGTTAGGATTAGGTTTAGGGTACGGGTTAGGGTTAGGGTACGGATTAGGGTTAGTGTTAGGGTATGGGTTAGGGTTAGGGTTAGGGGTTAGGTTTAGGATTAGGGTTAGGGTAGGCTTAGGGTACGGGTAGGGTTAGGTTACGGGTTAGGGTTAGGGTTAGGGTTAGGGTTAGGTTTAGCGTACGGGTTAGGGTTAGGGTTAGGTTTAGTGTTAGGTTAGGGTTAGGGTTAGGGTACGGGTTAGGGTTAGGGTTAGGGTTAGGGTTAGGAAAGGGTTAGGATTAGGGTTAGGGTTAGGGTACGGGTTAAGGGTAGGGTTAGGGTACGGGTTAGGGTTAGAGTTAGAGTTAGGGTTAGGGTTAGGGTACGGGTTAGGGTACGGGTTTGGGTACGGGTTAGGGTTAGGGTACGAGTTAGGGTTCGGGTTAGGGTTAGGGTTAGGGTTAGGGTTAGGGTTAGGTTTAGGGTACGGGTTAGGGTTAGGGTTAGGGTTAGGGTTAGGTTTAGGGTACGGGTTAGAGTTAGGGTTAGGGTTAGGGTTAGGGTACGGGTTAGGGTTAGGGTTAGGGTACGGGTTAGGATTAGGGTTAGGGTACGGGTTAGGGTTAGGGTTAGGGTTAGTTTTAGGGTACGGGTTAGCGTTAGGGTGAGGGTTAGGGTTAGGGTTAGGGTTAGCAAAGGGTTAGGGTTAGGGTTAGTGTTAGGGTTAGGGTACGGTTTATAGTTAGGTTTAGGGTACGGTTTAGGGTTAGGGTTAGGGTTAGGGTTAGGGTTAGGCTACGGGTTATGGTTAGGGTTTGTGTTAGGGTTTAGGGGTTAGGGTTAGGGTTAGGGTTAGGGTTAGTGTACGTGTTAGGGTATGGGTTAGGGTTAGGTTACGGGTTAGTGTTAGGGTTAGGGTTAGGGTTAGGGTACGTGTTAGGGTTAGCGTTAGGGTTAGGGTACGGGTTAGGGTACGGGTTACGGTTAGGGTAAGTTTGGGTTAGGGTTAGGGTTAGGGTTAGGTTTAGGAAAGGGTTAGGGTTAGGGTTAGGGTACGGGTTAGGGTTAGGGTTAGGGTTAGGGTACGGGTTAGGGTTAGTGTTAGGGTTAGGGTACGGTTTAGGGTACGGGTTAGGGTTAGGGTTAGGTTTAGGGTTAGGGTTAGGGTACGGGTTAGGGTTAGGGTTAGGGGTTAGCGTTAGGGTTAGGGTTAGGGTACGGGTTAGCGTTAGGGTTAGGCGATAGAGTTAGGTTTAGGGTTAGGTTACGGGGTGGGTTAGGGTACGGGTTAGTGTTAGGGTTAGGGTTAGGTTTAGGGTACGGGTTCGGGTAGGGTACGGGTTAGGGTTATGGTTAGGTAACGGGTTAGGGTTAGGGTTAGGGGTTAGGGTTAGGGTTAGTGTTAGGGTTAGGTTTAGGGTACGGGTTAGGTTTAGGATACGGGTTAGGGTTAGGGTGAGTGTTAGGGTTAGGGTTAGCATACGGGTTAGGGTTAGGATTAGGGTTAGGGTTAGTGTTAGTGTATGGGTAAGCGTTAGGGTACGGGTTAGGGTTAGCGTTAGGGTTACGGTTAGGGTTAGGAAAGTGTTAGGGTTAGGATTAGGGTTAGGGTTAGGGTACGGGTTAAGTTTAGGGTTAGGGTACGGGTTAGGGTTAGGGTTAGGATTAGGGTTAGGGTTAGGGTACGGGTTAGGGTACGGGTTAGGGTTAGGGTTAGGGTTAGGGGTTAGGGTTAGGGTTAGGGTTAGGGTTAGGGTTAGGGTACGGGTTAGGGTTAGGGTTTGGGTTAGGGTTAGGGTTAGGTTACGGGTTAGGGTTAGGTTTAGGGTTAGGGTTAGGGTACGGGTTAGGGTTAGGTTTAGGGTTAGTGTTAGGGTACGGGTTAAGTTTAGGGTTAGGGTTAGGGTTAGGGTTAGGGTACGGGTTAGGGGTAGGGTTAGGGTACAGATTAGGGTTAGGGTTAGGGTTAGGGTTAGGGTTAGGGTTATGGTACGGGTTAGGGTTAGGGTTAGGGTTAGTGTTAGGGTTAGCGTTAGCGTACTGGTTAGGGTTAGGGTTAGGGTTAGGGTACGGGTTAGGTTTAGGGTACGTGTTAGGGTTAGGGTTAGGGTTAGGGTTAGGGTTAGGGTTAGTAAAGGGTTAGCGTTAGGGTTAGGGTTAGGGTTAGGGTACGGGTTAGGGTTAGGTTTAGTGTACGGTTTAGGGTTATGGTTAGGGTACGGGTTAGGGTTAGGGTTAGGGGTTAGGGTTAGGGTTAGGGTTAGTGTTAGGGTTAGAGTTAGGGTACGGGTTAGGTTTAGGATACGGGTTAGGGTTAGGGTGAGTGTTAGGGTTAGGGTTAGCATACGGGTTAGGGTTAGGATTAGGGTTAGGGTTAGTGTTAGGGTACGGGTTAGGATTAGGGTACGGTTTAGGGTTAGGATACGGGTTAGGGTTAGGGTGAGTGTTAGGGTTAGGGTTAGCATACGGGTTAGTTTTAGGATTAGGGTTAGGGTTAGTGTTAGGGTACGGGTTAGGGTTAGGGTACGGGTTAGGGTTAGGGTAAGCGTTAGGGTTAGGGTTAGGGTTAGAAAGGGTTAGGGTTAGAATTAGGGTTAGGGTTAGGTTACGGGTTAAGGTTAGGGTTAGGGTACCGGTTAGGGGTAGGGATAGGGTTAGGGTTAGGGTTAGGTTACGGGTTAGGGTACGGGTTAGGGTTAGGGTTAGGGTTAGGAGTTAGGGTTAGGGTTAGGGTTAGGGTTAGGGTACGGTTTAGGGTACGGGTTATGGTTAGGGTTAGGGTTAGGGTTAGGGTTAGCGTACGGGTTAGGGTTAGGGTTAGGGTTAGGGTTAGGGTACGGGTTAGGGTTAGGGTTTGGGTTAGGGTTAGTGTTAGGGTACGGGTTAGGGTTAGGTTTAGGTTTAGGGTTAGGGTACGGGTTAGCGTTAGGGTTAGGGTTAGTGTTAGGGTACGGGTTAAGTTTAGGGTTAGGGTTAGGGTTAGGGTACAGGTTAGGGGTAGGGTTAGGGTACGGATTAGGGTTAGGGTTAGGGTTAGGGTTATGGTACGGGTTAGGGTTAGGGTTAGGGATAGTGTTAGGGTTAGCGTTAGAGTACTGGTTAGGGTTAGGGTTAGGTTTAGGGTTAGGGTTAGGAAAGGGTTAGGGTTAGGGTTAGGGTTAGGCTTAGGGTACGGGTTAAGGTTAGGTTTAGGGTACGGGTTAGGGTTAGGGTAAGGGTTAGGGTTAGGTTTAGGGTACGGGTTAGGGTTAGGGTTAGTTTTAGAGGTTAGGGGTTAGGGTTAGGTTTATGGTTAGGGTACGTGTTAGCGTTCGGGTTAGGGTTAGGGTACGGGTTAGTGTTAGGGTTAGGGTTAGGGTTAGGGTACGGGTTTGGGTTAGCGTTAGGGTTAGTTTACGGGTTAGGGTACGGGTTACGGTTAGGGTAAGTTTGGGTTAGGGTTAGGGTTATGGTTAGGTTTAGGAAAGGGTTAGGGTTAGGGTTAGGGTACGGGTTAGCGTTAAGATTAGGGTTAGGGTACGGGTTAGGGTTAGTGTTAGGGTTAGGGTATGTTTTAGGGTACGGGTTAGGGTTAGGGTTAGGTTTAGGGTTAGGTTTAGGGTACGGGTTAGGGTTAGGGTTAGGGGTTAGCGTTAGGGTTAGGGTTAGGGTACGGGTTAGAGTTAGGGTTAGTGGATAGGGTTAGGTTTAGGGTTAGGTTACGGGGTGGGTTAGGGTACGGGTTAGTGTTAGGGTTAGGGTTAGGTTTAGGGTACGGGTTAGGGTTAGGTTACGGGTTAGGGTTATGGTTAGGTAACGGGTTAGGGTTAGGGTTAGGGGTTAGGGTTAGGGTTAGAGTTAGTGTTAGTGTTAGGGTTAGGTTTAGAGTACGGGTTAGGTTTAGGATATGGGTTAGGGTTAGGGTGAGTGTTAGGGTTAGGGTTAGCATACGGGTTAGGGTTAGGATTAGGGTTAGGGTTAGTGTTAGTGTACGGGTTAGGGTTAGGGTACGGGTTAGGGTTAGGGTTAGCGTTAGGGTTAGGGTTAGGGTTAGGAAAGGGTTAGGGTTAGGATTAGGGTTAGGGTTAGGGTACGGGTTAAGGTTAGGGTTAGGGTACGTGTTAGGGTTAGGGTTAGGATTAGGGTTAGGGTTAGGGTACGGGTTAGGGTACGGGTTAGGGTTAGGGTTAGGGTTAGGTTTTAGGGTTAGGTTTAGGGTTAGGGTTAGGGTACGGGTTAGGGTTAGGGTTTGGTTTAGGTTTAGGGTTAGGGTACGGGTTAGTGTTAGGTTTAGGGTTAGGGTTAGGGTACGGGTTAGGGTTAGGGTTAGGGTTAGTGTTAGGGTACGGGTTAAGTTTAGGGTTAGGGTTAGGTTTAGGGTTAGGGTACGGGTTAGGGGTAGGGTTAGGGTACGGATTAGGGTTAGGGTTAGGGTTAGGGTTAGGGTTATGGTAAGGGTTAGGGTTAGGGTTAGGGTTAGTGTTAGGGTACGGGTTAAGTTTAGGGTTAGGGTTAGGTTTAGGGTTAGGGTACGGGTTAGGGGTAGGGTTAGGGTACGGATTAGGGTTAGGGTTAGGGTTACGGTTAGGGTTAGGGTACGGGTTAGTGTTAGGTTTAGGGTACAGTTTAGGGTTATGGTTAGGGAACGGGTTAGGGTTAGGGTTAGGGTTTAGGGTTAGGGTTAGGGTTAGTGTTAGGGTTAGGGTTAGGGTACGGGTTAGGGTTAGGATACGGGTTAGGGTTAGGGTGAGTGTTAGGGTGAGGGTTAGCATACGGGTTAGTGTTAGGATTAGGGTTAGGGTTAGTGTTAGGGTACGGGTTAGGGTTAGGGTACGGGTTAGGGTTAGGATACAGATTAGGGATAGGGTGAGTGTTAGGGTTAGGGTTAGCATACGGGTTAGGTTTAGGATTAGGTTTAGGGTTAGTGTTAGGGTACGGGTTAGGGTTAGGGTTCGGGTTAGGGTTAGCGTTAGGGTTAGGGTTAGGGTTAGGAAAGGGTTAGGGTTAGGATTAGGGTTAGGGTTAGGGTACGGGTTAAGGTTAGGGTTAGGGTACGGGTTAGGGTTAGGGTTAGGGTTAGGGTTAGGGTTAGGGTACGGGTTAGGGTACGGGTTAGGGTTAGGGTTAGGGTTAGGGGTTAGGGTTAGGGTTAGGGTTAGGGTACGGGTTAGGGGTAGTGTTAGGGTACGGATTAGTGTTAGGGTTAGGGTTAGGGTTAGGGTTATGGTACGGGTTAGGTTTAGGGTACGGGTTAGTGTTAGGGTTAGGGTTAGGGTTAGGGTACGGGTTAGGGTTAGGGTTAGGGTTAGGGTACGGTTTAGGGTTAGGGTACGGGTTAGGGTACGGGTTAGTGTGAGGGTAAGCTTTAGGGTATGGTTTAGGGTTAGGGTACTGGTTAGGGTTAGGGTTAGGGTACTGGTTAGGGTTAGGGTTAGGGTACGGGTTAGGGTCAGGTTTAGGGTTAGGGTTAGGGTACGGGTTAGGGTTAGGGTTAGGGTTAGGGTTAGGTTTAGGGTACGGGTTAAGTTTAGGGTTAGGGTTAGGGTTAGGGTTAGGGCACGGGTTAGGGTTAGGCAAGGGTACGGATTAGGGTTAAGGTTAGGGTTAGGGTTAGGTTTAGGGTATGGGTTAGGGTTAGGGTTATGGTTAGTGTTAGGGTTAGGGTTAGCGTACGGGTTAGGTTTAGGGTTAGGGTTAGGGTACGGGTTAGGTTTAGGGTACGGGTTAGGGTTAGGGTTAGGGTTATGGTTAGGGTTAGGGCTAGGAATGGTTTAGGGTTAGGGTTAGGGTTAGGGTATGGGTTAGGGTTAGGTTTAGGGTACGGGTTAGGGTTAGGGTTAGGATTAGGGTTAGGTTTAGGATACGGGTTAGGGTTAGGATAGGGTTAGGGGTTAGGGGTTAGGGTACGGGTTAGGGTTAGGGTACGGGTTAGTGTTAGGGTTAGGGTTAGGGTACGGGTTAGGGTTAGGGTACGGGTTAGGGTACGGGTTAGGGTTAGGGTTAGGTTTAGGAAAGGATTAGGGTTAGGGTTAGGGTACGGGTTAGGGTTAGGGTTAGGGTTAGGGTACGGAGTATGGTTAGGGTACGGGGTAGGGTTAGGGTACAGGTTAGGGTTAGGGTTAGGGTTAGCTTTAGGGTACGGTTTAGGTTTAGGGTCCTGGTTAGGGTTAGTGTTAGGGTACTGGTTAGTTTTAGGGTTAGGGTACGGGTTAGGGTTAGGCTTAGGGTTAGGGGACGGGTTAGGTTTAGGGTTGGGTTAGGGTTAGGGTTAGGGTTAGGGTACGGATTAGGGTTAGGGTACGGGTTAGGGTACGAATTAGGGTTAGGGTTAGGGTTAGGGTTAGGGTACGGGTTAGGGTTAGGGTACGGGTTATGGTTAGGGTTAGGGTACTGGTTAGGGTTAGGGTTAGGGTTAGGGTTAGGGTACGGGTTAGGGTTAGGGTTAGGTTTAGGGTACGGGTTAGGGTTAGGGTACGGGTTAGGGTTAGGTTTAGGGTACGGGTTAGAGTTAGGGTTAGGGTTAGGGTAAGGGTACGGGTTAGGGTTAGGGTTAGCGTTAGGATTAGGGTACGGTTTAGGGTACGGGTTAGGGTTAGGGTTAGGGTTAGGGTACGGGTTAGGTTTAGGGTTAGGGGTTAGCGTTAGGTTTAGGGTTAGGGTACGGGTTAGGTTTAGGGTTAGGGGATACGGTTAGGGTTAGGGTTAGGGTACGGGTTAGGGTTAGGGTTAGGGTTAGGATTAGGGTACGGTTTAGGGTACGGTTTAGGGTTAGGGTTAGTGTTAGGGTACGGGTTAGGTTTAGGGTTAGGGTTTAGCGTTAGGTTTAGGGTTAGGGTACGGGTTAGGGTTAGGGTTAGGGGATACGGTTAGGGTTAGGGTTAGGGTACGGGTTAGGGTTAGGGTACGGGTTAGGATTAGGGTTAGGGTTAGGGTTAGTGTTAGGGATAGGGTTAAGGTACGGGTTAGGGTTAGGGTACGGGTTAGGGTTAACGTTAGGGTTAGGGTTAGGGTAAGGAAAGGGTTAGGGTTAGGATTAGGGTTAGGGTTAGGGTACGGGTTAAAGTTTGGGTTAGGGTACGGGTTAGGGTTAGGGTTAGGGTTAGTGTTAGGGTTAGGGTACGGGTTAGGGTACGGGTTAGGGTTAGGGTTAGGGTTAAGGGTTAGGGTTACGGTTAGGGTTAGGGTACGGTTTAGAGTATGGGTTAGGGTTAGGGTTAGGGTTAGGTTTAGAGTACGGGTTAGGTTCAGGGTTAGGGTTAGGGTTAGGGTTAGGGTACGGGTTAGGGTTAGGGTTTGGGTTAGGGTTAGGGTTAGGGTACGGGTTAGGGTTAGGTTTAGGTTTAGGGTTAGGGTACGGGTTAGGGTTAGGGTTAGGGGTAGTGTTAGGGTACGGGTTAAGTTTAGGGTTAGGGTTAGGGTTAGGGTACGGGTTAGGGGTAGGGTTAGGGTACGGATTAGGGTTAGGGTTAGGGTTAGGGTTAGGGTTATGGTACGGGTTAGGGTTAGGGTACGGGTTAGTGTTAGGGTTAGGGTTAGGGTACGGGTTAGGGTTAGGATTAGGGTTAGGGTACGGTTTAGGGTTAGGGTACAGGTTAGGGTACGGGTTAGTGTGAGGGTAAGGTTTAGGGTATGGTTTAGGGTTAGGGTACTGGTTAGGGTTAGGGTTAGGGTACTGGTTAGTGTTAGGGTTAGGGTACGGGTTAGGGTCAGGTTTAGGGTTAGGGTTAGGGTACGGGTTAGGGTTAGGGTTAGGGTTAGGGTTAGGGTTAGGGTACGGGTTAAGTTTATTGTTAGGGTTAGTGTTAGGGTTAAGGCACGGGTTAGGGTTAGGCTAGGGTACGGATTAGGGTTAGGGTTAGGGTTAGGGTTAGGTTTAGGGTATGGGTTAGGGTTAGGGTTAGGGTTAGTGTTAGGGTTAGGGTTAGCGTACGGGTTAGGTTTAGGGTTAGGGTTAGGGTACGGGTTAGGTTTAGGGTACGGGTTAGCGTTACGGTTAGGGTTATGGTTAGGGTTAGGGTTAGGAAAGGTTTAGGGTTAGGGTTAGGGTTAGGGTACGGGTTAGGGTTAGGTTTAGGGTACGGGTTAGGGTTAGGGTTAGGATTAGGGTTAGGTTTAGGATACGGGTTAGGGTTAGGATAGGGTTAGGGGTTAGGGGTTAGGGTACGGGTTAGGGTTAGGGTACGGGTTAGTGTTAGGTTTAGGGTTAGGGTACGGGTTAGGGTAAGGGTACGGGTTAGGGTACGGGTTAGGGTTAGGGTTAGGTTTAGGAAAGGATTACGGTTAGGGTTAGGGTACGGGTTAGGGTTAGGTTTAGGGTTAGGGTACGGAGTATGGTTAGGGTACAGGGTAGGGTTAGGTTACGGGTTAGGTTTAGGGTTAGGGTTAGGTTTAGGGTACGGTTTAGGTTTAGGGTCCTGGTTAGGGTTAGTGTTAGGGTACTGGTTAGTTTTAGGGTTAGGGTACGGGTTAGGGTTAGGCTTAGGGTTAGGGTACGGGTTAGGGTTAGGGTTGGGTTAGGGTTAGGGTTAGGGTTAGGGTACGGATTAGGGTTAGGGTACGGGTTAGGGTACGAATTAGGGTTAGGGTTAGGGTTAGGGTTAGGGTACGGGTTAGGGTTAGGGTACGGGTTATGGTTAGGGTTAGGGTACTGGTTAGGATAGGGTTAGGGTTAGGGTTAGGGTACGGGTTAGGGTTAGGGTTAGGTTTAGGGTACGGGTTAGGGTTAGGGTACGGGTTAGGGTTAGGTTTAGGGTACGGGTTAGAGTTAGGTTTGGGGTTAGGGTAAGGGTACGGGTTAAGGTTAGGGTTAGGGTTAGGATTAGGGTACGGTTTAGGGTACGGGTTAGGGTTAGGGTTAGGGTTAGGGTACGGGTTAGGTTTAGGGTTAGGGGTTAGCGTTAGGTTTAGGGTTAGGGTACGGGTTAGGGTTAGGGTTAGGAGATACGGTTAGGTTTAGGGTTAGGGTACGTGTTAGGGTTAGGGTACGGGTTAGGTTTAGGGTTAGGGTTAGTGTTAGTGTTAGGGATAGGGTTAGGGTACAGGTTAGGGTTAGGGTACGGGTTAGGGTTAGGGTGAGGTTTAGGGTTAGGGTTAGCATACCGTTTAGGGTTAGGATTAGGGTTAGGGTTAGTGTTCGTGTACGGGTTAGGGTTATGGTACGGGTTAGGGTTAGGGTTAGGGTTAGGGTTAGGGTTAGGGTTAGGGTTAGGAAAGGCTTAGGGTTAGGATTAGGGATAGGTTTAGGGTACGGGTTAAGGTTAGGGTTAGGGGACGGGTTAGGGTTAGGGTTAGGGTTAGGGTACGGGTTAGGGTTAGGTTTAGGGTTAGGGTTAGGGTTAGGGTTAGGGGTTAGGGTTAGTGTTAGGGTTAGGGTTAGGGTACGGTTTAGGGTACGGGTTAGGGTTAGGGTTAGGGTTAGGGTTAGGGTTAGGGTACGGGTTAGGGTTAGGGTTAGGGTTAGGGTTAGGGTTAGGGTTAGTGTTAGGGTTAGCGTACGGGTTAGGGTTAGGTTTAGGGTAAGGGTTAGGGTCCGGGTTAGGGTTAGTGTTAGGGTACGGGTTAGGGTTAGGGTTAGGGTTAGGGTACGGGTTAGGGTTAGGGTTAGGGTTAGTGTTACTGTACGGGTTAGGGTACGTGTTAGGGTTAGGGTACCGGTTAGGATTAGGGTACGGGTTAGGGTTAGGGTTAGGGTACGGGTTAGGGTTAGGGTTACAGGTTAGGGTTAGGGTTAAGGTTAGTGTACGGGTTAGGGTGAGGGTACAGGTTAGGGTTAGGGTTAGGGTTAGGATTAGGTTTAGGGTACGGGTTAGGTTTAGGGTACGGATTAGGGTTAGTGTTAGGGTATGGGTTAGGGTTAGGGTTAGGGGTTAGGTTTAGGATTAGGGTTAGGGTTAGGGTTAGGGTACGGGTAGGGTTAGGTTACGGGTTAGGGTTAGGGTTAGGGTTAGCCTACGGGTTAGGGTTAGGGTTAGGTTTAGGTTTAGGTTTAGGGTTAGGGTTAAGGTACGGTTTAGGGTTAGGGTACGGGTTAGGGTTAGGGTTAGGGTTAGGGTTAGGGTTAGGATTAGGAAAGGGTTAGGGTAGGGTTAGTGTTAGGGTACGGGTTAAGGGTAGGGTTAGGGTACGGGTTAGGGTTAGAGTTAGAATTAGGGTTAGGGTTAGGGTACGGTTTAGGGTTCGGGTTTGGGTACGGGTTAGGGTTAGGGTACGGGTTAGAGTTCGGGTTAGGTTTAGGGTTAGGGTTAGGGTTAGGTTTAGGGTACGGGTTAGGGTTAGGGTTAGGGTTAGGGTTAGGTACGGGTTAGGGTTAGGGTTAGGGTTAGGGTACGGGTTAGGGTACGGGTTAGGGTTAGGGTTAGGGTTAGGGTACGGGTTAGGGTTAGGGTTAGGGTTAGGGTTAGGTTTAGGGTACGCGTTAGGGTTAGGGTTAGGTTTAGGGTTAGGGTTAGTGTTAGCGTTAGTGTACGGGTTAGGGTTAGGGTTAGGGTTAGGGTTAGGGTTAGGGTACGGGTTAGGGTTAGTGTACGGGTTAGGGTTAGGTTTAGGTTTAGGGTTAGGGTTAGGAAAGGGTTAGGGTTAGGGTTAGGGTTAGGGTTAGGGTATGGGTAAGAGTTAGGGTTAGGGTTAGGGTTAGGGTACGGGTTAGGGTTAGGTTTAGGGTACAGGTTAGGATTAGGTTTATGGTACGGGTTAGGGTTAGGGTTAGGGTTAGGGTTAGGGTTAGGGTTAGCGTACGGGTTAGGGTTAGGGTTAGGTTTAGGGTTAGGTTTAGGGTTAGGGTTAGGGTACGGGTTAGGGTTAGGGTAAGGGTTAGGGTTAGTGTTAGGGTTAGGGTTAGGATTAGGAAAGGGTTAGGGTAGGGTTAGGGTTAGGGTACGGGTTAAGGGTAGGGTTAGGGTACGGGTTAGGGTTAGGGTACGGGTTAGAGTTCGGGTTAGGTTTAGGGTTAGGGTTAGGGTTAGGTTTAGGGTACGGGTTAGGGTTAGGGTTAGGGTTAGGGTTAGGTACGGGTTAGGGTTAGGGTTAGGGTTAGGGTTAGGGTTAGGGTACGGGTTAGGGTACGGGTTAGGCTTAGGGTGAGGGTTAGGGTACGGGTTAGGGTTAGGGTTAGGGTTAGGGTTAGGTTTAGGGTACGCGTTAGGGTTAGGGTTAGGTTTAGGGTTAGGGTTAGTGTTAGCGTTAGTGTACGGGTTAGGGTTAGTGTTAGGGTTCGGGTACGGGTTAGGGTTAGTGTACGGGTTAGGGTTAGGATTAGGTTTAGGGTTAGGGTTAGGAAAGGGTTAGGGTTAGGGTTAGGGTTAGGGTTAGGGTATGGGTAAGAGTTAGGGTTAGGGTTAGGGTTAGGGTACGGGTTAGGGTTAGGGTTAGGGTACGGGTTAGGATTAGGGTTATGGTACGGGTTAGTGTTAGGGTTAGGGTTAGGGTTAGGGTTAGGTTTAGGGTACGGGTTAGCGTTATGGTGAGGGTGAGGGTTAGGGTTAGGGTTAGCAAAGGGTTAGGGTTAGGGTTAGTGTTAGGGTCAGGGTACGGTTTATAGTTAAGTTTAGGGTACGGGTTAGGGTACGGGTTAGGGTTAGGGTTAGGGTTAGGCTACGGGTTAGGGTTAGGGTTAGTGTTAGGGTTAAGGGGTTAGGGTTAGGGTTAGGGTTAGGGTTAGGGTACGTGTTAGGGTACGGGTTAGGGTTAGGGTACGGGTTAGTGTTAGGGTTAGGGTTAGGGTACGGGTTAGGGTTAGCGTTAGGGTTAGGGTACGGGTTAGGGTACGGGTTACGGTTAGGGTAATTTTGGGTTAGGGTTAGGGTTAGGGTTAGGTTTAGGAATGGGTTAGGGTTAGGGTTAGGGTACGGGTTAGTGTTAGGGTTAGGGTTAGGGTACGGGTTAGGGTTAGGGTTAGGGTTAGGGTTAGGGTACGGTTTAGGGTACGGGTTAGGGTTAGGGTTAGGTTTAGGGTTAGGGTTAGGGTACGGGTTAGGGTTAGGGTTAGGGGTTAGCGTTAGGGTTAGGGTTAGGTACGGGTTAGGGTTAGGGTTAGGGGATAGGGTTAGGTTTAGGGTTAGGTTACGGGGTGTGTTAGGGTACGGGTTAGTGTTAGGGTTAGGGTTAGGTTTAGGGTACGGGTTAGGGTTAGGGTACGGGTTAGGGTTATGGTTAGGTAACGGGTTAGGGTTAGGGTTAGGGGTTAGGTTTAGGGTTAGGGTTAGTGTTAGGGTTAGGGTTAGGGTATGGGTTAGGGTTAGGATACGGGTTAGGGTTAGGATTAGTGTTAGGGTTAGGGTTAGGGTACGGGTTAGGGTTAGGGTACGGGTTAGGGTTAGGGTTAGCGTTAGGGTTAGGTTTAGGGTTAGGAAAGGGTTAGGGTTAGGATTAGGGTTAGGGTTAGGGTACGGGTTAAGGTTAGGTTTAGGGTACGGGTTAGGGTTAGGGTTAGGATTAGGGTTAGGGTTAGCGTACGGGTTAAGGTTAGGGTTAGGGTACGGGTTAGGTTTAGGGTACGGGTTAGGGTAGGGTTAGGCTACGGGTTAGGGTTAGGCATAGGGTTAGGTTTAGCGTTAGGGTTAGGAAAGGGTTAGGGTTAGGGTTAGGGTTAGGGTTAGGGTTAGGTTTAGGGTTAGGGTTAGGGTACGGGTTAGTGTTAGGGTTTGGGTTAGGGTTAGGGTTAGAGTACGGGTTAAGGTTAGGTTTAGGTTTAGGGTTAGGGTACGGGTTAGGGTTAGGGTTAGGGTTAGTGTTAGGGTACGGGTTAAGTTTAGGGTTAGGGTTAGGGTTAGGGTATGGGTTAGGGGTAGGGTTAGGGTACGGATTAGGGTTAGGGTTAGGGTTAGGGTTAGGGTTATGGTACGATTTAGGGTTAGGGTTTGGTTAGTGTTAGGGTTAGCGTTAGCGTACTGGTTAGGGTTAGGGTTAGGGTTAGGGTTAGGGTACGGGTTAGGTTTAGGGTACGGTTTAGGGTTAGGTTTAGGGTTAGGGTTAGGGTTAGTAAAGGGTTAGGGTTAGGGTTAGGGTTAGGGTACGGGTTAGGGTTAGGTTTGGGTACGGGTTAGGGTTAGGGTTAGGGTTAGAGGTTAGGG
>JAVLSZ010000134.1:612500-635000 GCA_032313775.1 Urocyon cinereoargenteus | reverse complement strand
GGGTTGGGTTAGGGTTAAGGTTAGGGTTAGGGTACGGGTTAGGGTTAGGGTACGGGTTAGGGTACGAATTAGGGTTACGGTTTGGGTTAGGGTTAGGGTACGGGTTAGGGTTAGGGTACGGGTTATGGTTAGGGTTAGGGTACTGGTTAGGGTTAGGGTTAGGTTTAGGGTTAGGGTTAGGGTACGGGTTAGGGTTAGGGTTAGGTTTAGGGTACGGGTTAGGGTTAGGTTTTGGGTTAGTGTTAGGGTACGGTTAGGGTTAGGGTACGGGTTAGGGTTAGGTTTAGGGTACGGGTTAGGGTTAGCGTTAGGGTTAGGGTTAGGATACGGGTTAGGGTTAGGGTTAGGGTTAGGGTTAGTGTTAGGGTTAGCGTACGTGTTAGGGTTAGGTTTAGGGTAAGGGTTAGGGTATGGTTTAAGGTTAGGGTTAGGGTTAGGGTTAGGTTTAGGGTACGGGTTAGGGATAGGGTTAGGGTTAGGATTAGTGTTAGGGTACGGGTTAGGGTACGGGTTAGGTTTAGGGTTAGGTTTAGGGTTAGGGTACGAGTTAGGGTTAGGGTTAGGTTTAGGGTACGGGTTAGGGTTAGGGTTAGGGTTAGGCTTAGGGTACGGGTTAGGGTTAGGTTTAGGGTACGGGTTAGGGTTAGGGTTAGGGTTAGGGTTAGGATACGGTTTAGGGTTAGGGTTAGGGTTAGGGTTAGTGTTAGGTTTAGCGTATGGGTTAGGGTTAGGTTTAGGGTACGGGTTAGGGTACGGGTTAGGGTTAGGGTTAGGTTAGGGTTAGGGTTAGGGTACGGGTTAGGGTTAGGCTAGGGTACAGATTAGGGTTAGGGTTAGGGTTAGGGTTAGGGTTAGGGTATGGGTTAGGGTTAGGGTTAGGGTTAGTGTTAGGGTTATGGTTAGCGTACGGGTTAGGGTTAGGGTTAGGGTTAGGGTACGGGTTAGGGTTAGGGTTAGGGTTAGTGTTAGGGTTAGGGTTAGCGTACGGGTTAGTGTTAGGGTTAGGGTTAGGGTATGAGTTAGGTTTATGGTACGGGTTAGGGTTAGGGTTAGGTTTAGGGTTAGGGTTAGGGTAAGGAAAGGGTTAGGGTTAGGGTTAGGGTTAGGGTTAGGGTACGGGTTAGGGTTAGGTTTAGGGTACGGGTTAGGGTTAGGGTTAGTGTTAGGGTTAGGGTTAGGTTTAGGATACGGGTTAGGGTTAGGATAAGGTTAGGGGTTAGGGGTTAGGGTTAGGGTTAGGGTTAGGGTGATGGTTAGGGTACGGGTTAGGGTTAGGGTTAGGGTTAGGGTTAGGGTTAGGGTTAGGAAAGGGTTAGGGTTAGGGTTAGGGTTAGGGTACGGTTAGGGTTAGGTTTAGGGTACCGGTTAGGGTTAGGGTTAGGATTAGGGATAGGTTTAGGATACGGGTTAGGTTTAGGATAGGGTTAGGGGTTAGGGGTTAGGGTTAGGGTTAGGGTTAGGGTGATGGTAAGGGTACGGTTAGGGTACGGGTTAGGGTTAGTGTAAGGGTTAGTGTTAGGGTTAGGGTTAGGGTTAGGGTACGGGTTAGGGTTAGGTTTAGGGTTAGGGTACGGGTTAGGGTTAGGGTACGTGTTAGGGTACGGGTTAGGGTGAGGGTTAGGGTTAGGGTTAGGTTTAGGAAAGGTTTAGGGTTAGGGTTAGGGTACGGGTTAGGGTTAGGTTTAGGGTTAGGGTACGGAGTATGGTTAGGGTACGGGGTAGGGTTAGGGTACGGGTTAGTGTACGGGTTAGGGTTAGGGTTAGGTTTAGGGTACGGTTTAGGGTTAGGGTCCTGGTTAGGGTTAGGGTTAGGGTACTGGTTAGGGTTAGGGTTAGGGTTCGGGTTAGGGTTAGGCTTAGGTTTAGGGTACGGGTACGGGTTAGGGTTGGTTTAGGGTTAGGGTTACGGTTAGGATACGGGTTAGGGTTAGGGTACGGGTTAGGGTACGAATTAGGGTTAGGTTTAGGGTTAGGGTTAGGGTACGGGTTAGGGTTAGGGTACGGGTTATGGTTAGGTTTAGGGTACTGGGTAGGGTTAGGGTTACGGTTAGGGTTAGGGTTAGGGTACGGGTTAGGGTTAGGTTTAGGTTTCGGGTACGGGTTAGGGTTAGGGTTTGGGTTAGTGTTAGGGTACGGTTAGGGTTAGGGTACGGGTTAGGGTTAGGTTTAGGGTACGGGTTAGGGTTAGGGTTAGGGTTAGGGTTAGGATACGGGTTAGGGTTAGGGTTAGGGTTAGGGTTAGTGTTAGGGTTAGCGTACGGGTTAGGGTTAGGTTTAGGGTAAGGGTTAGGGTACGGGTTAGGGTTAGGGTTAGGGTTAGAGTTAGGTTTAGGGTACGGGTTAGGTTTAGGGTTAGGGTTAGGATTAGTGTTAGGGTACGGGTTAGGGTACGTGTTAGGGTTAGGGTACCGGTTAGGGTTAGGGTACGGTTTAGGGTTAGGTTTAGGGTACGGGTTTGGTTTAGTGTTAAGGTTTAGGGTTAGGGTTCGGGTTAGGGTTAGGTTTAGGTACGGGTTAGGGTTAGGGTTAGGGGTTAGGGTTTAGAGTTAAGGTTAGGGTTAGGGTGAGGGTTAGGGTTAGGGTTAGGGTATGGGTTAGTGTTAGGGTACGGGTTAGTGTTAGGGTTACGGTTAGGGTTAGGGTACGGGTTAAGGTTAGGTTTAGGGTTAGGGTACGGGTTAGGGTTAGGGTACGGGATAGGGTACGGGTTAGGGTACGGGTTAGGGTACGGGTTAGGTTTAGGATTAGGGGTAGGGTTAGTGTACGGGTTAGGGTTAGGGTTAGGGTTAGGTTTAGGGTTAGGGTTAGGAAAGGGTTAGGGTTAGGATTAGGGTTAGGGTTAGGGGTTAGGGTTAGGGTTAGGGTTAGGGTACGGTTTAGGGTACGGGTTAGGGTTAGGGTTAGGGTTAGGGTTAGGGTACGGGTTAGGGTTAGGGTTAGGGTTAGGGTTAGGGTTAGGGTTAGGTTTAGGGTTAGGGTTAGGGTACGGGTTAGTGTTAGGGTTTGGGTTAGGGTTAGGGTTAGAATACGGCTTATGGTTAGGTTTAGGTTTAGGGTTAGGGTACGAGTTAGGGTTAGGGTTAGGGTTAGTGTTAGGGTACGGGTTAAGTTTAGGGTTAGGGTTAGGGTTAGGGTACGGGTTAGGGGTAGGGTTAGGGTACGGATTAGGGTTAGGGTTAGGGTTAGGGTTATGGTACGATTTAGGGTTAGGGTTAGGGTTAGTGTTAGGGTTAGTGTTAGGGTTAGTAAAGGGTTAGGGTTAGGGTTAGGTTTAGGGTACGGGTTAGGGTTAGGTTTAGGGTACGGGTTAGGGTTAGGGTAAGGGTAGGGTTAGGTTAAGGGTACGGGTTATGGTTAGGGTTAGGGTTAGAGGTTAGTGGTTAGGGTTAGGGTTAGGGTGAGGGTTAGGGTACGGGTTAGGGATAGGGTACGGGTTAGTGTTAGGGTTAGGGTTAGGGTTAGGGTACGGGTTAGGGTTAGGGTTAGGGTTAGGGTACGGTTTAGGGTTAGGGTATGGGTTAGGGTACGGGTTAGGGTGAGGGTTAGGTTTAGGGTACGGTTTAGGGTTAGGGTACTGGTTAGGGTTAGGGTTAGGGTACTTGTTAGGGTTAGGGTTAGGGTACGGGCTAGGGTCAGGTTTAGGGTTAGGGTTAGGGTACGGGTTAGGGTTAGGGTTAGGTTTAGGGTTAGGGTACGGGTTAAGTTTAGGGTTAGGGTTAGGGTTAGGGTTAGGGTACGGGTTAGGGTTAGGCTAGGGTACGGATTAGGGTTAGGGTTAGGGTTAGGTTTAGGGTTAGGGTATGGGTTAGGGTTAGGGTTAGGGTTAGTGTTAGGGTTAGGGTTAGCGTACGGGTTAGGGTTAGGGTTAGGGTACGGGTTAGGGTTAGGGTACGGGTTAGGGTACGGGTTAGGGTGAGGGTTCGGGTTAGGGTTAGGTTTAGGAAAGGATTAGGGTTAGGGTTAGGGTATGGGTTAGGGTTAGGGTTAGGTTTAGGGTACAGTTTAGGGTTAGGGTCCTGGTTAGGGTTAGGTTTAGGGTACTGGTTAGGGTTAGGGTTAGGGTACGGGTTAGGGTTAGGCTTAGGTTTAGGGTACGGTTTAGGGTTAGGGTCCTGGTTAGGGTTAGGGTTAGGGAACTGGTTAGGGTTAGGGTTAGGGTACGGGTTAGGGTTAGGCTTAGGTTAGGGTACGGGTTAGGGTTAGGGTTGGGTTAGTGTTAGGGTTAGGGTTAGGGTACGGGTTAGGGTTAGGGTACGGGTTAGGGTACGAATTAGGGTTAGGGTTTGGGTTAGGGTTAGGGTACGGGTTAGGGTTAGGGTACGGGTTATGGTTAGGGTTAGGGTACTGGTTAGGGTTGGGGTTAGGGTTAGGTTTAGGGTACGGGTTAGAGTTATGGTTAGGGTTAGGGCAAGTGTACGGGTTAGGGTTGGGTTAGGGTTAGGGTACGGTTTAGGGTATGGGTTAGGGTTAGGGTTAGGGTTAGGGTACGAGTTAGGTTTAGGGTTAGGGGTTAGCGTTAGGGTTAGGGTTAGGGTACGGGTTAGGGTTAGGGTTATGGGATAGGGTTAGGGTTAGGGTTAGGGTACGGGTTAGGGTTAGGGTACGGGTTAGGGTTAGAGTTAGGGTTAGGTTTAGGGTACGGATTAGGGTTAGGGTACGGGTTAGGGTTATGGTTAGGGTACGGGTTAGGGTTAGGTTTAGGGGTTATGGTTAGTGTTAGGGTTAGTGTTAGGGATAGGGTTAGGGTACAGGTTAGGGTTAGGGTATGGGTTAGGGTTAGGGTGAGGTTTAGGGTTAGGGTTAGCATACAGGTTAGGGTTAGGATTAGGGTTAGGGTTAGTGTTAGCGTACGGGTTAGGGTTATGGTACGGGTTAGGGTTAGGGTTAGGGTTAGGGTTAGGGTCAGGAAAGGGTTAGGGTTAGGATTAGGGTTAGGGTTAGGGTACGGGTTAAGGTTAGGGTTCGGGTACGGGTTAGGGTTAGGGTTAGGGTTAGGGTTAGGGTATGGGTTAGGGTACGGGTTAGGGTTAGGGGTTAGGGTTAGGGTTAGGGTTAGGGTTAGGGTACGGTTTAGGGTACGGGTTAGGGTTAGGGTTAGGGTTAGGGTTAGGGTACGTGTTAGGGTTAGAGTTAGGTTTAGGGTTAGGTTTAGGGTACGGGTTAGGGTTAGGGTTTGGGTTAGGTTTAGGGTTAGGGTACGGGTAAGTGTTAGGTTTAGGGTTAGGGTTAGGGTACGGGTTAGGGTTAGGGTTAGTGTTAGGGTTAGGGTATGGGTTAAGTTTAGGGTTAGGGTTAGGGTTAGGGTACGTGTTAGGGTTAGGGTTAGGGTACTGATTAGGGTTAGGGTTAGGGTTAGAGTTAGGGTTAGGGTACGGGTTAGGTTTAGGGTTAGGGTTAGTGTTAGGGTTAGGGTTAGCGTACGGGTTAGGGTTAGGGTTAGGTTTAGGGTTAGGATACGGGTTAGGTTTAGGGTACGGGTTAGTGTTAGGGTTAGGATTAGGGTTAGGGTTAGGGTTAGGAAAGGGTTAGGGTTAGGGTTAGGGTTAGGGTTAGGGTACGGGTTAAGGTTAGGGTTAGGGTACGGGTTAGGGTTAGGGTTAGTGTTAGGGTTAGGGTTAAGGTACGGGTTAGGGTTAGGGTTAGGGTACGGTTTAGGGTTAGGGTACGGGTTAGGGTACGGGTTAGGGTGAGGGTTAGGTTTAGGGTACGGTTTAGGGTTAGGGTACTAGTTAGGGTTAGGGTAAGGGTACGGGTTAGGGTTAGGTTTAGTGTTAGGGTTAGGGTACGGGTTAGGGTTAGGGTTAGGGTTAGGGTTAGGGTACGGGTTAAGTTTAGGTTTAGGGTTAGGGTTAGGGTTAGGGTACGTGTTAGGGTTAGGCTAGGGTACGGATTAGGGTTAGGGTTAGGTTTAGGGTTAGGGTTAGGGTATGGGTTAGGGTTAGGGTTAGGGTTAGTGTTAGGGTTAGGGTTAGGGTTAGCGTACGGGTTAGGGTTAGGGTTAGGGTTAGGGTACGGGTTAGGTTTAGGGTACGGGTTAGGGTTAGGTTTAGGGTTAGGGTTAGGGTTAGGAAAGGGTTAGGGTTAGGGTTAGGGTTAGGGTACGGTTTAGGGTTAGGTTTAGGGTACGGGTTAGGGTTAAGGTTAGGGTTAGGGTTAGGTTTAGGTTACGGGTTAGGGTTAGGATAGGGTTAGGGGTTAGGTGTTAGTGTTAGGGTTAGGGTTAGGGTGATGGTTAGGGTACGGTTTAGGGTACGGGTTAGGTTTAGGGTACGGGTTAGTGTTAGGTTTAGGGTTAGTGTTAGGGTACGGGTTAGGGTTAGGGTTAGGTTTACGGTACAGGTTAGGGTTAGGGTACGGTTTAGGGTACGGGTTAGGGTGAGGGTTAGGGTTAGGGTTAGGTTTAGGAAAGGATTAGGGTTAGGGTTAGGGTACGGGTTAGGTTTAGGGTGAGGGTTAGGGTACGGAGTATGGTTAGGGTACGGGGTAGGGTTAGGTACGGGTTAGGGTACGGGTTAGGGTTAGGGTTAGGTTTAGGGTAGTGTTTAGGGTTAGGGTCCTGGTTAGGGTTAGGGTTAGGGTACTGGTTAGGGTTAGGGTTAGGGTACGGGTTAGGGTTAGGCTTAGGGTTAGGGTACGGGTTAGGGTTAGGGTTGGGTTAGGGTTAAGGTTAAGGTTAGGGTACGGGTTAGGGTTAGGGTACGGGTTAGGGTACTAATTAGGGTTAGGGTTTGGGTTAGGGTTAGGGTACGGTTTAGGGTTAGGGTACGGGTTATGGTTAGGGTTAGGGTACTGGTTAGGGTTAGGGTTAGGTTTAGGGTTAGGGTTAGGGTACGGGTTAGGGTTAGGGTTAGGTTTAGGGTACGGGTTAGGGTTAGGTTTTGGGTTAGTGTTAGGGTACGGTTAGGGTTAGGGTACGGGTAGGGTTAGGTTTAGGGTACGGGTTAGGGTTAGGGTTAGGGTTAGGGTTAGGATACGGGTTAGGGTTAGGTTTAGGGTTAGGGTTAGTGTTAGGGTTAGCCTACGGGTTAGGGTTAGGTTTAGGGTAAGGGTTAGGGTATGGTTTAAGGTTAGGGTTAGGGTTAGGGTTAGGTTTAGGGTACGGGTTAGGGATAGGGTTAGGGTTAGGATTAGTGTTAGGGTACGGGTTAGCGTACGGGTTAGGTTTAGGGTTAGGTTTAGGGTTAGGGTACGGGTTAGGGTTAGGGTTAGGTTTAGGGTACGGGTTAGGGTTAGGGTTAGGGTTAGGGTACGGGTTAGGCTTAGGGTACGGGTTAGGGTTAGGTTTAGGGTACGGGTTAGGGTTAGGGTTAGGGTTAGGGTTAGGATACGGGTTAGGGTTAGGGTTAGGGTTAGGGTTAGTGTTAGGTTTAGCGTATGGGTTAGGGTTAGGTTTAGGGTATGGGTTAGGGTATGGGTTAGGGTTAGGGTTAGGTTAGGGTTAGGGTTAGGGTACGGGTTAGGGTTAGGCTAGGGTACTGATTAGGGTTAGGGTTAGGGTTAGGGTTAGGGTTAGGGTATGGGTTAGGGTTAGGGTTAGGGTTAGTGTTAGGGTTATGGTTAGCGTACGGGTTAGGGTTAGGGTTAGGGTTAGGGTACGGGTTAGGGTTAGGGTTAGGGTTAGTGTTAGGGTTAGGGTTAGCGTACGGGTTAGTGTTAGGGTTAGGGTTAGGGTATGAGTTAGGTTTATGGTACGGGTTAGGGTTAGGGTTAGTTTTAGGGTTAGGGTTAGGGTAAGGAAAGGGTTAGGGTTAGGGTTAGGGTTAGGGTACGGGTTAGGGTTAGGTTTAGGGTACGGGTTAGGGTTAGGGTTAGTGTTAGGGTTAGGATTAGGTTTAGGATACGGGTTAGGGTTAGGATAAGGTTAGGGGTTAGGGGTTAGGGTTAGGGTTAGGGTTAGGGTGATGGTTAGGGTACGGGTTAGGGTACAGGTTAGGGTTAGGGTATGGGTTAGTGTTAGGGTTAGTGTTAGGGTTAGGGTACGGGTAAGTTTTAGGGTTAGGGTACGGGTTAGGGTTAGCGTACGGTTTAGGGTACGGGTTAGGGTGAGGGTTAGGGTTAGGGTTAGGGTTAGGGTTAGGGTACGGGTACGGGTTAGGGTTAGGGTTAGTGTTATGGTACGGGTTAGGGTTAGGGTTAGGGTTAGGGTTAGGGTACGGAGTATGGTTAGGGTACGGGGTAGGGTTAGGGTACGGGTTAGGGTACGGGTTAGGGTTAGGGTTAGGTTTAGGGTACGGTTTAGGGTTAGGGTCCTGGTTAGGGTTAGGGTTAGGGTACTGGTTAAGGTTAGGGTTAGGGTACGGTTTAGGGTTAGGCTTAGGGTTAGGGTACGGGTTAGGGTTAGGGTTGGGTTAGGGTTAGGGTTAGGGTTAGGGTACGGGTTAGGGTTAGGGTACGGGTTAGGTTACGAATTAGGGTTAGGGTTAGGGTTACGGTTAGGGTACGGGTTAGGGTTAGGGTACGGGTTATGGTTAGGTTTAGGGTACTGGTTAGGGTTAGGGTTAGCGTTAGGTTTAGGGTTAGGGTTCGGGTTAGGGTTAGGGTTAGGTTTAGGGTACGGGTTAGGGTTAGGGTACGGGTTAGGGTTAGGTTTAGGGTACGGGTTAGAGTTAGGGTTAGGGTTAGGGTAAGGTTACGGGTTAGGGTTAGGGTTAGGGTTAGGGTACGGTTTAGTGTACGGGTTAGGGTTAGGGTTAGGGTTAGGGTACGAGTTAGGTTTAGGGTTAGGGGTTAGCTTTAGGGTTAGTGTTAGGGTACGGGTTAGGGTTAGGGTTAGTGGATAGGGTTAGGGTTAGGGTTAGGGTACGGGTTAGGGTTAGGGTACGGGTTAGTGTTAGGGTTAGGGTTAGGTTTAGGGTACGGGTTAGGGTTAGGGTACGGGTTAGTGTTATGGTTAGGGTACGGGTTAGGGTTAGGTTTAGGGGTTAGGGTTAGGGTTAGGGTTAGTGTTAGGGATAGGGTTAGGGTACGAGTTAGGTTTAGGGTTAGGGGTTAGCTTTAGGGTTAGAGTTAGGGTACGGGTTAGGGTTAGGGTTAGTGGATAGGGTTAGGGTTAGGGTTAGGGTACGGGTTATGGTTAGGGTACGGGTTAGTGTTAGGGTTAGGGTTAGGTTTAGGGTACGGGTTAGGGTTAGGGTACGGGTTAGTGTTATGGTTAGGGTACGGGTTAGGGTTAGGTTTAGGGGTTAGGGTTAGGGTTAGGGTTATTGTTAGGGATAGGGTTAGGGTACAGGTTAGGGTTAGGGTACGGGTTAGGGTTAGGGTGAGGTTTAGGGTTAGGGTTAGCATACGGGTTAGGGTTAGGATTAGGGTTAGGGTTAGTGTTAGAGTACGGGTTAGGGTTATGGTACGGGTTAGGGTTAGGGTTAGGGTTAGGGTTATGGTACGGGTTAAGGTTAGGGTTAGGGTACGGGTTAGGGTTAGGGTTAGTGTTAGGGTTAGGGTTAAGGTACGGGTTAGGGTTAGGGTTAGGGTACGGGTTAGGGTTAGGGTTAGGGGTTAGGGTTAGGATTAGGGTTAGGGTTAGGGTTAGGGTACGGGTTAGGGTTAGGGTTAGGGTTAGGGTTAGGGTACGGGTTAGGGTTAGGGTTAGTGTTAGGGTTAGGTTTAGGGTTAGGGTACGGGTTAGGGTTAGGGTTACGGTTAGGGTTAGGTTTAGGGTACGGTTTAGGGTTAGGGTTAGGGTTAGGTTTAGGGTATGGGTTAGGGTTAGGGTACGGGTTAGGGTTAGGTTTAGGGTACGGGTTAGGGTTAGGGTTAGGGTTAGGGTTAGGGTACGGGTTAGGGTTAGGGTTAGGGTTAGGGTTAGTGTTAGGGTTAGCGTACGGGTTAGGGTTAGGTTTAGGGTAAGGGTTAGGGTACGGGTTAGGGTTAGTGTTAGGGTACGGGTTAGGGTTAGGGTTAGGGTTAGGGTTAGGGTTAGGGTACGGGTTAGGGTTAGGGTTAGGGTTAGGGTTAGTGTTATGATACGGGTTAGGGTACGTGTTAGGTTTAGGGTACCGGTTAGGGTGTGGGTACGGTTTAGGGTTAGGGTTAGGGTACGGGTTATGTTTAAGGTTAAAGTTTAGGGTTAGGGTTATGGTTAGTGTACGGGTTAGTGTTAGGGTACAGGTTAGGGTTAGGGTTAGGGTTAGGATTAGGTTTAGGGTACGGGTTAGGGTTAGGGTACGGATTAGGGTTAGTGTTAGGGTATGGGTTAGTGTTAGGGTTAGGGGTTAGGTTTAGGATTAGGGTTAGGGTTAGGCTTAGGGTACGGGTAGGGTTAGGTTACGGGTTAGGTTTAGGGTTAGGGTTAGGGTTAGGTTTAGCGTACGGTTTAGGGTTAGGGTTAGGTTTAGTGTTAGGTTAGGGTTAGGGTTAGGGTACGGGTTAGGATTAGGGTACGGGTTAGGGTTAGGGTTAGGGTTAGGGTTAGGGTTAGGAAAGGGTTAGGGTTAGGGTTAGGGTTAGGGTACGGTTTAAGGGTAGGGTTAGGGTACGGGTTAGGGTTAGAGTTAGAGTTAGGGTTAGGGTTAGGGTACGGGTTAGGGTACGGGTTTGGGTACGGGTTAGGGTTAGGGTACGAGTTAGGGTTCGGGTTAGGGTTAGGGTAGGGTTAGGGTTAGGTTTAGGGTACGGGTTAGGGTTAGGGTTAGGGTTAGGGTTAGGTTTAGGGTACGCGTTAGGGTTAGGGTTAGGGTTAGGGTTAGGGTACGGTTTAGGGTACGGGTTAGGGTTAGGGTTAGGGTTAGGGTTAGGGTACGTGTTAGGGTTAGAGTTAGGTTTAGGGTTAGGGTTAGGGTACGGGTTAGGGTTAGGGTTTGGGTTAGGTTTAGGGTTAGGGTACGGGTAAGTGTTAGGTTTAGGGTTAGGGTTAGGGTACGGGTTAGGGTTAGGGTTAGTGTTAGGGTTAGGGTATGGGTTAAGTTTAGGGTTAGGGTTAGGGTTAGGGTACGTGTTAGGGTTAGGGTTAGGGTACTGATTAGGGTTAGGGTTAGGGTTAGAGTTAGGGTTAGGGTACGGGTTAGGTTTAGGGTTAGGGTTAGTGTTAGGGTTAGGGTTAGCGTACGGGTTAGGGTTAGGGTTAGGTTTAGGGTTAGGATACGGGTTAGGTTTAGGGTACGGGTTAGTGTTAGGGTTAGGGTTAGGGTTAGGGTTAGGGTTAGGAAAGGGTTAGGGTTAGGGTTAGGGTTAGGGTTAGGGTACGGGTTAAGGTTAGGGTTAGGGTACGGGTTAGGGTTAGGGTTAGTGTTAGGGTTAGGGTTAAGGTACGGGTTAGGGTTAGGGTTAGGGTACGGTTTAGGGTTAGGGTACGGGTTAGGGTACGGGTTAGGGTGAGGGTTCGGTTTAGGGTACGGTTTAGGGTTAGGGTACTAGTTAGGGTTAGGGTAAGGGTACGGGTTAGGGTTAGGTTTAGTGTTAGGGTTAGGGTACGGGTTAGGGTTAGGGTTAGGGTTAGGGTTAGGGTACGGGTTAAGTTTAGGTTTAGGGTTAGGGTTAGGGTTAGGGTACGTGTTAGGGTTAGGCTAGGGTACGGATTAGGGTTAGGGTTAGGTTTAGGGTTAGGGTTAGGGTATGGGTTAGGGTTAGGGTTAGGGTTAGTGTTAGGGTTAGGGTTAGGGTTAGCGTACGGGTTAGGGTTAGGGTTAGGGTTAGGGTACGGGTTAGGTTTAGGGTACGGGTTAGGGTTAGGTTTAGGGTTAGGGTTAGGGTTAGGAAAGGGTTAGGGTTAGGGTTAGGGTTAGGGTACGGTTTAGGGTTAGGTTTAGGGTACGGGTTAGGGTTAAGGTTAGGGTTAGGGTTAGGTTTAGGTTACGGGTTAGGGTTAGGATAGGGTTAGGGGTTAGGTGTTAGTGTTAGGGTTAGGGTTAGGGTGATGGTTAGGGTACGGGTTAGGGTACGGGTTAGGTTTAGGGTACGGGTTAGTGTTAGGTTTAGGGTTAGTGTTAGGGTACGGGTTAGGGTTAGGGTTAGGTTTACGGTACGGGTTAGGGTTAGGGTACGGTTTAGGGTACGGGTTAGGGTGAGGGTTAGTGTTAGGGTTAGGTTTAGGAAAGGATTAGGGTTAGGGTTAGGGTACGGGTTAGGTTTAGGGTGAGGGTTAGGGTACGGAGTATGGTTAGGGTACGGGGTAGGGTTAGGTACGGGTTAGGGTACGGGTTAGGGTTAGGGTTAGGTTTAGGGTAGTGTTTAGGGTTAGGGTCCTGGTTTGGGTTAGGGTTAGGGTACTGGTTAGGGTTAGGGTTAGGGTACGGGTTAGGGTTAGGCTTAGGGTTAGGGTACGGGTTAGGATTAGGGTTGGGTTAGGGTTAAGGTTAAGGTTAGGGTACGGGTTAGGGTTAGGGTACGGGTTAGGGTACTAATTAGGGTTAGGGTTTGGGTTAGGGTTAGGGTACGGTTTAGGGTTAGGGTACGGGTTATGGTTAGGGTTAGGGTACTGGTTAGGGTTAGGGTTAGGTTTAGGGTTAGGGTTAGGGTACGGGTTAGGGTTAGGGTTAGGTTTAGGGTACGGGTTAGGGTTAGGTTTTGGGTTAGTGTTAGGGTACGGTTAGGGTTAGGGTACGGGTAGGGTTAGGTTTAGGGTACGGGTTAGGGTTAGGGTTAGGGTTAGGGTTAGGATACGGGTTAGGGTTAGGTTTAGGGTTAGGGTTAGTGTTAGGGTTAGCGTACGGGTTAGGGTTAGGTTTAGGGTAAGGGTTAGGGTATGGTTTAAGGTTAGGGTTAGGGTTAGGGTTAGGTTTAGGGTACGGGTTAGGGATAGGGTTAGGGTTAGGATTAGTGTTAGGGTATGGGTTAGCGTACGGGTTAGGTTTAGGGTTAGGTTTAGGGTTAGGGTACGGGTTAGGGTTAGGGTTAGGTTTAGGGTACGGGTTAGGGTTAGGGTTAGGGTTAGGGTACGGGTTAGGCTTAGGGTACGGGTTAGGGTTAGGTTTAGGGTACGGGTTAGGGTTAGGGTTAGGGTTAGGGTTAGGATACGGGTTAGGGTTAGGGTTAGGGTTAGGGTTAGTGTTAGGTTTAGCGTATGGGTTAGGGTTAGGTTTAGGGTATGGGTTAGGGTATGGGTTAGGGTTAGGGTTAGGTTAGGGTTAGGGTTAGGGTACGGGTTAGGGTTAGGCTAGGGTACTGATTAGGGTTAGGGTTAGGGTTAGGGTTAGGGTTAGGGTATGGGTTAGGGTTAGGGTTAGGGTTAGTGTTAGGGTTATGGTTAGCGTACGGGTTAGGGTTAGGGTTAGGGTTAGGGTACGGGTTAGGGTTAGGGTTAGGGTTAGTGTTAGGGTTAGGGTTAGCGTACGGGTTAGTGTTAGGGTTAGGGTTAGGGTATGAGTTAGGTTTATGGTACGGGTTAGGGTTAGGGTTAGTTTTAGGGTTAGGGTTAGGGTAAGGAAAGGGTTAGGGTTAGGGTTAGGGTTAGGGTTAGGGTACGGGTTAGGGTTAGGTTTAGGGTACGGGTTAGGGTTAGGGTTAGTGTTAGGGTTAGGATTAGGTTTAGGATACGGGTTAGGGTTAGGATAAGGTTAGGGGTTAGGGGTTAGGGTTAGGGTTAGGGTTAGGATGATGGTTAGGGTACGGGTTAGGGTACAGGTTAGGGTTAGGGTATGGGTTAGTGTTAGGGTTAGTGTTAGGGTTAGGGTACGGGTAAGTTTTAGGGTTAGGGTACGGGTTAGGTTTAGCGTACGGTTTAGGGTACGGGTTAGGGTGAGGGTTAGGGTTAGGGTTAGGGTTAGGGTTAGGGTACGGGTACGGGTTAGGGTTAGGGTTAGTGTTATGGTACGGGTTAGGGTTAGGGTTAGGGTTAGGGTTAGGGTACGGAGTATGGTTAGGGTACGGGGTAGGGTTAGGGTACGGGTTAGGGTACGGGTTAGGGTTAGGGTTAGGTTTAGGGTACGGTTTAGGGTTAGGGTCCTGGTTAGGGTTAGGGTTAGGGTACTGGTTAAGGTTAGGGTTAGGGTACGGTTTAGGGTTAGGCTTAGGGTTAGGGTACGGGTTAGGGTTAGGGTTGGGTTAGGGTTAGGGTTAGGGTTAGGGTACGGGTTAGGGTTAGGGTACGGGTTAGGTTACGAATTAGGGTTAGGGTTAGGGTTACGGTTAGGGTACGGGTTAGGGTTAGGGTACGGGTTATGGTTAGGTTTAGGGTACTGGTTAGGGTTAGGGTTAGCGTTAGGGTTAGGGTTAGGGTTCGGGTTAGGGTTAGGGTTAGGTTTAGGGTACGGGTTAGGGTTAGGGTACGGGTTAGGGTTAGGTTTAGGGTACGGGTTAGAGTTAGGGTTAGGGTTAGGGTAAGGTTACGGGTTAGGGTTAGGGTTAGGGTTAGGGTACGGTTTAGTGTACGGGTTAGGGTTAGGGTTAGGGTTAGGGTACGAGTTAGGTTTAGGGTTAGGGGTTAGCTTTAGGGTTAGTGTTAGGGTACGGGTTAGGGTTAGGGTTAGTGGATAGGGTTAGGGTTAGGGTTAGGGTACGGGTTAGGGTTAGGGTACGGGTTAGTGTTAGGGTTAGGGTTAGGTTTAGGGTACGGGTTAGGGTTAGGGTACGGGTTAGTGTTATGGTTAGGGTACGGGTTAGGGTTAGGTTTAGGGGTTAGGGTTAGGGTTAGGGTTAGTGTTAGGGATAGGGTTAGGGTACAGGTTAGGGTTAGGGTACGGGTTAGGGTTAGGGTGAGGTTTAGGGTTAGGGTTAGCATACGGGTTAGGGTTAGGATTAGGGTTAGGGTTAGTGTTAGAGTACGGGTTAGGGTTATGGTACGGGTTAGGGTTAGGGTTAGGGTTAGGGTTATGGTACGGGTTAAGGTTAGGGTTAGGGTACGGGTTAGGGTTAGGGTTAGTGTTAGGGTTAGGGTTAAGGTACGGGTTAGGGTTAGGGTTAGGGTACGGGTTAGGGTTAGGGTTAGGGGTTAGGGTTAGGATTAGGGTTAGGGTTAGGGTTAGGGTACGGGTTAGGGTTAGGGTTAGGGTTAGGGTTAGGGTACGGGTTAGGGTTAGGGTTAGGGTTAGGGTTAGGTTTAGGGTTAGGGTACGGGTTAGGGTTAGGGTTACGGTTAGGGTTAGGTTTAGGGTACGGTTTAGGGTTAGGGTTAGGGTTAGGTTTAGGGTATGGGTTAGGGTTAGGGTAACGGGTTAGGGTTAGGTTTAGGGTACGGGTTAGGGTTAGGGTTAGGGTTAGGGTTAGGGTACGGGTTAGGGTTAGGGTTAGGGTTAGGGTTAGTGTTAGGGTTAGCGTACGGGTTAGGGTTAGGTTTAGGGTAAGGGTTAGGGTACGGGTTAGGGTTAGTGTTAGGGTACGGGTTAGGGTTAGGGTTAGGGTTAGGGTTAGGGTTAGGGTACGGGTTAGGGTTAGGGTTAGGGTTAGGGTTAGTGTTATGGTACGGGTTAGGGTACGTGTTAGGTTTAGGGTACCGGTTAGGGTGTGGGTACGGTTTAGGGTTAGGGTTAGGGTACGGGTTATGTTTAAGGTTAAAGTTTAGGGTTAGGGTTATGGTTAGTGTACGGGTTAGTGTTAGGGTACAGGTTAGGGTTAGGGTTAGGGTTAGGATTAGGTTTAGGGTACGGGTTAGGGTTAGGGTACGGATTAGGGTTAGTGTTAGGGTATGGGTTAGTGTTAGGGTTAGGGGTTAGATTTAGGATTAGGGTTAGGGTTAGGCTTAGGGTACGGGTAGGGTTAGGTTACGGGTTAGGTTTAGGGTTAGGGTTAGGGTTAGGTTTAGCGTACGGTTTAGGGTTAGGGTTAGGTTTAGTGTTAGGTTAGGGTTAGGGTTAGGGTACGGGTTAGGATTAGGGTACGGGTTAGGGTTAGGGTTAGGGTTAGGGTTAGGGTTAGGGTTAGGAAAGGGTTAGGGTTAGGGTTAGGGTTAGGGTACGGTTTAAGGGTAGGGTTAGGGTACGGGTTAGGGTTAGAGTTAGAGTTAGGGTTAGGGTTAGGGTACGGGTTAGGGTACGGGTTTGGGTACGGGTTAGGGTTAGGGTACGAGTTAGGGTTCGGGTTAGGGTTAGGGTAGGGTTAGGGTTAGGTTTAGGGTACGGGTTAGGGTTAGGGTTAGGGTTAGGGTTAGGTTTAGGGTACGCGTTAGGGTTAGGGTTAGGGTTAGGGTTAGTGTTAGCGTTAGCGTACGGGTTAGGGATAGGGTTAGGGTTAGGTTTAGGGTACGGGTTAGAGTTAGGGTTAGGGTTAGGGTTAGGGTACGGGTTAGGGTTAGGGTTAGGGTACGGGTTAGGATTAGGGTTAGGGTACGGGTTAGGGTTAGGGTTAGTGTTAGGGTTAGGTTTAGGGTACGGGTTAGCGTTAGGGTGAGGGTGAGGGTTAGGGTTAGGGTTAGCAAAGGGTTAGGGTTAGGGTTAGTGTTAGGGTTAGGGTACGGTTTATAGTTAGGTTTAGGGTACGGGTTAGGGTTAGGGTTAGGGTTAGGGTTAGTCTACGGGTTAGGGTTAGGGTTAGTGTTAGGGTTTAGGGGTTAGGGTTAGGGTTAGGGTTAGGGTTAGGGTATGTGTTAGGGTATGGGTTAGGGTTAGGGTACGGGTTAGTGTTAGGGTTAGGGTTAGGGTTAGGGTACGTGTTAGGGTTAGCGTTAGGTTTAGGGTACGGGTTAGGGTACGGGTTACGGTTAGGGTAAGTTTGGGTTAGGGTTAGGGTTAGGGTTAGGTTTAGGAAAGGGTTAGGGTTAGGGTTAGGGTATGGGTTAGGGTTAGGGTTAGGGTTAGGGTACGGGTTAGGGTTAGTGTTAGGGTTAGGGTACGGTTTAGGGTACGGGTTAGGGTTAGGGTTAGGTTTAGGGTTAGGGTTAGGGTACGGGTTAGGTTTAGGGTTAGGGGTTAGCGTTAGGGTTAGGGTTAGGGTACGGGTTAGGGTTAGGGTTAGGCGATAGAGTTAGGTTTAGGGTTAGGTTACGGGGTGGGTTAGGGTACGGGTTAGTGTTAGGGTTAGGGTTAGGTTTAGGGTACGGGTTAGGGTTAGGGTACGGGTTAGGGTTATGGTTAGGTAACGGGTTAGGGTTAGGGTTAGGGGTTAGGGTTAGGGTTAGGGTTAGTGTTAGGGTTAGGTTTAGGGTACGGGTTAGGTTTAGGATACGGGTTAGGGTTAGGGTGAGTGTTAGGGTTAGGGTTAGCATACGGGTTAGGGTTAGGATTAGGGTTAGGGTTAGTGTTAGGGTATGGGTAAGGGTTAGGGTACGGGTTAGGGTTAGGGTTAGCGTTAGGGTTAGGGTTAGGGTTAGGAAAGTGTTAGGGTAGGATTAGGGTTAGGGTTAGGGTACGGGTTAGGGTACGGGTTAGGGTTAGGGTTAGGGTTAGGGGTTAGGGTTAGGGTTAGGGTTAGGGTTAGGGTACGGGTTAGGGTTAGGGTTTGGGTTAGGGTTAGGGTTAGGGTACGGGTTAGGGTTAGGTTTAGGGTTAGGGTTAGGGTACGGGTTAGGGTTAGGTTTAGGGTTAGTGTTAGGGTACGGGTTAAGTTTAGGGTTAGGGTTAGGGTTAGGGTTAGGGTACGGGTTAGGGGTAGGGTTAGGGTACAGATTAGGGTTAGGGTTAGGGTTAGGGTTAGGGTTATGGTACGGGTTAGGGTTAGGGTTAGGGTTAGTGTTAGGGTTAGCGTTAGCGTACTGGTTAGGGTTAGGGTTAGGGTTAGGGTTAGGGTACGGGTTAGGTTTAGGGTACGGGTTAGGGTTAGGGTTAGGGTTAGGGTTAGGGTTAGTAAAGGGTTAGCGTTAGGGTTAGGGTTAGGGTTAGGGTACGGGTTAGGGTTAGGTTTAGTGTACGGTTTAGGGTTATGGTTAGGGTACGGGTTAGGGTTAGGGTTAGGTGTTAGGGTTAGGGTTAGGGTTAGTGTTAGGGTTAGGGTTAGGGTACGGGTTAGGTTTAGGATACGGGTTCGGGTTAGGGTGAGTGTTAGGGTTAGGGTTAGCATACGGGTTAGGGTTAGGATTAGGGTTAGGGTTAGTGTTAGGGTACGGGTTAGGGTTAGGGTACGGGTTAGGGTTAGGATACGGGTTAGGGTTAGGGTGAGTGTTAGGGTTAGGGTTAGCATACGGGTTAGGTTTAGGATTAGGGTTAGGGTTAGTGTTAGGGTACGGGTTAGGGTTAGGGTTCGGGTTAGGGTTAGCGTTAGGGTTAGGGTTAGGGTTAGGAAAGGGTTAGGGTTAGGATTAGAGTTAGGGTTAGGGTACGGGTTAAGGTTAGGGTTAGGGTACGGGTTAGGGTTAGGGTTAGGGTTAGGGTACTGGTTAGGGTATGAGTTAGGGTTAGGGTTAGGGTTAGGGGTTAGGGTTACGGTTAGGGTTAGGGTACGGTTTAGTGTATGGGTTAGGGTTAGGGTTAGGGTTAGGGTTAAGGTACGGGTTAGGGTAGTGTTAGGGTTAGGGTTATGGTTAGGGTACGGGTTAGGGTTAGGGTTTGGGTTAGGGTTAGGGTTAGGGTACGGGTTAGGGTTAGGTTTAGGTTTAGGGTTAGGGTACGGGTTAGGGTTAGGGTTAGGGGTAGTGTTAGGGTACGGGTTAAGTTTAGGGTTAGGGTTAGGGTTAGGGTACGGGTTAGGGGTAGGTTTAGGGTACGGATTAGGGTTAGGGTTAGGGTTAGGGTTAGGGTTATGGTACGGGTTAGGGTTAGGGTACGGGTTAGTGTTAAGGTTAGAGTTAGGGTTAGGGTACGGGTTAGGGTTAGGGTTAGGGTTAGGGTACGGTTTAGCGTTAGGGTACGGGTTAGGGTACGGGTTAGTGTGAGGGTAAGCTTTAGGGTATGGTTTAGGGTTAGGGTACTGGTTAGGGTTAGGGTTAGGGTACTGGTTAGGGTTAGGGTTAGGGTACGGGTTAGCGTCAGGTTTAGGGTTAGGGTTAGGGTACGGGTTAGGGTACGGGTTAGGGTTAGGGTTAGGGTACGGGTTAAGTTTAGGGTTAGGGTTAGGGTTAGGGTTAGGGCACGGGTTAGGGTTAGGCTAGGGTACGGATTAGGGTTAGGGTTAGGGTTAGGGTTAGGTTTAGGGTATGGGTTAGGGTTAGGGTTAGGGCTAGTGTTAGGGTTAGGGTTAGCGTACGGGTTAGGTTTAGGGTTAGGGTTAGGGTACGGGTTAGGTTTAGGGTACGGGTTAGGGTTAGGGTTAGGGTTATGGTTAGGGTTAGGGTTAGGAAAGGTTTAGGGTTAGGGTTAGGGTTAGGGTACGGGTTAGGGTTAGGTTTAGGGTACGGGTTAGGGTTAGGGTTAGGATTAGGGTTAGGTTTAGGATACGGGTTAGGGTTAGGATAGGGTTAGGGGTTAAGGTTTAGGGTACGGGTTAGGGTTAGGGTACGGGTTAGTGTTAGGGTTAGGGTTATGGCGGGTTAGGGTTAGGGTACGGGTTAGGGTACGGGTTAGGGTTAGGTTTAGGAAAGGATTAGGGTTAGGGTTAGGGTACGGGTTAGGGTTAGGTTTAGGGTTAGGGTACGGAGTATGGTTAGGGTACGGGGTAGGGTTAGGGTACGGGTTAGTGTTAGGGTTAGGGTTAGGTTTAGGGTACGGTTTAGGTTTAGGGTCCTGGTTAGGGTTAGTGTTAGGGTACTGGTTAGTTTTAGGGTTAGGGTACGGGTTAGGGTTAGGCTTAGGGTTAGGGTACGGGTTAGGGTTAGGGTTGGGTTAGGGTTAGGGTTAGGGTTAGGGTACGGATTAGTGTTAGGGTACGGGTTAGGGTACGAATCAGGGTTAGGGTTAGGGTTAGGGTTAGGGTACGGGTTAGGGTTAGGGTACGGGTTATGGTTAGGTTTAGGGTACTGGTTAGGGTTAGGGTTAGGGTTAGGGTTAGGGTACGGGTTAGGGTTAGGGTTAGGTTTAGGGTACGGGTTAGGGTTAGGGTACGGGTTAGGGTTAGGTTTAGGGTACGGGTTAGAATTAGGGTTAGGGTTAGGGTAAGGGTACGGGTTAGGGTTAGGGTTAGAGTTAGGATTAGGGTACGGTTTAGGGTACGGGTTAGGGTAAGGGTTAGGGTTAGGGTACGGGTTAGGTTTAGGGTTAGGGGTTAGCGTTAGGTTTAGGGTTAGGGTACGGGTTAGGGTTAGGGTTAGGGGATACGGTTAGGGTTAGGGTTAGGGTACGGGTTAGGGTTAGGGTACGGGTTAGGGTTAGGGTTAGGGTTAGGGTTAGTGTTAGGGATAGGGTAAGGGTACAGGTTAGGGTTAGGGTACGGGTTAGGGTTAGGGTGAGGTTTAGGGTTAGGGTTAGCATACCGTTTAGGGTTAGGATTAGGGTTAGGGTTAGTGTTAGTGTACGGGTTAGGGTTATGGTACGGTTTAGGGTACGGGTTAGGGTTAGGGTTAGGGTTAGGGTTAGGGTTAGGGTACGGGTAAGGGTTAGGGTTAGGTTTAGGGTTAGGGTTAGTGTACGGGTTAGGGTTAGGGTTAGGGTTAGGGTTAGGGTTAGGTTTAGTGTTAGGGTTAGCGTACGGGTTAGGGTTAGGTTTAGGGTAAGGGTTAGGGTACGGGTTAGGGTTAGTGTTAGGGTACGGTTTAGGGTTAGGGTTAGGGTTAGGGTTAGGGTACGGGTTAGGGTTAGGGTTAGGGTTAGTGTTACGGTACGGGTTAGGGTACGTGTTAGGGTTAGGGTACCGGTTAGGATTAGGGTACGGGTTAGGGTTAGGGTTAGGGTACCGGTTAGGGTTAGGGTTAAAGGTTAGGGTTAGGGTTATGGTTAGTGTATGGGTTAGGGTGAGGGTACAGGTTAGGGTTAGGGTTAGGGTTAGGATTAGGTTTAGGGTACGGTTTAGGGTTAGGGTACGGATTAGGGTTAGTGTTAGGGTATGGGTTAGGGTTAGGGTTAGGGGTTAGGTTTAGGATTAGGGTTAGGGTTAGGGTTAGGGTACGGGTAGGGTTAGGTTACGGGTTAGGGTTAGGGTTAGGGTTAGGGTTAGCGTACGGGTTAGGGTTAGGGTTAGGTTTAGGGTTAGGTTTAGGGTTAGGGTTAGGGTACGGGTTAGGGTTAGGGTACGGGTTAGGGTTAGGGTTAGGGTTAGGGTTAGGATTAGGAAAGGGTTAGGGTAGGGTTAGGGTTAGGGTACGGGTTAAGGGTAGGGTTAGGGTACGGGTTAGGTTTAGAGTTAGAATTAGGGTTAGGGTTAGGGTACGGTATAGGGTTCGGGTTTGGGTACGGGTTAGGGTTAGGGTACGGGTTAGAGTTCGGGTTAGGTTTAGGGTTAGGGTTAGGGTTAGGTTTAGGGTACGGGTTAGGGTTAGGTTTAGGGTTAGGTTTAGGTACGGGTTAGGGTTAGGGTTAGGGTTAGGGTTAGGGTTAGGGTAACGGGTTAGGGTACGGGTTAGGGTTAGGGTTAGGGTTAGGGTACGGGTTAGGGTTAGGGTTAGGGTTAGGGTTAGGTTTAGGGTACGCGTTAGGGTTAGGGTTAGGGTTAGGGTTAGGGTTAGTGTTAGCGTTAGTGTACGGGTTAGGGTTAGGGTTAGGGTTAGGGTTAGGGTACGGGTTAGGGTTAGTGTACGGGTTAGGGTTAGGTTTAGGTTTAGGGTTAGGGTTAGGAAAGGGTTAGGGTTAGGGTAAGGGTTAGGGTTAGGGTATGGGTAAGAGTTAGGGTTAGGGTTAGGGTTAGGGTACGGGTTAGTGTTAGGGTTAGGGTACGGGTTAGGATTAGGGTTATGGTACGGGTTAGGGTTAGGGTTAGGGTTAGGGTTAGGTTTAGGGTACGGGTTAGCGTTATGGTGAGGGTGAGGGTTAGGGTTAGGGTTAGGTTTAGGGTATGGGTTAGGGTTAGGGTACGGGTTAGGGTTAGGTTTAGGGTACGGGTTAGGGTTAGGGTTAGGGTTAGGGTTAGGGTACGGGTTAGGGTTAGGGTTAGGGTTAGGGTTAGTGTTAGGGTTAGCGTACGGGTTAGGGTTAGGTTTAGGGTAAGGGTTAGGGTACGGGTTAGGGTTAGTGTTAGGGTACGGGTTAGGGTTAGGGTTAGGGTTAGGGTTAGGGTTAGGGTACGGGTTAGGGTTAGGGTTAGGGTTAGGGTTAGTGTTATGGTACGGGTTAGGGTACGTGTTAGGTTTAGGGTACCGGTTAGGGTGTGGGTACGGTTTAGGGTTAGGGTTAGGGTACGGGTTATGTTTAAGGTTAAAGTTTAGGGTTAGGGTTATGGTTAGTGTACGGGTTAGTGTTAGGGTACAGGTTAGGGTTAGGGTTAGGGTTAGGATTAGGTTTAGGGTACGGGTTAGGGTTAGGGTACGGATTAGGGTTAGTGTTAGGGTATGGGTTAGTGTTAGGGTTAGGGGTTAGGTTTAGGATTAGTGTTAGGGTTAGGCTTAGGGTACGGGTAGGGTTAGGTTACGGGTTAGGTTTAGGGTTAGGGTTAGGGTTAGGTTTAGCGTACGGTTTAGGGTTAGGGTTAGGTTTAGTGTTAGGTTAGGGTTAGGTTTAGGGTACGGGTTAGGGTTAGGGTACGGGTTAGGGTTAGGGTTAGGGTTAGGGTTAGGGTTAGGAATGGGTTAGGGTTAGGGTTAGGGTTAGGGTACGGTTTAAGGGTAGGGTTAGGGTACGGGTTAGGGTTAGAGTTAGAGTTAGGGTTAGGGTTAGGGTACGGGTTAGGGTACGGTTT
>JAVLSZ010000134.1:600000-610000 GCA_032313775.1 Urocyon cinereoargenteus | reverse complement strand
GGTTAGGGTTAGGGTTAGTGTTAGGGTTAGGTTTAGGGTACGGGTTAGGTTTAGGATACGGGTTAGGGTTAGGGTGAGTGTTAGGGTTAGGGTTAGCATACGGGTTAGGGTTAGGATTAGGGTTAGGGTTAGTGTTAGGGTATGGGTAAGGGTTAGGGTACGGGTTAGGGTTAGGGTTAGCGTTAGGGTTAGGGTTAGGGTTAGGAAAGTGTTAGGGTTAGGATTAGGGTTAGGGTTAGGGTACGGGTTAGGGTACGGGTTAGGGTTAGGGTTAGGGTTAGGGGTTAGGGTTAGGGTTAGGGTTAGGGTTAGGGTTAGGGTACGGGTTAGGGTTAGGGTTTGGGTTAGGGTTAGGGTTAGGGTACGGGTTAGGGTTAGGTTTAGGGTTAGGGTTAGGGTACGGGTTAGGGTTAGGTTTAGGGTTAGTGTTAGGGTACGGGTTAAGTTTAGGTTAGGGTTAGGGTTAGGGTTAGGGTACGGGTTAGGGGTAGGGTTAGGGTACAGATTAGGGTTAGGGTTAGGGTTAGGGTTAGGGTTATGGTACGGGTTAGGGTTAGGGTTAGGGTTAGTGTTAGGGTTAGCGTTAGCGTACTGGTTAGGGTTAGGGTTAGGGTTAGGGTTAGGGTACGGGTTAGGTTTAGGGTACGGTTTAGGGTTAGGGTTAGGGTTAGGGTTAGGGTTAGTAAAGGGTAGCGTTAGGGTTAGGGTTAGGGTTAGGGTACGGGTTAGGGTTAGGTTTAGTGTAGGGTTTAGGGTTATGGTTAGGGTACGGGTTAGGGTTAGGGTTAGGTGTTAGGGTTAGGGTTAGGGTTAGGGTTAGTGTTAGGGTTAGGGTTAGGGTACGGGTTAGGTTTAGGATACGGGTTAGGGTTAGGGTGAGTGTTAGGGTTAGGGTTAGCATACGGGTTAGGGGTTAGGATTAGGGTTAGGGTTAGTGTTAGGGTACGGGTTAGGGTTAGGGTACGGGTTAGGGTTAGGATACGGGTTAGGGTTAGGGTGAGTGTTAGGGTTAGGGTTAGCATACGGGTTAGGTTTAGGATTAGGGTTAGGGTTAGTGTTAGGGTACGGGTTAGGGTTAGGGTTCGGGTTAGGGTTAGCGTTAGGGTTAGGGTTAGGGTTAGGAAAGGGTTAGGGTTAGGATTAGAGTTAGGGTTAGGGTACGGGTTAAGGTTAGGGTTAGGGTACGGGTTAGGGTTAGGGTTAGGGTTAGGGTACTGGTTAGGGTATGAGTTAGGGTTAGGGTTAGGGTTAGGGGTTAGGGTTACGGTTAGGGTTAGGGTACGGTTTAGTGTATGGGTTAGGGTTAGGGTTAGGGTTAGGGTTAAGGTACGGGTTAGGGTAGGGTTAGGGTTAGGGTTATGGTTAGGGTACGGGTTAGGGTTAGGGTTTGTTTTAGGGTTAGGGTTAGGGTACGGGTTAGGGTTAGGTTTAGGTTTAGGGTTAGGGTACGGGTTAGGGTTAGGGTTAGGGGTAGTGTTAGGGTACGGGTTAAGTTTAGGGTTAGGGTTAGGGTTAGGGTACGGGTTAGGGGTAGGTTTAGGGTAACGGATTAGGGTTAGGGTTAGGGTTAGGGTTAGGGTTATGGTACGGGTTAGGGTTAGGGTACGGGTTAGTGTTAAGGTTAGAGTTAGGGTTAGGGTACGGGTTAGGGTTAGGGTTAGGGTTAGGGTACGGTTTAGTGTTAGGGTACGGGTTAGGGTACGGGTTAGTGTGAGGGTAAGCTTTAGGGTATGGTTTAGGGTTAGTGTACTGGTTAGGGTTAGGGTTAGGGTACTGGTTAGGGTTAGGGTTAGGGTACGGGTTAGGGTCAGGTTTAGGGTTAGGGTTAGGGTACGGGTTAGGGTACGGGTTAGGGTTAGGGTTAGGGTACGGGTTAAGTTTAGGGTTAGGGTTAGGGTTAGGGTTAGGGCACGGGTTAGGGTTAGGCTAGGGTACGGATTAGGGTTAGGGTTAGGGTTAGGGTTAGGTTTAGGGTATGGGTTAGGGTTAGGGTTAGGGTTAGTGTTAGGGTTAGGGTTAGCATACGGGTTAGGTTTAGGGTTAGGGTTAGGGTACGGGTTAGGTTTAGGGTACGGGTTAGGGTTAGGGTTAGGGTTATGGTTAGGGTTAGGGTTAGGAAAGGTTTAGGGTTAGGGTAGGGTTAGGGTATGGGTTAGGGTTAGGTTTAGGGTACGGGTTAGGGTTAGGGTTAGGATTAGGGTTAGGTTTAGGATACGGGTTAGGGTTAGGATAGGGTTAGGGGTTAAGGTTTAGGGTACGGGTTAGGGTTAGGGTACGGGTTAGTGTTAGGGTTAGGGTTATGGTACGGGTTAGGGTTAGGGTACGGGTTAGGGTACGGGTTAGGGTTAGGTTTAGGAAAGGATTAGGGTTAGGTTAGGGTACGGGTTAGGGTTAGGTTTAGGGTTAGGGTACGGAGTATGGTTAGGGTACGGGGTAGGGTTAGGGTACGGGTTAGTGTTAGGGTTAGGGTTAGGTTTAGGGTACGGTTTAGGTTTAGGGTCCTGGTTAGGGTTAGTGTTAGGGTACTGGTTAGTTTTAGGGTTAGGGTACGGGTTAGGGTTAGGCTTAGGGTTAGGGTACGGGTTAGGGTTAGGGTTGGGTTAGGGTTAGGGTTAGGGTTAGGGTTAGGGTACGGATTAGTGTTAGGGTACGGGTTAGGGTACGAATCAGGGTTAGGGTTAGGGTTAGGGTTAGGGTACGGGTTAGGGTTAGGGTACGGGTTATGGTTAGGGTTAGGGTACTGGTTAGGGTTAGGGTTAGTGTTAGGGTTAGGGTACGGGTTAGGGTTAGGGTTAGGTTTAGGGTACGGGTTAGGGTTAGGGTACGGGTTAGGGTTAGGTTTAGGGTACGGGTTAGACTTAGGGTTAGGGTTAGGGTAAGGGTACGGGTTAGGGTTAGGGTTAGAGTTAGGATTAGGGTACGGTTTAGGGTACGGGTTAGGGTAAGGGTTAGGGTTAGGGTACGGGTTAGGTTAGGGTTAGGGGTTAGCGTTAGGTTTAGGGTTAGGGTACGGGTTAGGGTTAGGGTTAGGGGATACGGTTAGGGTTAGGGTTAGGGTACGGGTTAGGGTTAGGGTACGGGTTAGGGTTAGGGTTAGGGTTAGGGTTAGTGTTAGGGATAGGGTAAGGGTACAGGTTAGGGTTAGGGTACGGGTTAGGGTTAGGGTGAGGTTAGGGTTAGGGTTAGCATACCGTTTAGGGTTAGGATTAGGGTTAGGGTTAGTGTTAGTGTACGGGTTAGGGTTATGGTACGGTTAGGGTACGGGTTAGGGTTAGGGTTAGGGTTAGGGTTAGGGTTAGGGTTAGGGTACGGGTAAGGGTTAGGGTTAGGTTTAGGGTTAGGGTTAGGGTACGGGTTAGGGTTAGGGTTAGGGTTAGGGTTAGGGTTAGGTTTAGTGTTAGGGTTAGCGTACGGGTTAGGGTTAGGTTTAGGGTAAGGGTTAGGGTACGGTTTAGGGTTAGTGTTAGGGTACGGGTTAGGGTTAGGGTTAGGGTTAGGGTTAGGGTAACGGGTTAGGGTTAGGGTAGGGTTAGTGTTACGGTACGGGTTAGGGTACGTGTTAGGGTTAGGGTACCGGTTAGGATTAGGGTACGGGTTAGGGTTAGGGTTAGGGTACGGGTTAGGGTTAGGGTTAAAGGTTAGGGTTAGGGTTATGGTTAGTGTATGGGTTAGGGTGAGGGTACAGGTTAGGGTTAGGGTTAGGGTTAGGATTAGGTTTAGGGTACGGTTTAGGGTTAGGGTACGGATTAGGGTTAGTGTTAGGGTATGGGTTAGGGTTAGGGTTAGGGGTTAGGTTTAGGATTAGGGTTAGGGTTAGGGTTAGGGTACGGGTAGGGTTAGGTTACGGGTTAGGGTTAGGGTTAGGGTTAGGGTTAGCGTACGGGTTAGGGTTAGGGTTAGGTTTAGGGTTAGGTTTAGGGTTAGGGTTAGGGTACGGGTTAGGGTTAGGGTACGGGTTAGGGTTAGGGTTAGGGTTAGGGTTAGGATTAGGAAAGGGTTAGGGTAGGGTTAGGGTTAGGGTACGGGTTAAGGGTAGGGTTAGGTACGGGTTAGGTTTAGAGTTAGAATTAGGGTTAGGGTTAGGGTACGGTTTAGGGTTCGGGTTTGGGTACGGGTTAGGGTTAGGGTACGGGTTAGGGTTAGGGTTAGGTGTTAGGGTTAGGGTTAGGGTTAGGGTTAGTGTTAGGGTTAGGGTTAGGGTACGGGTTAGGTTTAGGATACGGGTTAGGGTTAGGGTGAGTGTTAGGGTTAGTGTTAGCATACGGGTTAGGGTTAGGATTAGGGTTAGGGTTAGTGTTAGGGTACGGGTTAGGGTTAGGGTACGGGTTAGGGTTAGGATACGGGTTAGGGTTAGGGTGAGTGTTAGGGTTAGGGTTAGCATACGGGTTAGGTTTAGGATTAGGGTTAGGGTTAGTGTTAGGTACGGGTTAGGGTTAGGGTTCGGGTTAGGGTTAGCATTAGGGTTAGGGTTAGGGTTAGGAAAGGGTTAGGGTTAGGATTAGAGTTAGGGTTAGGGTACGGGTTAAGGTTAGGTTAGGGTACGGGTTAGGGTTAGGGTTAGGGTTAGGGTACTGGTTAGGGTATGAGTTAGGGTTAGGGTTAGGGTTAGGGGTTAGGGTTACGGTTAGGGTTAGGGTACGGTTTAGTGTATGGGTTAGGGTTAGGTTAGGGTTAGGGTTAAGGTACGGGTTAGGGTAGGGTTAGGGTTAGGGTTATGGTTAGGGTACGGTTAGGGTTAGGGTTTGGGTTAGGGTTAGGGTTAGGTTACGGGTTAGGGTTAGGTTTAGGTTTAGGGTTAGGGTACGGGTTAGGGTTAGGGGTTAGGGGTAGTGTTAGGGTACGGGTTAAGTTTAGGGTTAGGGTTAGGGTTAGGGTACGGGTTAGGGTAGGTTTAGGGTACGGATTAGGGTTAGGGTTAGGGTTAGGGTTAGGGTTATGGTACGGGTTAGGGTTAGGGTACGGGTTAGTGTTAAGGTTAGAGTTAGGGTTAGGGTACGGGTTAGGGTTAGGTTTAGGGTTAGGGTACGGTTTAGTGTTAGGGTACGGGTTAGGGTACGGGTTAGTGTGAGGGTAAGCTTTAGGGTATGGTTTAGGGTTAGGGTACTGGTTAGGGTTAGGGTTAGGGTACTGGTTAGGGTTAGGGTTAGGGTACGGGTTAGGGTCAGGTTTAGGGTTAGGGTTAGGGTACGGGTTAGGGTACGGGTTAGGGTTAGGGTTAGGGTACGGGTTAAGTTTAGGGTTAGGGTTAGGGTTAGGGTTAGGGCACGGGTTAGGGTTAGGCTAGGGTACGGATTAGGGTTAGGGTTAGGGTTAGGGTTAGGTTTAGGGTATGGGTTAGGGTTAGGGTTAGGGTTAGTGTTAGGGTTAGGGTTAGCATACGGGTTAGGTTTAGGGTTAGGGTTAGGGTACGGGTTAGATTTAGGGTACGGGTTAGGGTTAGGGTTAGGGTTATGGTTAGGGTTAGGGTTAGGAAAGGTTTAGGGTTAGGGTTAGGGTTAGGGTACGGGTTAGGGTTAGGTTTAGGGTACGGGTTAGGGTTAGGGTTAGGATTAGGGTTAGGTTTAGGATACGGGTTAGGGTTAGGATAGGGTTAGGGGTTAAGGTTTAGGGTACGGGTTAGGGTTAGGGTACGGTTAGTGTTAGGGTTAGGGTTATGGTACGGGTTAGGGTTAGGGTACGGGTTAGGGTACGGGTTAGGGTTAGGTTTAGGAAAGGATTAGGGTTAGGGTTAGGGTACGGGTTAGGGTTAGGATTAGGGTTAGGGTACGGAGTATGGTTAGGGTACGGGGTAGGGTTAGGGTACGGGTTAGTGTTAGGGTTAGGGTTAGGTTTAGGGTACGGTTTAGGTTTAGGGTCCTGGTTAGGGTTAGTGTTAGGGTACTGGTTAGTTTTAGGGTTAGGGTACGGGTTAGGGTTAGGCTTAGGGTTAGGGTACGGGTTAGGGTTAGGGTTGGGTTAGGGTTAGGGTTAGGGTTAGGGTACGGATTAGTGTTAGGGTACGGGTTAGGGTACGAATCAGGGTTAGGGTTAGGGTTAGGGTTAGGGTACGGGTTAGGGTTAGGGTACGGGTTATGGTTAGGGTTAGGGTACTGGTTAGGGTTAGGGTTAGGGTTAGGGTTAGGGTACGGGTTAGGGTTAGGGTTAGGTTTAGGGTACGGATTAGGGTTAGGGTACGGGTTAGGGTTAGGTTTAGGGTACGGGTTAGAATTAGGGTTAGGGTTAGGGTAAGGGTACGGGTTAGGGTTAGGGTTAGAGTTAGGATTAGGGTACGGTTTAGGGTACGGGTTAGGGTAAGGGTTAGGGTTAGGGTACGGGTTAGGTTTAGGGTTAGGGGTTAGCGTTAGGTTTAGGGTTAGGGTACGGGTTAGGGTTAGGGTTAGGGGATACGGTTAGGGTTAGGGTTAGGGTACGGGTTAGGGTTAGGGTACGGGTTAGGGTTAGGGTTAGGGTTAGGGTTAGTGTTAGGGATAGGGTAAGGGTACAGGTTAGGGTTAGGGTACGGTTAGGGTTAGGGTGAGGTTTAGGGTTAGGGTTAGCATACCGTTTAGGGTTAGGATTAGGGTTAGGGTTAGTGTTAGTGTACGGGTTAGGGTTATGGTACGGTTTAGGGTACGGGTTAGGGTTAGGGTTAGGGTTAGGGTTAGGGTACGGGTAAGGGTTAGGGTTAGGTTTAGGGTTAGGGTTAGGGTACGGGTTAGGGTTAGGGTTAGGTTAGGGTTAGGGTTAGTTTAGTGTTAGGGTTAGCGTACGGGTTAGGGTTAGGTTTAGGGTAAGGGTTAGGGTACGGTTTAGGGTTAGTGGTAGGGTACGGGTTAGGGTTAGGGTTAGGGTTAGGGTTAGGGTACGGGTTAGGGTTAGGGTTAGGGTTAGTGTTACGGTACGGGTTAGGGTACGTGTTAGGGTTAGGGTACCGGTTAGGATTAGGGTACGGGTTAGGGTTAGGGTTAGGGTACGGGTTAGGGTTAGGGTTAAAGGTTAGGGTTAGGGTTATGGTTAGTGTATGGGTTAGGGTGAGGGTACAGGTTAGGGTTAGGGTTAGGGTTAGGATTAGGTTTAGGGTACGGTTTAGGGTTAGGGTACGGATTAGGGTTAGTGTTAGGGTATGGGTTAGGGTTAGGGTTAGGGGTTAGGTTTAGGATTAGGGTTAGGGTTAGGGTTAGGGTACGGGTAGGGTTAGGTTACGGGTTAGGGTTAGGGTTAGGGTTAGGGTTAGCGTACGGGTTAGGGTTAGGGTTAGGTTTAGGGTTAGGTTTAGGGTTAGGGTTAGGGTACGGGTTAGGGTTAGGGTACGGGTTAGGGTTAGGGTTAGGGTTAGGGTTAGGATTAGGAAAGGGTTAGGGTAGGGTTAGGGTTAGGGTACGGGTTAAGGGTAGGGTTAGGGTACGGGTTAGGTTTAGAGTTAGAATTAGGGTTAGGGTTAGGGTACGGTTTAGGGTTCGGGTTTGGGTACGGGTTAGGGTTAGGGTACGGGTTAGAGTTCGGGTTAGGTTTAGGGTTAGGGTTAGGGTTAGGTTTAGGGTACGGGTTAGGGTTAGGTTTAGGGTTAGGGTTAGGTACGGGTTAGGGTTAGGGTTAGGGTTAGGGTTAGGGTTAGGGTACGGGTTAGGGTACGGGTTAGGGTTAGGGTTAGGGTTAGGGTACGGGTTAGGGTTAGGGTTAGGGTTAGGGTTAGGTTTAGGGTACGCGTTAGGGTTAGGGTTAGGGTTAGGGTTAGGGTTAGTGTTAGCGTTAGTGTACGGGTTAGGGTTAGGGTTAGGGTTAGGGTTAGGGTACGGGTTAGGGTTAGTGTACGGGTTAGGGTTAGGTTTAGGTTTAGGGTTAGGGTTAGGAAAGGGTTAGGGTTAGGGTTAGGGTTAGGGTATGGGTAAGAGTTAGGGTTAGGGTTAGGGTTAGGGTACGGGTTAGGGTTAGGGTTAGGGTACGGGTTAGGATTAGGGTTATGTTACGGGTTAGGGTTAGGGTTAGGGTTAGGGTTAGGGTTAGGGTACGGGTTAGGGTACGGGTTAGGGTTAGGGTTAGGGTTAGGGTACGGGTTAGGGTTAGGGTTAGGGTTAGGGTTAGGTTTAGGGTACGCGTTAGGGTTAGGGTTAGGGTTAGGGTTAGGGTTAGTGTTAGCGTTAGTGTACGGGTTAGGGTTAGGGTTAGGGTTAGGGTTAGGGTACGGGTTAGGGTTAGTGTACGGGTTAGGGTTAGGTTTAGGTTTAGGGTTAGGGTTAGGAAAGGGTTAGGGTTAGGGTTAGGGTTAGGGTTAGGGTATGGGTAAGAGTTAGGGTTAGGGTTAGGGTTAGGGTACGGGTTAGGGTTAGGGTTAGGGTACGGGTTAGGATTAGGGTTATGGTACGTGTTAGGGTTAGGGTTAGGGTTAGGGTTAGGTTTAGGGTACGGGTTAGCGTTATGGTGAGGGTGAGGGTTAGGGTTAGGGTTAGCAAAGGGTTAGGGTTAGGGTGAGTGTTAGGGTTAGGGTACGGTTTATAGTTAGGGTTAGGGTACGGGTTAGGGTTAGGGTTAGGGTTAGGGTTAGGGTTAGGCTACGGGTTAGGGTTAGGGTTAGTGTTAGGGTTAAGGGTTTAGGGTTAGGGTTAGGGTTAGGGTTAGGGTACGTGTTAGGGTACGGGTTAGGGTTAGGGTACGGGTTAGTGTTAGGGTTAGGGTTAGGGTTAGGGTACGGGTTAGGGTTAGCGTTAGGGTTAGGGTACGGGTTAGGGTACGGGTTACGGTTAGGGTAAATTTGGGTTAGGGTTACGGTTAGGGTTAGGTTTAGGAAAGGGTTAGGGTTAGGGTTAGGGTACGGGTTAGTGTTAGGGTTAGGGTTAGGGTACGGGTTAGGGTTAGGGTTAGGGTTAAGGTTAGGGTACGGTTTAGGGTACGGGTTAGGGTTAGGGTTAGGTTTAGGGTTAGGGTTAGGGTACGGGTTAGGGTTAGGGTTAGGGGTTAGCGTTAGGGTTAGGGTTAGGTACGGGTTAGGGTTAGGGTTAGGGGATAGGATTAGGTTCAGGGTTAGGTTACGGGGTGGGTTAGGGTATGGGTTAGTGTTAGGTTTAGGGTTAGGTTTAGGGTACGGGTTAGGGTTAGGGTACGGGTTAGGGTTATGGTTAGGTAACGGGTTAGGGTTAGGGTTAGGGGTTAGGTTTTGGGTTAGGGTTAGTGTTAGGGTTAGGGTTAGGGTACGGGTTAGAGTTAGGATACGGGTTAGGGTTAGGGTGAGTTTTAGGGTTAGGGTTAGCATACGGGTTAGGGTTAGGATTAGGGTTAGGGTTAGTGTTAGGGTACGGGTTAGGGTTAGGGTACGGGTTAGGGTTAGGGTTAGCGTTAGGGTTAGGGTTTGGGTTAGGAAAGGGTTAGGGTTAGGATTAGGGTTAGGGTTAGGGTACGGGTTAAGGTTAGGTTTAGGGTACGGGTTAGGGTTAGGGTTAGGATTAGGGTTAGGGTTAGGGTACGGGTTAAGGTTAGGGTTAGGGTACGGGTTAGGGTTAGGGTACGGGTTAGGGTTAGGGTTAGGGTACGGGTTAGGGTTAGGGATAGGGTTAGGTTTAGCGTTAGGGTTAGGAAAGGGTTAGGGTTAGGATTAGGGTTAGGGTTAGGGGTTAGGGTTAGGGTTAGAGTTAGGGTACGGTTTAGGGTACGGGTTAGGGTTAGGGTTAGGGTTAGGGTTAGGGTTAGGGTACGGGTTAGGGTTAGGGTTAGGGTTAGGTTTAGGGTTAGGGTTAGGGTACGGGTTAGTGTTAGGGTTTGGGTTAGGGTTTGGTTTAGAGTACGGGTTAAGGTTAGGGTTAGGTTTAGGGTTAGGGTACGGGGTAGGGTTAGGGTTAGGGTTAGTGTTAGGGTACGGGTTAAGTTTAGGGTTAGGGTTAGGGTACGGGTTAGGGGTAGGGTTAGGGTACGGATTAGGGTTAGGGTTAGGGTTAGGGTTAGGGTTATGGTACGATTTAGGGTTAGGGTTAGGGTTAGTGTTAGGGTTAGCGTTAGCGTACTGGTTAGGGTTAGGTTTAGGGTTAGGGTT
>JAVLSZ010000134.1:592500-595000 GCA_032313775.1 Urocyon cinereoargenteus | reverse complement strand
TAGGGTTAGGGTTAGGTTTAGGGTACGGGTTAGGGTTAGGGTACGGGTTAGGGTTAGGTTTAGGGTACGGGTTAGAATTAGGGTTAGGGTTAGGGTAAGGGTACGGGTTAGGTTTAGGGTTAGAGTTAGGATTAGGGTACGGTTTAGGGTACGGGTTAGGGTAAGGGTTAGGGTTAGAGTACGGGTTAGGTTTAGGGTTAGGGGTTAGCGTTAGGTTTAGGGTTAGGGTACGGGTTAGGGTTAGGTTTAGGGGATACGGTTAGGGTTAGGGTTAGGGTACGGGTTAGGGTTAGGGTACGGGTTAGGGTTAGGGTTAGGGTTAGGGTTAGGGTTAGTGTTAGGGATAGGGTAAGGGTACAGGTTAGGGTTAGGGTACGGGTTAGGGTTAGGGTGAGGTTTAGGGTTAGGGTTAGCATACCGTTTAGGGTTAGGATTAGGGTTAGGGTTAGTGTTAGTGTACGGGTTAGGGTTATGGTACGGTTTAGGGTACGGGTTAGGGTTAGGGTTAGGGTTAGGGTTAGGGTTAGGGTTAGGGTACGGGTAAGGGTTAGGGTTAGGTTTAGGGTTAGGGTTAGGGTACGGGTTAGGGTTAGGGTTAGGGTTAGGGTTAGGGTTAGTGTTAGGGTTAGCGTACGGGTTAGGGTTAGGTTTAGGGTAAGGGTTAGGGTACGGGTTAGGGTTAGTGTTAGGGTACGGGTTAGGGTTAGGGTTAGGGTTAGGGTTAGGGTATGGGTACGGGTTAGGGTTAGGGTTAGTGTTACGGTACGGGTTAGGGTACGTGTTAGGGTTAGGGTACCGGTTAGGATTAGGTTACGGGTTAGGGTTAGGGTTAGGGTACGGGTTAGGGTTAGGGTTAAAGGTTAGGGTTAGGGTTATGGTTAGTGTATGGGTTAGGGTGAGGGTACAGGTTAGGGTTAGGGTTAGGGTTAGGATTAGGTTTAGGGTACGGGTTAGTGTTAGGGTACGGATTAGGGTTAGTGTTAGGGTATGGGTTAGGGTTAGGTTTAGGGGTTAGGTTTAGGATTAGGGTTAGGGTTAGGGTTAGGGTACGGGTAGGGTTAGGTTACGGGTTAGGGTTAGGGTTAGGGTTAGGGTTAGCGTACGGGTTAGGGTTAGGGTTAGGTTTAGGGTTAGGTTTAGGGTTAGGGTTAGGGTACGGGTTAGGGTTAGGGTACGGGTTAGGGTTAGGGTTAGGGTTAGGGTTAGGATTAGGAAAGGGTTAGGGTAGGGTTAGGGTTAGGGTACGGGTTAAGGGTAGGGTTAGGGTACGGGTTAGGGTTAGAGTTAGAATTAGGGTTAGGGTTAGGGTACGGTTTAGGGTTCGGGTTTGGGTACGGGTTAGGGTTAGGGTACGGGTTAGAGTTCGGGTTAGGTTTAGGGTTATGGTTAGGGTTAGGTTTAGGGTACGGGTTAGGGTTAGGTTTAGGGTTAGGGTTAGGTACGGGTTAGGGTTAGGGTTAGGTTTAGGGTTAGGGTACGGGTTAGGGTACGGGTTAGGGTTAGGGTTAGGGTTAGGGTACGGGTTAGGGTTAGGGTTAGGGTTAGGGTTAGGTTTAGGGTACGCGTTAGGGTTAGGGTTAGGGTTAGGGTTAGGGTTAGGGTTAGTGTTAGCGTTAGTGTACGGGTTAGGGTTAGGGTTAGGGTTAGGTTTAGGGTACGGGTTAGGGTTAGTGTACGGGTTAGGGTTAGGTTTAGGTTTAGGGTTAGGGTTAGGAAAGGCTTAGGGTTAGGGTTAGGGTTAGGGTTAGGGTATGGGTAAGAGTTAGGGTTAGGGTTAGGGTTAGGGTACGGGTTAGGGTTAGGGTTAGGGTATGGGTTAGGATTAGGGTTATGGTACGGGTTAGGGTTAGGGTTAGGGTTAGGGTTAGGTTTAGGGTACGGGTTAGCGTTATGGTGAGGGTGAGGGTTAGGGTTAGGGTTAGCAAAGGGTTAGGGTTAGGGTTAGTGTTAGGGTTAGGGTACGGTTTATAGTTAGGGTTAGGGTACGGGTTAGGGTTAGGGTTAGGGTTAGGGTTAGGGTTAGGCTACGGGTTAGGGTTAGGGTTAGTGTTAGGGTTAAGGGTTTAGGGTTAGGGTTAGGGTTAGGGTTAGGGTACGTGTTAGGGTACGGGTTAGGGTTAGGGTACGGGTTAGTGTTAGGGTTAGGGTTAGGGTTAGGGTACGGGTTAGGGTTAGCGTTAGGGTTAGGGTACGGGTTAGGGTACGGGTTACGGTTAGGGTAAATTTGGGTTAGGGTTAGGGTTAGGGTTAGGTTTAGGAAAGGGTTAGGGTTAGTGTTAGGGTACGGGTTAGTGTTAGGGTTAGGGTTAGGGTACGGGTTAGGGTTAGGGTTAGGGTTAGGGTTAGGGTACGGTTTAGGGTACGGGTTAGGGTTAGGGTTAGGTTTAGGGTTAGGGTTAGGGTACGGGTTACGGTTAGGGTTAGGGGTTAGCGTTAGGGTTAGGGTTAGGTACGGGTTAGGGTTAGGCTAGGGTATGGATTAGGGTTAGGATTAGAGTTA
>JAVLSZ010000134.1:560000-587500 GCA_032313775.1 Urocyon cinereoargenteus | reverse complement strand
GGGTTAGGTTTAAGTTTAGGGTACGGGTTAGGGTTAGGGTTAGGGTTAGGGTTAGGGTACGGGTTAGGGTACGGTTTAGGGTTAGGGTACGGGTTAGGGTACGGGTTAGGGTTAGGGTTAGGGTTAAGGTTAGGGCACGTTTTAGCGTTAGGGTACCGGTTAGGGTTAGGGTACGGGTTAGGGTTAGGCTTAGCGTACGGGTTAGGGTTAGGATTAGGGGTTAGGGTTAGGGTTAGGTTTAGGGTACGTGTTAGTGTTAGGGTACGTGTTAGGGTTAGGGTTAGGTTTAGGGTACGGGTTAGGGTTAGGGTACGGGTTAGGATTAGGGTTAGGGTACGGGTTAGGTTTAGGGTTTGGGGTTAGGTTTAGGGTTAGTGTTAGGGTTAGGGTACGGGTTAGGTTTAGGGTACGGGTTAGGGTTAGGGTTAGGGTTAGGGGTTAGTGTTAGGATTAGGGTTAGGGTTAGGGTTAGGGGATAGGGTTAGGGTTAGGGTTAGGGTACGGGTTAGGGTTAGGGTACGGGTTAGTGTTAGGGTTAGGGTTAGGTTTAGGGTACGGGTTAGGGTTAGGGTACGGGTTAGTGTTATGGTTAGGGTACGGGTTAGGGTTAGGTTTAGGGGTTAGGGTTAGGGTTAGGGTTAGTGTTAGGGATAGGGTTAGGGTACAGGTTAGGGTTAGGGTACCGGTTAGGGTAAGGGTGAGGTTTAGGGTTAGGGTAGGCATACGGGTTAGGGTTAGGATTAGGGTTAGGGTTAGTGTTAGAGTACGGGTTAGGGTTATGGTACGGGTTAGGGTTAGGGTTAGGGTTAGGGTTAGGGTACGGGGTAAGGTTAGGGTTAGGGTACGGGTTAGGGTTAGGGTTAGTGTTAGGGTTAGGGTTAAGGTACGTGTTAGGGTTAAGGTTAGGGTACGGGTTAGGGTTAGGGTTAGGGGTTAGGGTAAGGATTAGGGTTAGGGTTAGGGTTAGGGTACGGGTTAGGGTTAGGGTTAGGGTTAGGGTTAGGGTACGGGTTAGGGTTAGGGTTAGGGTTAGGGTTAGGGTACGGGTTAGGGTACGGGTTAGGGTTAGGGTTACGGTTAGGGTTAGGTTTAGGGTACGGTTTAGGGTTAGGGTTAGGGTTAGGTTTAGGGTATGGGTTAGGGTTAGGGTACAGGTTAGGGTTAGGTTTAGGGTACGGGTTAGGGTTAGGGTTAGGGTTAGGGTTAGGGTTAGGCTACGGGTTAGCGTTAGGGTTAGGTTTAAGGTTAGGGCACGTTTTAGCGTTAGGGTACCGGTTAGGGTTAGGGTACGGGTTAGGGTTAGGCTTAGCGTACGGGTTAGGGTTAGGATTAGGGGTTAGGGTTAGGGTTAGGTTTAGGGTACGTGTTAGTGTTAGGGTACGTGTTAGGGTTAGGGTTAGGTTTAGGGTACGGGTTAGGGTTAGGGTACGGGTTAGGATTAGGGTTAGGGTACGGGTTAGGTTTAGGGTTTGGGGTTAGGTTTAGGGTTAGTGTTAGGGTTAGGGTACGGGTTAGGTTTAGGGTACGGGTTAGGGTTAGGGTTAGGGTTAGGGGTTAGGGTTAGGATTAGGGTTAGGGTTAGGGTTAGGGGATAGGGTTAGGGTTAGGGTTAGGGTACGGGTTAGGGTTAGGGTACGGGTTAGTGTTAGGGTTAGGGTTAGGTTTAGGGTACGGGTTAGGGTTAGGGTACGGGTTAGTGTTATGGTTAGGGTACGGGTTAGGGTTAGGTTTAGGGGTTAGGGTTAGGGTTAGGGTTAGTGTTAGGGATAGGGTTAGGGTACAGGTTAGGGTTAGGGTACGGGTTAGGGTAAGGGTGAGGTTTAGGGTTAGGGTAGGCATACGGGTTAGGGTTAGGATTAGGGTTAGGGTTAGTGTTAGAGTACGGGTTAGGGTTATGGTACGGGTTAGGGTTAGGGTTAGGGTTAGGGTTAGGGTACGGGGTAAGGTTAGGGTTAGGGTACGGGTTAGGGTTAGGGTTAGTGTTAGGGTTAGGGTTAAGGTACGTGTTAGGGTTAAGGTTAGGGTACGGGTTAGGGTTAGGGTTAGGGGTTAGGGTTAGGATTAGGGTTAGGGTTAGGGTTAGGGTACGGGTTAGGGTTAGGGTTAGGGTTAGGGTTAGGGTACGGGTTAGGGTTAGGGTTAGGGTTAGGGTTAGGGTACGGGTTAGGGTACGGGTTAGGGTTAGGGTTACGGTTAGGGTTAGGTTTAGGGTACGGTTTAGGGTTAGGGTTAGGGTTAGGTTTAGGGTATGGGTTAGGGTTAGGGTACAGGTTAGGGTTAGGTTTAGGGTACGGGTTAGGGTTAGGGTTAGGGTTAGGGTTAGGGTTAGGGTACGGGTTAGGTTTAGGGTAACGGGTAGGGTTAGTGTTAGGGTTAGCGTACGGGTTAGGGTTAGGTTTAGGGTAAGGGTTAGGGTACGGGTTAGGGTTAGTGTTAGGGTACGGGTTAGCGTTAGGGTTAGGGTTAGGGTTAGGGTACGGGTTAGGGTTAGGGTTAGGGTTAGGGTTAGTGTTACGGTACGGGTTAGGGTACGTGTTAGGTTTAGGGTACCGGTTAGGGTGAGGGTACGGGTTAGGGTTAGGTTTAGGGTACGGGTTAGGGTTTGGGTTAAAGGTTAGGGTTAGGGTGATGGTTAGTGTACGGGTTAGGGTTAGGGTACAGGTTAGGGTTAGGGTTAGGATTAGGTTTAGGGTACGGGTTAGGGTTAGGGTACGGATTAGGTTTAGTGTTAGGGTATGGGTTAGGGTTAGGGTTAGGGGTTAGGTTTAGGATTAGGGTTAGGGTTAGGCTTAGGGTACGGGTAGGGTTAGGTTACGGGTTAGGGTTAGGGTTAGGGTTAGGGTTAGGGTTAGGTTTAGCGTACGGGTTAGGGTTAGGGTTAGGTTTAGGGTTAGGTTTAGGGTTAGGGTTAGGGTACGGTTTAGGGTTAGTTTACGGGTTAGGGTTAGGATTAGGGTTAGGGTTAGGGTTAGGAAAGGGTTAGGGTTAGGGTTAGGGTTAGGGTACGGGTTAAGGGTAGGGTTAGGGTACGGGTTAGGGTTAGAATTAGAGTTAGGGTTAGGGTTAGGGTACGTGTTATGGTACGGGTTTGTGTACGGGTTAGGGTTAGGGTACGAGTTAGGGTTCGGGTTAGGGTTAGGGTTAGGGTTAGGTTTAGGGTACGGGTTAGGGTTAGGGTTAGGGTTAGGGTTTGGTTTAGGGTACGCGTTAGGGTTAGGGTTAGGGTTAGGGTTAGGGTTAGTGTTAGCATTAGCGTACGGGTTAGGGTTAGGGTTAGGGTTAGGGTACGGGTTAGGGTTAGGTTTAGGGTTAGGGTTAGGGTTAGGAAAGGGTTAGGGTTAGGGTTAGGTTTAGGGTTAGGGTACGGGTTAGAGTTTGGGTTAGGGTTAGGGTTAGGGTACGGGTTAGGATTAGGGTTAGGGTACGGGTTAGGGTTAGGGTAAGGGTTAGGGTTAGGTTTAGGGTACGGGTTAGCATTAGGGTGAGGGTGAGGGTTAGGGTTAGGGTTAGCAAAGGGTTAGGGTTAGGGTTAGTGTTAGGGTTAGGGTACGGTTTATAGTTAGGTTTAGGGTACGGGTTAGGGTTAGGGTTAGGGTTAGGGTTAGGCTACGGGTTAGGGTTAGGGTTAGTGTTAGGTTTTAGGGGTTAGGGTTAGGGTTAGGGTTAGGGTTAGTGTACGTGTTAGGGTATGGGTTAGGGTTAGCGTACGGGTTAGTGTTAGGGTTAGGGTTAGGGTTAGGGTACGTGTTAGGGTTAGCGTTAGTGTTAGGGTACGGGTTAGGGTACGGGTTACGGTTAGGGTAAGTTTGGGTTAGGGTTAGGGTTAGGGTTAGGTTTAGGAAAGGGTTAGGGTTAGGGTTAGGGTATGGGTTAGGGTTAGGGTTAGGGTTAGGGTTAGGGTACGGGTTAGGGTTAGGGTTAGGGTTAGGGTACGGTTTAGGGTACGGGTTAGGGTTAGGGTTAGGTTTAGGGTTAGGGTTAGGGTACGGGTTAGGGTTAGGGTTAGGGGTTAGCGTTAGGGTTAGGGTTAGGGTACGGGTTAGGGTTAGGGTTAGGCGATAGGGTTAGGTTTAGGGTTAGGTTACGGGGTGGGTTAGGGTACGGGTTAGTGTTAGGGTTAGGGTTAGGTTTAGGGTACGGGTTAGGGTTAGGGTACGGGTTAGGGTTAGGGTTAGGCGATAGGGTTAGGTTTAGGGTTAGGTTACGGGGTGGGTTAGGGTACGGTTTAGGGTTAGGGTTAGGGTTAGGTTTAGGGTATGTGTTAGGGTTAGGGTACAGGTTAGGGTTAGGTTTAGGGTACGGGTTAGGGTTAGGGTTAGGGTTAGGGTTAGGGTTAGGCTACGGGTTAGCGTTAGGGTTAGGTTTAAGGTTAGGGCACGTTTTAGCGTTAGGGTACCGGTTAGGGTTAGGGTACGGGTTAGGGTTAGGCTTAGCGTACGGGTTAGGGTTAGGATTAGGGGTTAGGGTTAGGGTTAGGTTTAGGGTACGTGTTAGTGTTAGGGTACGTGTTAGGGTTAGGGTTAGGTTTAGGGTACGGGTTAGGGTTAGGGTACGGGTTAGGATTAGGGTTAGGGTACGGGTTAGGTTTAGGGTTTGGGGTTAGGTTTAGGGTTAGTGTTAGGGTTAGGGTACGGGTTAGGTTTAGGGTACGGGTTAGGGTTAGGGTTAGGGTTAGGGGTTAGGGTTAGGATTAGGGTTAGGGTTAGGGTTAGGGGATAGGGTTAGGGTTAGGGTTAGGGTACGGGTTAGGGTTAGGGTACGGGTTAGTGTTAGGGTTAGGGTTAGGTTTAGGGTACGGGTTAGGGTTAGGGTACGGGTTAGTGTTATGGTTAGGGTACGGGTTAGGGTTAGGTTTAGGGGTTAGGGTTAGGGTTAGGGTTAGTGTTAGGGATAGGGTTAGGGTACAGGTTAGGGTTAGGGTACGGGTTAGGGTAAGGGTGAGGTTTAGGGTTAGGGTAGGCATACGGGTTAGGGTTAGGATTAGGGTTAGGGTTAGTGTTAGAGTACGGGTTAGGGTTATGGTACGGGTTAGGGTTAGGGTTAGGGTTAGGGTTAGGGTACGGGGTAAGGTTAGGGTTAGGGTACGGGTTAGGGTTAGGGTTAGTGTTAGGGTTAGGGTTAAGGTACGTGTTAGGGTTAAGGTTAGGGTACGGGTTAGGGTTAGGGTTAGGGGTTAGGGTTAGGATTAGGGTTAGGGTTAGGGTTAGGGTACGGGTTAGGGTTAGGGTTAGGGTTAGGGTTAGGGTACGGGTTAGGGTTAGGGTTAGGGTTAGGGTTAGGGTACGGGTTAGGGTACGGGTTAGGGTTAGGGTTACGGTTAGGGTTAGGTTTAGGGTACGGTTTAGGGTTAGGGTTAGGGTTAGGTTTAGGGTATGGGTTAGGGTTAGGGTACAGGTTAGGGTTAGGTTTAGGGTACGGGTTAGGGTTAGGGTTAGGGTTAGGGTTAGGGTACGGGTTAGGTTTAGGGTAACGGGTAGGGTTAGTGTTAGGGTTAGCGTACGGGTTAGGGTTAGGTTTAGGGTAAGGGTTAGGGTACGGGTTAGGGTTAGTGTTAGGGTACGGGTTAGCGTTAGGGTTAGGGTTAGGGTTAGGGTACGGGTTAGGGTTAGGGTTAGGGTTAGGGTTAGTGTTACGGTACGGGTTAGGGTACGTGTTAGGTTTAGGGTACCGGTTAGGGTGAGGGTACGGGTTAGGGTTAGGTTTAGGGTACGGGTTAGGGTTTGGGTTAAAGGTTAGGGTTAGGGTGATGGTTAGTGTACGGGTTAGGGTTAGGGTACAGGTTAGGGTTAGGGTTAGGATTAGGTTTAGGGTACGGGTTAGGGTTAGGGTACGGATTAGGTTTAGTGTTAGGGTATGGGTTAGGGTTAGGGTTAGGGGTTAGGTTTAGGATTAGGGTTAGGGTTAGGCTTAGGGTACGGGTAGGGTTAGGTTACGGGTTAGGGTTAGGGTTAGGGTTAGGGTTAGGGTTAGGTTTAGCGTACGGGTTAGGGTTAGGGTTAGGTTTAGGGTTAGGTTTAGGGTTAGGGTTAGGGTACGGTTTAGGGTTAGTTTACGGGTTAGGGTTAGGATTAGGGTTAGGGTTAGGGTTAGGAAAGGGTTAGGGTTAGGGTTAGGGTTAGGGTACGGGTTAAGGGTAGGGTTAGGGTACGGGTTAGGGTTAGAATTAGAGTTAGGGTTAGGGTTAGGGTACGTGTTATGGTACGGGTTTGGGTACGGGTTAGGGTTAGGGTACGAGTTAGGGTTCGGGTTAGGGTTAGGGTTAGGGTTAGGTTTAGGGTACGGGTTAGGGTTAGGGTTAGGGTTAGGGTTTGGTTTAGGGTACGCGTTAGGGTTAGGGTTAGGGTTAGGGTTAGGGTTAGTGTTAGCATTAGCGTACGGGTTAGGGTTAGGGTTAGGGTTAGGGTACGGGTTAGGGTTAGGTTTAGGGTTAGGGTTAGGGTTAGGAAAGGGTTAGGGTTAGGGTTAGGTTTAGGGTTAGGGTACGGGTTAGAGTTTGGGTTAGGGTTAGGGTTAGGGTACGGGTTAGGATTAGGGTTAGGGTACGGGTTAGGGTTAGGGTAAGGGTTAGGGTTAGGTTTAGGGTACGGGTTAGCATTAGGGTGAGGGTGAGGGTTAGGGTTAGGGTTAGCAAAGGGTTAGGGTTAGGGTTAGTGTTAGGGTTAGGGTACGGTTTATAGTTAGGTTTAGGGTACGGGTTAGGGTTAGGGTTAGGGTTAGGGTTAGGCTACGGGTTAGGGTTAGGGTTAGTGTTAGGTTTTAGGGGTTAGGGTTAGGGTTAGGGTTAGGGTTAGTGTACGTGTTAGGGTATGGGTTAGGGTTAGCGTACGGGTTAGTGTTAGGGTTAGGGTTAGGGTTAGGGTACGTGTTAGGGTTAGCGTTAGTGTTAGGGTACGGGTTAGGGTACGGGTTACGGTTAGGGTAAGTTTGGGTTAGGGTTAGGGTTAGGGTTAGGTTTAGGAAAGGGTTAGGGTTAGGGTTAGGGTATGGGTTAGGGTTAGGGTTAGGGTTAGGGTTAGGGTACGGGTTAGGGTTAGGGTTAGGGTTAGGGTACGGTTTAGGGTACGGGTTAGGGTTAGGGTTAGGTTTAGGGTTAGGGTTAGGGTACGGGTTAGGGTTAGGGTTAGGGGTCAGCGTTAGGGTTAGGGTTAGGGTACGGGTTAGGGTTAGGGTTAGGCGATAGGGTTAGGTTTAGGGTTAGGTTACGGGGTGGGTTAGGGTACGGGTTAGTGTTAGGGTTAGGGTTAGGTTTAGGGTACGGGTTAGGGTTAGGGTACGGGTTAGGGTTATGGTTAGGAAACGGGTTAGGGTTAGGGTTAGGGGTAGGGTTAGGGTTAGGGTTAGTGTTAGGGTTAGGTTTAGGGTACGGGTTAGGTTTAGGATACGGGTTAGGGTGAGTGTTAGGGTTAGGGTTAGCATACGGGTTAGGGTTAGGATTAGGGTTAGGGTTAGTGTTAGGGTACGGGTTAGGGTTAGGTTACGGGTTAGGGTTAGGGTTAGCGTTAGGGTTAGGGTTAGGGTTAGGAAAGGGTTAGGGTTAGGATTAGGGTTAGGGTTAGGGTACGGGTTAAGGTTAGGGTTAGGGTACGGGTTAGGGTTAGGGTTAGGGTTAGGGTTAGGGTTAGGGTACGGGTTAGGGTACGGGTTAGGGTTAGGGTTAGGGTTAGGGGTTAGGGTTACGGTTAGGGTTAGGGTACGGTTTAGGGTATGGGTTAGGGTTAGGGTTAGGTTTAGGGTTAGGGTTAGGGTACGGGTTAGGGTCAGGGTTAGGGTTAGGGTTAGGGTTAGGGTACGGGTTAGGGTTAGGGTTTGGGTTAGGGTTAGGGTTAGGGTACGGGTTAGGTTTAGGTTTAGGTTTAGGGTTAGGGTACGGGTTAGGGTTAGGGTTAGGGGTAGTGTTAGGGTACGGGTTAAGTTTAGGGTTAGGGTTAGGGTTAGGGTATGGGTTAGGTGTAGGGTTAGGGTACGGATTAGAGTTAGGGTTAGGGTTAGGGTTAGGGTTATGGTACGGGTTAGGGTTAGGGTACGGGTTAGTGTTAGGGTTAGGGTTAGGGTTAGGGTACGGGTTAGTGTTAGGGTTAGGGTTATGGTACGGTTTAGGGTTAGGGTACGGGTTAGGGTACGGGTTAGTGTGAGGGTAAGCTTTAGGGTATGGTTTAGGGTTAGGGTACTGGTTAGGGTTAGGGTTAGGGTACTGGTTAGGGTTAGGGTTAGGGTACGGGTTAGGGTCAGGTTTAGGGTTAGGGTTAGGGTACGGGTTAGGGTTAGGGTTAGGGTTAAGGTTAGGGTACGGGTTAAGTTTAGGGTTAGGGTTAGGGTTAGGGTTAGAGCAGGGGTTAGGGTTAGGCTAGGGTACGGATTAGGGTTAGGGTACGGGTTAGGGTACGAATTAGGGTTAGGGTTAGGGTTAGGGTTAGGGTACGGGTTAGGGTTAGGGTACGGGTTATGGTTAGGGTTAGGGTACTGGTTAGGGTTAGGGTTAGGGTTAGGGTTAGGGTACGGGTTAGGGTTAGGGTTAGGTTTAGGGTACGGGTTAGGGTTAGGGTACGGGTTAGGGTTAGGTTAGGGTACGGGTTAGAATTAGGGTTAGGGTTAGGGTAAGGGTACGGGTTAGGGTTAGGGATAGAGTTAGGATTATGGTACGGTTTAGGGTACGGGTTAGGGTTAGGGTTAGGGTTAGGGTATGGGTTAGGTTTAGGGTTAGGGGTTAGCGTTAGGTTTAGGGTTAGGGTACGGGTTAGGGTTAGGGTTAGGGGATACGGTTAGGGTTAGGGTTAGGGTACGGGTTAGGGTTAGGGTACGGGTTAGGGTTAGGTTTAGGGTTAGGGTTAGAGTTAGGGATAGGGTTAGGGTACAGGTTAGGGTTAGGGTACGGGTTAGGGTTAGGGTGAGGTTTAGGGTTAGGGTTAGCATACCGTTTAGGGTTAGGATTAGGGTTAGGGTTAGTGTTAGTGTACGGGTTAGGGTTATGGTACGGGTTAGGGTTAGGGTTAGGGTTAGGGTTAGGGTTAGGGTTAGGAAAGGCTTAGGGTTAGGATTAGGGTTAGGTTTAGGGTACGGGTTAAGGTTAGGGTTAGGGGACGGGTTAGGGTTAGGGTTAGGGTTAGGGTTAGGGTACGGGTTAGGGTTAGGGTTAGGGTTAGGGTTAGGGTTAGGGGTTAGGGTTAGGGTTAGGGTTAGGGTTAGGGTACAGTTTAGGGTACGGGTTAGGGTTAGGGTTAGGGTTAGGGTTAGGGTACGGGTTAGGTTTAGGGTTAGGTTTAGGGTTAGGTTTAGGGTACGGGTTAGGGTTAGGGTTAGGGTTAGGGTTAGGGTTAGTGTTAGGGTTAGCGTACGGGTTAGGGTTAGGTTTAGGGTAAGGGTTAGGGTATGGGTTAGGGTTAGTGTTAGGGTACGGGTTAGGGTTAGGGTTAGGGTTAGGGTTAGGGTACGGGTTAGGGTTAGGGTTAGGGTTAGTGTTACGGTACGGGTTAGGGTACGTGTTAGGGTTAGGGTACCGGTTAGGATTAGGGTACGGGTTAGGGTTAGGGTTAGGGTACGGGTTAGGGTTAGGGTTAAAGGTTAGGGTTAGGGTTATGGTTAGTGTACGGGTTAGGGTGAGGGTACAGGTTAGGGTTAGGTTTAGGGTTAGGATTAGGTTTAGGGTACGGGTTAGGGTTAGGGTACGGATTAGGGTTAGTGTTAGGGTATGGGTTAGGGTTAGGGTTAGGGGTTAGGTTTAGGATTAGGGTTAGGGTTAGGGTTAGGGTACGGGTAGGGTTAGGTTACGGGTTAGGGTTAGGGTTAGGGTTAGGGTTAGCGTACGGGTTAGGGTTAGGGTTAGGTTTAGGGTTAGGTTTAGGGTTAGGGTTAGGGTACGGGTTAGGGTTAGGGTACGGGTTAGGGTTAGGGTTAGGGTTAGGGTTAGGATTAGGAAAGGGTTAGGGTAGGGTTAGGGTTAGGGTACGGGTTAAGGGTAGGGTTAGGGTTAGGGTTAGGGTTAGGTTTAGGGTACGCGTTAGGGTTAGGGATAGGGTTAGGGTTAGGGTTAGTGTTAGCGTTAGTGTACGGGTTAGGGTTAGGGTTAGGGTTAGGGTACGGGTTAGGGTTAGTGTACGGGTTAGGGTTAGGTTTAGGTTTAGGGTTACGGTTAGGAAAGGGTTAGGGTTAGGGTTAGGGTTAGGGTTAGGGTATGGGTAAGAGTTAGTGTTAGGGTTAGGGTACGGGTTAGGGTTAGGGTTAGGGTACGGGTTAGGATTAGGGTTATGGTACGGGTTAGGGTTAGGGTTAGGGTTATGGTTAGGTTTAGGGTACGGGTTAGCGTTATGGTGAGGGTGAGGGTTAGGGTTAGGTTTAGCAAAGGGTTAGGGTTAGGGTTAGTGTTAGGGTTAGGGTACGGTTTATAGTTAGGGTTAGGGTACGGGTTAGGGTTAGGGTTAGGGTTAGGGTTAGGGTTAGGCTACGGGTTAGGGTTAGGGTTAGTGTTAGGGTTAAGGGGTTAGGGTTAGGGTTAGGGTTAGGGTTAGGTTACGTGTTAGGGTACGGGTTAGGGTTAGGGTACGGGTTAGTGTTAGGGTTAGGGTTAGGGTTAGGGTACGGGTTAGGATTAGCGTTAGGGTTAGGGTACGGGTTAGGGTACGGGTTACGGTTAGGGTAAATTTGGGTTAGGGTTAGGGTTAGGGTTAGGTTTAGGGTTAGGGTTAGGGTACGGGTTAGGGTTAGGGTTAGGGGTTAGCGTTAGGGTTAGGGTTAGGTACGGGTTAGGGTTAGGGTTATGGGATAGGGTTAGGTTTAGTTTTAGGTTACGGGGTGGGTTAGGGTACGGGTTAGTGTTAGGTTTAGGGTTAGGTTTAGGGTACGGGTTAGGGTTAGGGTACAGGTTAGGGTTATGGTTAGGTAACGGGTTAGGGTTAGGGTTAGGGGTTAGGTTTAGGGTTAGGGTTAGTGTTAGGGTTAGGGTTAGGGTACGGGTTAGTTAGGATACGGGTTAGGGTTAGGGTGAGTTTTAGGGTTAGGGTTAGCATACGGGTTAGGGTTAGGATTAGGGTTAGGGTTAGTGTTAGGGTACGGGTTAGGGTTAGGGTACGGGTTAGGGTTAGGGTTAGCGTTAGGGTTAGGGTTAGGGTTAGGAAAGGGTTAGGGTTAGGATTAGGGTTAGGGTTAGGGTACGGGTTAAGGTTAGGTTTAGGGTACGGGTTAGGGTTAGGGTTAGGATTAGGGTTAGGGTTAGGGTACGGGTTAAGGTTAGGGTTAGGGTACGGGTTAGGGTTAGGGTACGGGTTAGGGTTAGGGTTAGAGTACGGGTTAGGGTTAGGGATAGGGTTAGGTTTAGCGTTAGGGTTAGGAAAGTGTTAGGGTTAGGATTAGGGTTAGGGTTAGGGGTTAGGGTTAGGGTTAGAGTTAGGGTACGGTTTAGGGTACGGGTTAGGGTTAGGGTTAGGGTTAGGGTTAGGGTTAGGGTACGGGTTAGGGTTAGGGTTAGGGTTAGGTTTAGGGTTAGGGTTAGGATACGGGTTAGTGTTAGGGTTTGGGTTAGGGTTAGGGTTAGAGTACGGGTTAAGGTTAGGTTTAGGTTTAGGGTTAGGGTACGGGTTAGGGTTAGGGTTAGGGTTAGTGTTAGGGTACGGGTTAAGTTTAGGGTTAGGGTTAGGGTACGGGTTAGGGGTAGGGTTAGGGTACGGATTAGGGTTAGGGTTAGTGTTAGGGTTAGGGTTATGGTACGATTTAGGGTTAGGGTTAGGGTTAGTGTTAGGGTTAGCGTTAGCGTACTGGTTAGGGTCAGGGTTAGGGTTAGGGTTAGGGTACGGGTTAGGTTTAGGGTACGGGTTAGGGTTAGGTTTAGGGTTAGGGTTAGGGTTAGTAAAGGGTTAGGGTTAGGGTTAGGGTTAGGGTACGGGTTAGGGTTAGGTTTAGGGTACGGGTTAGGGTTAGGGTAAGGGTTAGGTTTAGGTTTAGGGTACGGGTTAGGGTTAGGGTTAGGGTTAGAGGTTAGGGGTTAGGGTTAGGGTTAGGGTTAGGGTGAGGGTTAGGGCACGGGTTAGGGTACGGGTTAGGGTTAGGGTACGCGTTAGTGTTAGGGTTAGGGTTAGGGTTAGGGTACGGGTTAGGGTTAGGGTTAGGGTTAGGGTACGGTTTAGGGTTAGGGTACGGGTTAGGGTACGGGTTAGGGTGAGGGTTAGGTTTATGGTACGGTTTAGGGTTAGGGTACTGTTTAGGGTTAGGGTTAGGGTACTGGTTAGGGTTAGGGTTAGGGTACGGGCTAGGGTCAGGTTTAGGGTTAGGGTTAGGATACGGGTTAGGGTTAGGGTTAGGGTTAGGGTTAGGGTACGGGTTAAGTTTAGGGTTAGGGTTAGGGTTAGGGTTAGGGTTAGGGTACGGTTTAGGGTTAGGCTAGGGTATGGATTAGGGTTAGGGTTAGGGTTAGGGTTAGGGTTAGGGTATGGGTTAGGGTTAGGGTTAGGGTTAGTGTTAGGGTTAGGGTTAGGGTACGGGTTAGGGTTAGGGTTAGGGTTAGGGTACGGGTTAGGTTTAGGATACGGGTTAGGGTTAGGGTTAGGGTTAGGGTTAGGGTTAGGGTTAGGAAAGGGTTAGGGTTAGGGTTAGGGTTAGGGTACGGTTAGGGTTAGGTTTAGGGTACGGGTTAGGGTTAGGGTTAGGATTAGGGTTAGGTTTAGGATACGGGTTAGGTTTAGGATAGGGTTAGGGGTTAGGGGTTAGGGTTAGGGTTAGGGTTAGGGTGATGGTAAGGGTACGGGTTAGGGTACGGGTTAGGGTTAGGGTAAGGGTTAGTGTTAGGGTTAGGGTTAGGGTTAGGGGACGGGTTAGGGTTAGGTTTAGGGTTAGGGTACGGGTTAGGGTTAGGGTACGGGTTAGGGTACGGGTTAGGGTGAGGGTTAGGGTTAGGGTTAGGTTTAGGAAAGGATTAGGGTTAGGGTTAGGGTACGGGTTAGGGTTAGGTTTAGGGTTAGGGTACGGAGTATGGTTAGGGTACGGGGTAGGGTTAGGGTACGGGTTAGTGTACGGGTTAGGGTTAGGGATAGGTTTAGGGTACGGTTTAGGGTTAGGGTCCTGGTTAGGGTTAGGGTTAGGGTACTGGTTAGGGTTAGGGTTAGGGTACGGGTTAGGGTTAGGCTTAGGTTTAGGGTACGGGTACGGGTTAGGGTTGGTTTAGGGTTAGGGTTAGGGTTAGGATACGGGTTAGGGTTAGGGTACGGGTTAGGGTACGAATTAGGGTTAGGTTTAGGGTTAGGGTTAGGGTACGGGTTAGGGTTAGGGTACGGGTTATGGTTAGGGTTAGGGTACTGGTTAGGGTTAGGGTTCCGGTTAGGGTTAGGGTTAGGGTACGGGTTAGGGTTAGGGTTAGGTTTCGGGTACGGGTTAGGGTTAGGGTTTGGGTTAGTGTTAGGGTACGGTTAGGGTTAGGGTACGGGTTAGGGTTAGGTTTAGGGTACGGGTTAGGGTTAGGGTTAGGGTTAGGGTTAGGATACGGGTTAGGGTTAGGGTTAGGGTTAGTGTTAGGGTTAGCGTACGGGTTAGGGTTAGGTTTAGGGTAAGGGTTATGGTACGGGTTAGGGTTAGGGTTAGGGTTATGGTTAGGTTTAGGGTACGGGTTAGCGTTACGGTGAGGGTGAGGGTTAGGGTTAGGGTTAGCAAAGGGTTAGGGTTAGGGTTAGTGTTAGGGTTAGGGTACGGTTTATAGTTAGGGTTAGGGTACGGGTTAGGGTTAGGGTTAGGGTTAGGGTTAGGGTTAGGCTACGGGTTAGGGTTAGGGTTAGTGTTAGGGTTAAGGGGTTAGGGTTAGGGTTAGGGTTAGGGTACGTGTTAGGGTACGGGTTAGGGTTAGGGTACGGGTTAGTGTTAGGGTTAGGGTTAGGGTTAGGGTACGGGTTAGGGTTAGCGTTAGGGTTAGGGTACGGGTTAGGGTACGGGTTACGGTTAGGGTAAATTTGGGTTAGGGTTAGGGTTAGGGTTAGGTTTAGGGTTAGGGTTAGGGTACGGGTTAGGGTTAGGGTTAGGGGTTAGCGTTAGGGTTAGGGTTAGGTACGGGTTAGGGTTAGGGTTAGGGGATAGGGTTAGGTTTAGTTTTAGGTTACGGGGTGGGTTAGGGTACGGGTTAGTGTTAGGTTTAGGGTTAGGTTTAGGGTACGGGTTAGGGTTAGGGTACAGGTTAGGGTTATGGTTAGGTAACGGGTTAGGGTTAGGGTTAGGGGTTAGGTTTAGGGTTAGAGTTAGTGTTAGGGTTAGGGTTAGGGTACGGGTTAGTTAGGATACGGGTTAGGGTTAGGGTGAGTTTTAGGGTTAGGGTTAGCATACGGGTTAGGGTTAGGATTAGGGTTAGGGTTAGTGTTAGGGTACGGGTTAGGAAAGGGTTAGGGTTAGGATTAGGGTTAGGGTTAGGGTACGGGTTAAGGTTAGGTTTAGGGTACGGGTTAGGGTTAGGGTTAGGATTAGGGTTAGGGTTAGGGTACGGGTTAAGGTTAGGGTTAGGGTACGGGTTAGGGTTAGGGTACGGGTTAGGGTTAGGGTTAGAGTACGGGTTAGGGTTAGGGATAGGGTTAGGTTTAGCGTTAGGGTTAGGAAAGTGTTAGGGTTAGGATTAGGGTTAGGGTTAGGGGTTAGGGTTAGGGTTAGAGTTAGGGTACGGTTTAGGGTACGGGTTAGGGTTAGGGTTAGGGTTAGGGTTAGGGTTAGGGTTAGGGTACGGGTTAGGGTTAGGGTTAGGGTTAGGTTTAGGGTTAGGGTTAGGGTACGGGTTAGTGTTAGGGTTTGGGTTAGGGTTAGGGTTAGAGTACGGGTTAAGGTTAGGTTTAGGTTTAGGGTTAGGGTACGGGTTAGGGTTAGGGTTAGGTTTAGGGTTAGGGTACGGGTTAGGGTTAGGGTTAGGTTTAGGGTACGGGTTTGGGTTAGGGTTAGGGTTAGGGTACGGGTTAGGGTTAGGGTACGGGTTAGGGTTAGGGTTAAGGTTAGGGTACGGGTTAGGGTACGGATTAGGATTAGGGTTAGGTTTAGGTTTAGGGTACGGGTTAGGGTTAGGGTACGTGTTATGGTTAGGTTTAGGGTACTGGTTAGGTTTAGGGTTAGGGTTAGCGTACGGGTTAGGGTTAGGGTTAGGGTTAGGTTTAGGGTACGGGTTAGGGTTAGGGTACGGATTAGGGTTAGGGTCGGAAAGGGTTAGGGTTAGGGTTAGGGTACGGGTTAGGGTTAGGGTACGGGTTAGGGTTAGGGTTAGAGTTAGGGTTAGCTTACGGGTTAGGGTTAGGGTTAGGGTTAGGGTACGGGTTAGGGTACGCGTTAGGGTTAGGGTTAGGGCTAGAAAGGGTTAGTGTTAGGGTTAGGGTAGGGTTAGGGTACGGGTTAAGGTTAGGGTTAGGGTACGGGTTATGGTTAGGGTTAGGGTTAGGGTTAGGGTACGGGTTAGGGTTAGGTTTAGGGTTAGGGTTAGGGGTTAGGGGTTACGGTTAGTGTTATGGTTAGTGTTAGGGTTAGGGTACGGTTTAGGGTACGGGTTAGGGTTAGGGTACGGGTTAGATTTAAGGTACGGGTTAGGGTTAGGGTACGGGTTAGGGTTAGGGTACGGGTTAGGGTTAGTGTACGGGTTAGGTTTAGGGTTAGGGATAGGGTTAGGGTATGGGTTAGTGTTAGGGTATGGGTTAGGGTAAGGGTACGGGTACGGGTTAGGGTTAGGGTTAGGGGTTAGTTTTAGGGTTAGGGTTAGGGTACGGGTTAGGGGTAGGGTACGGGTTAGGGTTAGGGTTAGGGTTACTGTTGAAGTTAGGGTTAGCGTACGGGTTAGGTTTAGGTTTAGGTTTAGGGTTAGGGTTAGGGTACGGGTTAGGGTTAGTGTACGGGTTAGGGTTAGAGTTAGGGTAGGGTACGGGTTAGGGTTAGGTTTAGGTTTAGGGTACGGGTTAGGGTTAGGGTTAGGGGTTAGGGTAGTGTACGGGTTAGTGTTAGGGTTAGGGTTAGGGTACGGATTAGGGTTAGGGTTAGGGTTAGTGTTAGGGTTAAAGTACGGGTTAGGGTTAGGGTTAGGGTTAGGGTTAGGGTTAGGTGTTAGGGGTTAGTTTTAGGGTAAGTGTTAGGGTTAGGGTTAGGGTACGTGTTAGGGTACGAGTTAGGGTTAGGGTTAGGGTTGGGTACAATTTAGGGTTAGGGTTAGGGTTCGGGTTGGGGTTAGGGTTAGGGTACGGGTTAGGGTTAGGTTTAGGGTTAGGGTTAGGTTTAGGTTACGGGTTAGGGTTAGGGTTAGGGTTAGGGTTAGGTTTAAGTTTAGGGTACGGGTTAGGGTTAGGGTTAGGGTTAGGGTTAGGGTACGGGTTAGGGTACGGTTTAGGGTTAGGGTACGGGTTAGGGTACGGGTTAGGGTTAGGGTTAGGGTTAAGGTTAGGGCACGTTTTAGCGTTAGGGTACCGGTTAGGGTTAGGGTACGGGTTAGGGTTAGGCTTAGCGTACGGGTTAGGGTTAGGATTAGGGGTTAGGGTTAGGGTTAGGTTTAGGGTACGTGTTAGTGTTAGGGTACGTGTTAGGGTTAGGGTTAGGTTTAGGGTACGGGTTAGGGTTAGGGTACGGGTTAGGATTAGGGTTAGGGTACGGGTTAGGTTTAGGGTTTGGGGTTAGGTTTAGGGTTAGTGTTAGGGTTAGGGTACGGGTTAGGTTTAGGGTACGGGTTAGGGTTAGGGTTAGGGTTAGGGGTTAGTGTTAGGATTAGGGTTAGGGTTAGGGTTAGGGGATAGGGTTAGGGTTAGGGTTAGGGTACGGGTTAGGGTTAGGGTACGGGTTAGTGTTAGGGTTAGGGTTAGGTTTAGGGTACGGGTTAGGGTTAGGGTACGGGTTAGTGTTATGGTTAGGGTACGGGTTAGGGTTAGGTTTAGGGGTTAGGGTTAGGGTTAGGGTTAGTGTTAGGGATAGGGTTAGGGTACAGGTTAGGGTTAGGGTACGGGTTAGGGTAAGGGTGAGGTTTAGGGTTAGGGTAGGCATACGGGTTAGGGTTAGGATTAGGGTTAGGGTTAGTGTTAGAGTACGGGTTAGGGTTATGGTACGGGTTAGGGTTAGGGTTAGGGTTAGGGTTAGGGTACGGGGTAAGGTTAGGGTTAGGGTACGGGTTAGGGTTAGGGTTAGTGTTAGGGTTAGGGTTAAGGTACGTGTTAGGGTTAAGGTTAGGGTACGGGTTAGGGTTAGGGTTAGGGGTTAGGGTTAGGATTAGGGTTAGGGTTAGGGTTAGGGTACGGGTTAGGGTTAGGGTTAGGGTTAGGGTTAGGGTACGGGTTAGGGTTAGGGTTAGGGTTAGGGTTAGGGTACGGGTTAGGGTACGGGTTAGGGTTAGGGTTACGGTTAGGGTTAGGTTTAGGGTACGGTTTAGGGTTAGGGTTAGGGTTAGGTTTAGGGTATGGGTTAGGGTTAGGGTACAGGTTAGGGTTAGGTTTAGGGTACGGGTTAGGGTTAGGGTTAGGGTTAGGGTTAGGGTTAGGCTACGGGTTAGCGTTAGGGTTAGGTTTAAGGTTAGGGCACGTTTTAGCGTTAGGGTACCGGTTAGGGTTAGGGTACGGGTTAGGGTTAGGCTTAGCGTACGGGTTAGGGTTAGGATTAGGGGTTAGGGTTAGGGTTAGGTTTAGGGTACGTGTTAGTGTTAGGGTACGTGTTAGGGTTAGGGTTAGGTTTAGGGTACGGGTTAGGGTTAGGGTACGGGTTAGGATTAGGGTTAGGGTACGGGTTAGGTTTAGGGTTTGGGGTTAGGTTTAGGGTTAGTGTTAGGGTTAGGGTACGGGTTAGGTTTAGGGTACGGGTTAGGGTTAGGGTTAGGGTTAGGGGTTAGGGTTAGGATTAGGGTTAGGGTTAGGGTTAGGGGATAGGGTTAGGGTTAGGGTTAGGGTACGGGTTAGGGTTAGGGTACGGGTTAGTGTTAGGGTTAGGGTTAGGTTTAGGGTACGGGTTAGGGTTAGGGTACGGGTTAGTGTTATGGTTAGGGTACGGGTTAGGGTTAGGTTTAGGGGTTAGGGTTAGGGTTAGGGTTAGTGTTAGGGATAGGGTTAGGGTACAGGTTAGGGTTAGGGTACGGGTTAGGGTAAGGGTGAGGTTTAGGGTTAGGGTAGGCATACGGGTTAGGGTTAGGATTAGGGTTAGGGTTAGTGTTAGAGTACGGGTTAGGGTTATGGTACGGGTTAGGGTTAGGGTTAGGGTTAGGGTTAGGGTACGGGGTAAGGTTAGGGTTAGGGTACGGGTTAGGGTTAGGGTTAGTGTTAGGGTTAGGGTTAAGGTACGTGTTAGGGTTAAGGTTAGGGTACGGGTTAGGGTTAGGGTTAGGGGTTAGGGTTAGGATTAGGGTTAGGGTTAGGGTTAGGGTACGGGTTAGGGTTAGGGTTAGGGTTAGGGTTAGGGTACGGGTTAGGGTTAGGGTTAGGGTTAGGGTACGGGTTAGGGTACGGGTTAGGGTTAGGGTTACGGTTAGGGTTAGGTTTAGGGTACGGTTTAGGGTTAGGGTTAGGGTTAGGTTTAGGGTATGGGTTAGGGTTAGGGTACAGGTTAGGGTTAGGTTTAGGGTACGGGTTAGGGTTAGGGTTAGGGTTAGGGTTAGGGTTAGGCTACGGGTTAGCGTTAGGGTTAGGTTTAAGGTTAGGGCACGTTTTAGCGTTAGGGTACCGGTTAGGGTTAGGGTACGGGTTAGGGTTAGGCTTAGCGTACGGGTTAGGGTTAGGATTAGGGGTTAGGGTTAGGGTTAGGTTTAGGGTACGTGTTAGTGTTAGGGTACGTGTTAGGGTTAGGGTTAGGTTTAGGGTACGGGTTAGGGTTAGGGTACGGGTTAGAATTAGGGTTAGGGTACGGGTTAGGTTTAGGGTTTGGGGTTAGGTTTAGGGTTAGTGTTAGGGTTAGGGTACGGGTTAGGTTTAGGGTACGGGTTAGGGTTAGGGTTAGGGTTAGGGGTTAGGGTTAGGATTAGGGTTAGGGTTAGGGTTAGGGGATAGGGTTAGGGTTAGGGTTAGGGTACGGGTTAGGGTTAGGGTACGGGTTAGTGTTAGGGTTAGGGTTAGGTTTAGGGTACGGGTTAGGGTTAGGGTACGGGTTAGTGTTATGGTTAGGGTACGGGTTAGGGTTAGGTTTAGGGGTTAGGGTTAGGGTTAGGGTTAGTGTTAGGGATAGGGTTAGGGTACAGGTTAGGGTTAGGGTACGGGTTAGGGTAAGGGTGAGGTTTAGGGTTAGGGTAGGCATACGGGTTAGGGTTAGGATTAGGGTTAGGGTTAGTGTTAGAGTACGGGTTAGGGTTATGGTACGGGTTAGGGTTAGGGTTAGGGTTAGGGTTAGGGTACGGGGTAAGGTTAGGGTTAGGGTACGGGTTAGGGTTAGGGTTAGTGTTAGGGTTAGGGTTAAGGTACGTGTTAGGGTTAAGGTTAGGGTACGGGTTAGGGTTAGGGTTAGGGGTTAGGGTTAGGATTAGGGTTAGGGTTAGGGTTAGGGTACGGGTTAGGGTTAGGGTTAGGGTTAGGGTTAGGGTACGGGTTAGGGTTAGGGTTAGGGTTAGGGTTAGGGTACGGGTTAGGGTACGGGTTAGGGTTAGGGTTACGGTTAGGGTTAGGTTTAGGGTACGGTTTAGGGTTAGGGTTAGGGTTAGGTTTAGGGTATGGGTTAGGGTTAGGGTACAGGTTAGGGTTAGGTTTAGGGTACGGGTTAGGGTTAGGGTTAGGGTTAGGGTTAGGGTTAGGGTACTGGTTAGGTTTAGGGTAACGGGTAGGGTTAGTGTTAGGGTTAGCGTACGGGTTAGGGTTAGGTTTAGGGTAAGGGTTAGGGTACGGGTTAGGGTTAGTGTTAGGGTACGGGTTAGCGTTAGGGTTAGGGTTAGGGTTAGGGTACGGGTTAGGGTTAGGGTTAGGGTTAGGGTTAGTGTTACGGTACGGGTTAGGGTACGTGTTAGGTTTAGGGTACCGGTTAGGGTGAGGGTACGGGTTAGGGTTAGGTTTAGGGTACGGGTTAGGGTTTGGGTTAAAGGTTAGGGTTAGGGTGATGGTTAGTGTACGGGTTAGGGTTAGGGTACAGGTTAGGGTTAGGGTTAGGATTAGGTTTAGGGTACGGGTTAGGGTTAGGGTACGGATTAGGTTTAGTGTTAGGGTATGGGTTAGGGTTAGGGTTAGGGGTTAGGTTTAGGATTAGGGTTAGGGTTAGGCTTAGGGTACGGGTAGGGTTAGGTTACGGGTTAGGGTTAGGGTTAGGGTTAGGGTTAGGGTTAGGTTTAGCGTACGGGTTAGGGTTAGGGTTAGGTTTAGGGTTAGGTTTAGGGTTAGGGTTAGGGTACGGTTTAGGGTTAGGTTACGGGTTAGGGTTAGGATTAGGGTTAGGGTTAGGGTTAGGAAAGGGTTAGGGTTAGGTTTAGGGTACGGGTTAAGGGTAGGGTTAGGGTACGGGTTAGGGTTAGAATTAGAGTTAGGGTTAGGGTTAGGGTACGTGTTATGGTACGGGTTTGGGTACGGGTTAGGGTTAGGGTACGAGTTAGGGTTCGGGTTCGGGTTAGGGTTAGGGTTAGGTTTAGGGTACGGGTTAGGGTTAGGGTTAGGGTTAGGGTTTGGTTTAGGGTACGCGTTAGGGTTAGGGTTAGGGTTAGGGTTAGGGTTAGTGTTAGCATTAGCGTACGGGTTAGGGTTAGGGTTAGGGTTAGGGTACGGGTTAGGGTTAGGTTTAGGGTTAGGGTTAGGGTTAGGAAAGGGTTAGGGTTAGGGTTAGGTTTAGGGTTAGGGTACGGGTTAGAGTTTGGGTTAGGGTTAGGGTTAGGGTACGGGTTAGGATTAGGGTTAGGGTACGGGTTAGGGTTAGGGTAAGGGTTAGGGTTAGGTTTAGGGTACGGGTTAGCATTAGGGTGAGGGTGAGGGTTAGGGTTAGGGTTAGCAAAGGGTTAGGGTTAGGGTTAGTGTTAGGGTTAGGGTACGGTTTATAGTTAGGTTTAGGGTACGGGTTAGGGTTAGGGTTAGGGTTAGGGTTAGGCTACGGGTTAGGGTTAGGGTTAGTGTTAGGTTTTAGGGGTTAGGGTTAGGGTTAGGGTTAGGGTTAGTGTACGTGTTAGGGTATGGGTTAGGGTTAGCGTACGGGTTAGTGTTAGGGTTAGGGTTAGGGTTAGGGTACGTGTTAGGGTTAGCGTTAGTGTTAGGGTACGGGTTAGGGTACGGGTTACGGTTAGGGTAAGTTTGGGTTAGGGTTAGGGTTAGGGTTAGGTTTAGGAAAGGGTTAGGGTTAGGGTTAGGGTATGGGTTAGGGTTAGGGTTAGGGTTAGGGTTAGGGTACGGGTTAGGGTTAGGGTTAGGGTTAGGGTACGGTTTAGGGTACGGGTTAGGGTTAGGGTTAGGTTTAGGGTTAGGGTTAGGGTACGGGTTAGGGTTAGGGTTAGGGGTTAGCGTTAGGGTTAGGGTTAGGGTACGGGTTAGGGTTAGGGTTAGGCGATAGGGTTAGGTTTAGGGTTAGGTTACGGGGTGGGTTAGGGTACGGGTTAGTGTTAGGGTTAGGGTTAGGTTTAGGGTACGGGTTAGGGTTAGGGTACGGGTTAGGGTTATGGTTAGGAAACGGGTTAGGGTTAGGGTTAGGGGTTAGGGTTAGGGTTAGGGTTAGTGTTAGGGTTAGGTTTAGGGTACGGGTTAGGTTTAGGATACGGGTTAGGGTGAGTGTTAGGGTTAGGGTTAGCATACGGGTTAGGGTTAGGATTAGGGTTAGGGTTAGTGTTAGGGTACGGGTTAGGGTTAGGTTACGGGTTAGGGTTAGGGTTAGCGTTAGGGTTAGGGTTAGGGTTAGGAAAGGGTTAGGGTTAGGATTAGGGTTAGGGTTAGGGTACGGGTTAAGGTTAGGGTTAGGGTACGGGTTAGGGTTAGGGTTAGGGTTAGGGTTAGGGTTAGGGTACGGGTTAGGGTACGGGTTAGGGTTAGGGTTAGGGTTAGGGGTTAGGGTTACGGTTAGGGTTAGGGTACGGTTTAGGGTATGGGTTAGGGTTAGGGTTAGGTTTAGGGTTAGGGTTAGGGTACGGGTTAGGGTCAGGGTTAGGGTTAGGGTTAGGGTTAGGGTACGGGTTAGGGTTAGGGTTTGGGTTAGGGTTAGGGTTAGGGTACGGGTTAGGTTTAGGTTTAGGTTTAGGGTTAGGGTACGGGTTAGGGTTAGGGTTAGGGGTAGTGTTAGGGTACGGGTTAAGTTTAGGGTTAGGGTTAGGGTTAGGGTATGGGTTAGGTGTAGGGTTAGGGTACGGATTAGAGTTAGGGTTAGGGTTAGGGTTAGGGTTATGGTACGGGTTAGTGTTAGGGTTAGGGTTAGGGTTAGGGTACGGGTTAGTGTTAGGGTTAGGGTTAGGGTACGGTTTAGGGTTAGGGTACGGGTTAGGGTACGGGTTAGTGTGAGGGTAAGCTTTAGGGTATGGTTTAGGGTTAGGGTACTGGTTAGGGTTAGGGTTAGGGTACTGGTTAGGGTTAGGGTTAGGGTACGGGTTAGGGTCAGGTTTAGGGTTAGGGTTAGGGTACGGGTTAGGGTTAGGGTTAGGGTTAGGGTTAGGGTACGGGTTAAGTTTAGGGTTAGGGTTAGGGTTAGGGTTAGAGCACGGGTTAGGGTTAGGCTAGGGTACGGATTAGGGTTAGGGTACGGGTTAGGGTACGAATTAGGGTTAGGGTTAGGGTTAGGGTTAGGGTACGGGTTAGGGTTAGGGTACGGGTTATGGTTAGGGTTAGGGTACTGGTTAGGGTTAGGGTTAGGGTTAGGGTTAGGGTACGGGTTAGGGTTAGGGTTAGGTTTAGGGTACGGGTTAGGGTTAGGGTACGGGTTAGGGTTAGGTTTAGGGTACGGGTTAGAATTAGGGTTAGGGTTAGGGTAAGGGTACGGGTTAGGGTTAGGGATAGAGTTAGGATTATGGTACGGTTTAGGGTACGGGTTAGGGTTAGGGTTAGGGTTAGGGTATGGGTTAGGTTTAGGGTTAGGGGTTAGCGTTAGGTTTAGGGTTAGGGTACGGGTTAGGGTTAGGGTTAGGGGATACGGTTAGGGTTAGGGTTAGGGTACGGGTTAGGGTTAGGGTACGGGTTAGGGTTAGGTTTAGGGTTAGGGTTAGAGTTAGGGATAGGGTTAGGGTACAGGTTAGGGTTAGGGTACGGGTTAGGGTTAGGGTGAGGTTTAGGGTTAGGGTTAGCATACCGTTTAGGGTTAGGATTAGGGTTAGGGTTAGTGTTAGTGTACGGGTTAGGGTTATGGTACGGGTTAGGGTTAGGGTTAGGGTTAGGGTTAGGGTTAGGGTTAGGAAAGGCTTAGGGTTAGGATTAGGGTTAGGTTTAGGGTACGGGTTAAGGTTAGGGTTAGGGGACGGGTTAGGGTTAGGGTTAGGGTTAGGGTTAGGGTACGGGTTAGGGTTAGGGTTAGGGTTAGGGTTAGGGTTAGGGGTTAGGGTTAGGGTTAGGGTTAGGGTTAGGGTACAGTTTAGGGTACGGGTTAGGGTTAGGGTTAGGGTTAGGGTTAGGGTACGGGTTAGGTTTAGGGTTAGGTTTAGGGTTAGGTTTAGGGTACGGGTTAGGGTTAGGGTTAGGGTTAGGGTTAGGGTTAGTGTTAGGGTTAGCGTACGGGTTAGGGTTAGGTTTAGGGTAAGGGTTAGGGTATGGGTTAGGGTTAGTGTTAGGGTACGGGTTAGGGTTAGGGTTAGGGTTAGGGTTAGGGTACGGGTTAGGGTTAGGGTTAGGGTTAGTGTTACGGTACGGGTTAGGGTACGTGTTAGGGTTAGGGTACCGGTTAGGATTAGGGTACGGGTTAGGGTTAGGGTTAGGGTATGGGTTAGGGTTAGGGTTAAAGGTTAGGGTTAGGGTTATGGTTAGTGTACGGGTTAGGGTGAGGGTACAGGTTAGGGTTAGGTTTAGGGTTAGGATTAGGTTTAGGGTACGGGTTAGGGTTAGGGTACGGATTAGGGTTAGTGTTAGGGTATGGGTTATGGTTAGGGTTAGGGGTTAGGTTTAGGATTAGGGTTAGGGTTAGGGTTAGGGTACGGGTAGGGTTAGGTTACGGGTTAGGGTTAGGGTTAGGGTTAGGGTTAGCGTACGGGTTAGGGTTAGGGTTAGGTTTAGGGTTAGGTTTAGGGTTAGGGTTAGGGTACGGGTTAGGGTTAGGGTACGGGTTAGGGTTAGGGTTAGGGTTAGGGTTAGGATTAGGAAAGGGTTAGGGTAGGGTTAGGGTTAGGGTACGGGTTAAGGGTAGGGTTAGGGTTAGGGTTAGGGTTAGGTTTAGGGTACGCGTTAGGGTTAGGGATAGGGTTAGGGTTAGGGTTAGTGTTAGCGTTAGTGTACGGGTTAGGGTTAGGGTTAGGGTTAGGGTACGGGTTAGGGTTAGTGTACGGGTTAGGGTTAAGTTTAGGTTTAGGGTTACGGTTAGGAAAGGGTTAGGGTTAGTGTTAGGGTTAGGGTTAGGGTATGGGTAAGAGTTAGTGTTAGGGTTAGGGTACGGGGAAGGGTTAGGGTTAGGGTACGGGTTAGGATTAGGGTTATGGTACGGGTTAGGGTTAGGGTTAGGGTTATGGTTAGGTTTAGGGTACGGGTTAGCGTTATGGTGAGGGTGAGGGTTAGGGTTAGGTTTAGCAAAGGGTTAGGGTTAGGGTTAGTGTTAGGGTTAGGGTACGGTTTATAGTTAGGGTTAGGGTACGGGTTAGGGTTAGGGTTAGGGTTAGGGTTAGGGTTAGGCTACGGGTTAGGGTTAGGGTTAGTGTTAGGGTTAAGGGGTTAGGGTTAGGGTTAGGGTTAGGGTTAGGTTATGTGTTAGGGTACGGGTTAGGGTTAGGGTACGGGTTAGTGTTAGGGTTAGGGTTAGGGTTAGGGTACGGGTTAGGATTAGCGTTAGGGTTAGGGTACGGGTTAGGGTACGGGTTACGGTTAGGGTAAATTTGGGTTAGGGTTAGGGTTAGGGTTAGGTTTAGGGTTAGGGTTAGGGTACGGGTTAGGGTTAGGGTTAGGGGTTAGCGTTAGGGTTAGGGTTAGGTACGGGTTAGGGTTAGGGTTAGGGGATAGGGTTAGGTTTAGTTTTAGGTTACGGGGTGGGTTAGGGTACGGGTTAGTGTTAGGTTTAGGGTTAGGTTTAGGGTACGGGTTAGGGTTAGGGTACAGGTTAGGGTTATGGTTAGGTAACGGGTTAGGGTTAGGGTTAGGGGTTAGGTTTAGGGTTAGGGTTAGTGTTAGGGTTAGGGTTAGGGTACGGGTTAGTTAGGATACGGGTTAGGGTTAGGGTGAGTTTTAGGGTTAGGGTTAGCATACGGGTTAGGGTTAGGATTAGGGTTAGGGTTAGTGTTAGGGTACGGGTTAGGGTTAGGGTACGGGTTAGGGTTAGGGTTAGCGTTAGGGTTAGGGTTAGGGTTAGGAAAGGGTTAGGGTTAGGATTAGGGTTAGGGTTAGGGTACGGGTTAAGGTTAGGTTTAGGGTACGGGTTAGGGTTAGGGTTAGGATTAGGGTTAGGGTTAGGGTACGGGTTAAGGTTAGGGTTAGGGTACGGGTTAGGGTTAGGGTACGGGTTAGGGTTAGGGTTAGAGTACGGGTTAGGGTTAGGGATAGGGTTAGGTTTAGCGTTAGGGTTAGGAAAGTGTTAGGGTTAGGATTAGGGTTAGGGTTAGGGGTTAGGGTTAGGGTTAGAGTTAGGGTACGGTTTAGGGTACGGGTTAGGGTTAGGGTTAGGGTTAGGGTTAGGGTTAGGGTACGGGTTAGGGTTAGGGTTAGGGTTAGGTTTAGGGTTAGGGTTAGGATACGGGTTAGTGTTAGGGTTTGGGTTAGGGTTAGGGTTAGAGTACGGGTTAAGGTTAGGTTTAGGTTTAGGGTTAGGGTACGGGTTAGGGTTAGGGTTAGGGTTAGTGTTAGGGTACGGGTTAAGTTTAGGGTTAGGGTTAGGGTACGGGTTAGGGGTAGGGTTAGGGTACGGATTAGGGTTAGGGTTAGTGTTAGGGTTAGGGTTATGGTACGATTTAGGGTTAGGGTTAGGGTTAGTGTTAGGGTTAGCGTTAGCGTACTGGTTAGGGTCAGGGTTAGGGTTAGGGTTAGGGTACGGGTTAGGTTTAGGGTACGGGTTAGGGTTAGGTTTAGGGTTAGGGTTAGGGTTAGTAAAGGGTTAGGGTTAGGGTTAGGGTTAGGGTACGGGTTAGGGTTAGGTTTAGGGTACGGGTTAGGGTTAGGGTAAGGGTTAGGTTTAGGTTTAGGGTACGGGTTAGGGTTAGGGTTAGGGTTAGAGGTTAGGGGTTAGGGTTAGGGTTAGGGTTAGGGTGAGGGTTAGGGCACGGGTTAGGGTACGGGTTAGGGTTAGGGTACGCGTTAGTGTTAGGGTTAGGGTTAGGGTTAGGGTACGGGTTAGGGTTAGGGTTAGGGTTAGGGTACGGTTTAGGGTTAGGGTACGGGTTAGGGTACGGGTTAGGGTGAGGGTTAGGTTTATGGTACGGTTTAGGGTTAGGGTACTGTTTAGGGTTAGGGTTAGGGTACTGGTTAGGGTTAGGGTTAGGGTACGGGCTAGGGTCAGGTTTAGGGTTAGGGTTAGGATACGGGTTAGGGTTAGGGTTAGGGTTAGGGTTAGGGTACGGGTTAAGTTTAGGGTTAGGGTTAGTGTTAGGGTTAGGGTTAGGGTACGGTTTAGGGTTAGGCTAGGGTATGGATTAGGGTTAGGGTTAGGGTTAGGGTTAGGGTTAGGGTATGGGTTAGGGTTAGGGTTAGGGTTAGTGTTAGGGTTAGGGTTAGGGTACGGGTTAGGGTTAGGGTTAGGGTTAGGGTACGGGTTAGGTTTAGGATACGGGTTAGGGTTAGGGTTAGGGTTAGGGTTAGGGTTAGGGTTAGGAAAGGGTTAGGGTTAGGGTTAGGGTTAGGGTACGGTTAGGGTTAGGTTTAGGGTACGGGTTAGGGTTAGGGTTAGGATTAGGGTTAGGTTTAGGATACGGGTTAGGTTTAGGATAGGGTTAGGGGTTAGGGGTTAGGGTTAGGGTTAGGGTTAGGGTGATGGTAAGGGTACGGGTTAGGGTACGGGTTAGGGTTAGGGTAAGGGTTAGTGTTAGGGTTAGGGTTAGGGTTAGGGGACGGGTTAGGGTTAGGTTTAGGGTTAGGGTACGGGTTAGGGTTAGGGTACGGGTTAGGGTACGGGTTAGGGTGAGGGTTAGGGTTAGGGTTAGGTTTAGGAAAGGATTAGGGTTAGGGTTAGGGTACGGGTTAGGGTTAGGTTTAGGGTTAGGGTACGGAGTATGGTTAGGGTACGGGGTAGGGTTAGGGTACGGGTTAGTGTACGGGTTAGGGTTAGGGATAGGTTTAGGGTACGGTTTAGGGTTAGGGTCCTGGTTAGGGTTAGGGTTAGGGTACTGGTTAGGGTTAGGGTTAGGGTACGGGTTAGGGTTAGGCTTAGGTTTAGGGTACGGGTACGGGTTAGGGTTGGTTTAGGGTTAGGGTTAGGGTTAGGATACGGGTTAGGGTTAGGGTACGGGTTAGGGTACGAATTAGGGTTAGGTTTAGGGTTAGGGTTAGGGTACGGGTTAGGGTTAGGGTACGGGTTATGGTTAGGGTTAGGGTACTGGTTAGGGTTAGGGTTCCGGT
>JAVLSZ010000134.1:542500-552500 GCA_032313775.1 Urocyon cinereoargenteus | reverse complement strand
TACGGGTTAGGGTACGAGTTAGGGTTAGGGTTAGGGTACGGGTTAGGGTTAGGATTGGGTTGGGGTTTGGGTTAGGGTTAGGGTAGGGGTTAGGTTTAGGGTACGGCTTAGGGTACGGGTTAGGGTTAGGGTTAGGTTTAGGGTACGGTTTAGGGTTAGGGTACGGGTTAGGGTTAGGGTTATGGTACTGGTTAGGGTTAGGGTTAGGGTACGGGTTAGGGTTAGGCTTAGGGTTAGGGTATGTGTTAGGGTTAGGGTTGGGTTAGGGTTAGGGTTAGGGTTAGTTTACGGGTTAGGGTTAGGGTACGGGTTAGGGTACGGATTAGGATTAGGGTTAGGTTTAGGTTCAGGGTACGGGTTAGGGTTAGGGTACGTGTTATGGTTAGGTTTAGGGTACTGGTTAGGTTTAGGGTTAGGGTTAGGTTTAGGGTTAGGGTACGGGTTAGGGTTAGGGTTAGGTTTAGGGTACGGGTTAGGGTTATGGTTAGGGTTAGGGTACGGGTTAGGGTTAGGGTACGGGTTAGGGTTAGGTTTAGGGTACGGGTTAGGGTTAGGGTTAGGGTTAGGATACGGGTTAGGGTTAGGGTTAGCGTTAGGGTTAGTGTTAGGTTTAGCGTACGGGTTAGGGTTAGGTTTAGGGTACGGGTTAGGGTACGGTTTAGGGTTAGGGTTAGTGTTAGGGTTAGGTTTAGTGTACAGGTTAGGGTTAGGGTACGGGTTAGGGTTAGGGTTAGGGTTAGGGTTAGGAAAGGGTTAGTGTTAGGGTTAGGGTAGGGTTAGGGTACGGGTTAAGGTTAGGGTTAGGGTACGGGTTAGGGTTAGGGTTAGTGTTAGGGTTAGGGTACGGGTTAGGGTTAGGTTTAGGGTTAGGGTTAGGGGTTAGGGGTTACGGTTAGGGTTATGGTTAGTGTTAGGGTTAGTGTACGTGTTAGGGTATGGGTTACGGATAGTGTACGGGTTAGATTTATGGTACGGGTTAGGGTTAGGGTACGGGTTAGGGTTAGGTTTAGGGTTAGGGTACGGGTTAGGGTTATGGTTAGGCTTAGGGTTAGGGTTAGGGTTAGGGTACGGGTTATGGTTAGGGTTAGGGTTAGGGTTAAGGTACGGGTTAGGGTTAGGTTTAGGGTTAGGGTTAGGTTACGGTTTAGGGTTAGGGTTAGGGTACGGGTTTGGGTTAGGTTTAGGGTTAGGGTTAGGGTACGGGTTAGGTTTAGGGTACGGGTTAGGGTACGTGTTAGGGTTAGGGTACGGTTTAGTGTTAGGGTTAGGGGTTAGGGTTAGGGTTAGGGTTAGGTTTAGGTTAGGGTACGGGTTAGGTTTAGGGTACGGGTTAGGGTTAGGGATAGGTACGGGTTAGGGTGAGGGTACGGGTTAGGGTTAGGGTACGGGTTAGGGTTAGGGTTAGGGTACGGGTTAGGGTTAGGGTTAGGGTTAGGTTTAGGGTTAGGGTACGGGTTAGGGTTAGGGTACGGGTTAGGGTTAGGGTACGGGTTAGGGTTAGGGTTAGGTTTAGGGTATGGGTTAGGGTTAGGGTACGGGTTAGGGTTATGGTTAGGTAACGGGTTAGGGTTAGGGTTGGGGGTTAGGGTTAGGGTTAGGGTTAGTGTTAGGGTTAGGTTTAGGGTACGGGTTAGGTTTAGGATACGGGTTAGGGTTAGGGTGAGTGTTAGGGTTAGGGTTAGCATACGGGTTAGTGTTAGGATTAGGGTTAGGGTTAGTGTTAGGGTACGGGTTAGGGTTAGGGTACGGGTTAGGGTTAGGGTTAGCGTTAGGGTTAGGGTTAGGGTTAGGAAAGGGTTAGGGTTAGGATTAGGGTTAGGGTTAGGGTACGGGTTAAGGTTAGGGTTAGGGTACGGGTTAGGGTTATGGTTAGGATTAGGGTTAGGTTTAGGGTACGGGATAGGGTACGGGTTAGGGTTAGGGTTAGGGTTAGGGGTTAGGTTTTAGGGTTAGGGTTAGGGTTAGGGTACGGGTTAGGGTTAGGGTTTGGGTTAGGGTTAGGGTTAGGGTACGGGTTAGGGTTAGGTTTAGGGTTAGGGTTAGGGTACGGGTTAGGGTTAGGGTTAGGGTTAGTGTTAGGGTACGGGTTAAGTTTAGGGTTAGGGTTATGGTTAGGGTTAGGGTACGGGTTAGGGGTAGGTTTAGGGTACAGATTAGGGTTAGGGTTAGGGTTAGGGTTAGGGTTATGGTACGGGTTAGGGTTAGGGTTAGGGTTAGTGTTAGGGTTAGCGTTAGCGTACTGGTTAGGGTTAGGGTTAGGGTTAGGGTACGGGTTAGGTTTAGGGTACGGGTTAGGGTTAGGGTTAGGGTTAGGGTTAGGGTTAGTAAAGGGTTAGGGTTAGGGTTAGGGTTAGGGTACGGGTTAGGGTTAGGTTTAGGGTACGGTTTAGGGTTATGGTTAGGGTACGGGTTAGGGTTAGGGTTAGGGGTTAGGGTTAGTGTTAGGGTTAGTGTTAGGGTTAGGGTTAGGGTACGTGTTAGGGTTAGGATACGGGTGAGGGTTAGGGTGAGTGTTAGGGTTAGGGTTAGCATACGGGTTAGGGTTAGGATTAGGGTTAGGGTTAGTGTTAGGGTACGGGTTAGGGTTAGGGTACGGGTTAGGGTTAGGATACGGGTTAGGGTTAGGGTGAGTGTTAGGGTTAGGGTTAGCATACGGGTTAGGTTTAGGATTAGTGTTAGGGTTAGTGTTAGGGTACGGGTTAGGGTTAGGGTACGGGTTAGGTTTAGGGTTAGCGTTAGGGTTAGGGTTAGGGTTAGGAAAGGGTTAGGGTTAGGATTAGGGTTAGGGTTAGGTTACGGGTTAAGGTTAGGGTTAGGGTACGGGTTTGGGTTAGGGTTAGGGTTAAGGTTAGGGTTAGGTTACGGGTTAGGGTACGGGTTAGGTTTAGGGTTAGGGTTAGGGGTTTGGGTTAGGGTTAGGGTTAGGGTTAGGGTTAGGGTACGGTTTAGGGTACGGGTTAGGGTTAGGGTTAGGGTTATGGTTAGGGTACGGGTTAGGGTGAGGGTTAGGGTTAGGGTTAGGGTTAGGGTACGGGTTAGGGTTAGGGTTTGGGTTAGAGTTAGGGTTAGGGTACGGGTTAGGGTTAGGTTTTGGTTTAGGGTTAGGGTACGGGTTAGGGTTAGGGTTAGGGTTAGTGTTAGGGTACGGGTTAAGTTTAGGGTTAGGGTTAGGGTTAGGGTACGGGTTAGGGGTAGGGTTAGGGTACGGATTAGGGTTAGGGTTAGTGTTAGGGTTAGGGTTATGGTACGGGTTAGAGTTAGGGTTAGGGTTAGTGTTAGGGTTAGCATTAGCGTACTGGTTAGGGTTAGGTTTAGGGTTAGGTTTAGGGTTAGGAAAGGGTTAGGGTTAGGTTTAGGGTTAGGCTTAGGGTACGGGTTAAGTTTAGGTATAGGGTACGGGTTATGGTTAGGGTAAGGGTTAGGGTTAGGTTTAGGGTACGGGTTAGGGTTAGGGTTAGGGTTAGGGTTTAGGGGTTAGGGTTAGGGTTAGGGTTAGGGTACGTGTTAGGGTACGGGTTAGTGTTAGGGTTAGGGTTAGGGTTAGGGTACGGGTTAGGGTTAGCGTTAGGGTTAGGGTACGGGTTAGGGTACGGGTTACGGTTAGGGTAAGTTTGGGTTAGGGTTAGGGTTAGGGTCAGGTTTAGGAAAGGGTTAGGGTTAGGGTTAGGGTACGGGTTAGGGTTAGGGTTAGGTTTATGGTACGGGTTAGGGTTAGGGTTAGGGTTAGGGTACGGTTTAGGGTACGGGTTAGGGTTAGGGTTAGGTTTAGGGTTAGGGTTAGGGTACGGGTTAGGGTTAGGGTTAGGGGTTAGTGTTAGGTTTAGGGTTAGGGTACGGGTTAGGGTTAGGGTTAGGGGATAGGGTTAGGTTTAGTGTTAGGTTACGGGGTGGGTTAGGGTACGGGTTAGTGTTAGGGTTAGGGTTAGGTTTAGGGTACGGGTTAGGGTTAGGGTACGGGTTAGGGTTATGGTTAGGTAACGGGTTAGGGTTAGGGTTAGGGGTTAGGGTTAGGGTTAGGGTTAGTGTTAGGGTTAGGTTTAGGGTACGGGTTAGGTTTAGGATACGGGTTAGGGTTAGGGTGAGTGTTAGGGTTAGGGTTAGTATACGGGTTAGGGTTAGGATTAGGGTTAGGGTTAGTGTTAGTGTACGGGTTAGGGTTAGGGTACGGGTTAGGGTTAGGGTTAGCGTTAGGGTTAGGGTTATGGTTAGGAAAGGTTTAGGGTTAGGATTAGGGTTAAGGTTAGGGTACGGGTTAAGGTTAGGGTTAGGGTACGTGTTAGGTTTAGGGTTAGGATTAGGGTTAGGGTTAGGGTACGGGTTAGGGTACGGGTTAGGGTTAGGGTTAGGGTTAGGTTTTAGGGTTAGGGTTAGGGTTAGGGTTAGGGTACGGGCTAGGGTTAGGGTTTGGGTTAGGGTTAGGGTTAGGGTACGGGTTAGTGTTAGGTGTAGGGTTAGGGTTAGGGTACGGGTTAGGGTTAGGTTTAGGGTTAGTGTTAGGGTACGGGTTAAGTTTAGGGGTAGGGTTAGGGTTAGGGTTAGGGTACGGGTTAGGGGTAGGGTTAGGGTACGGATTAGGGTTAGGGTTAGGGTTAGGGTTAGGGTTAGGGTTATGGTACGGGTTAGGGTTAGGGTTAGGGTTAGTGTTAGGGTTAGCTTTAGCGTACTGGTTAGGGTTAGGGTTAGGGTTAGGGTTAGGGTACGGGTTAGGTTTAGGGTACGGGTTAGGGTTAGGGTTAGGGTTAGGGTTAGGGTTAGGGTTAGTAAAGGTTTAGGGTTAGGGTTACGGTTAGGGTTAGGGTACGGGTTAGGGTTAGGTTTAGGGTACGGTTTAGGGTTATGGTTAGGGAACGGGTTAGGGTTAGGGTTAGGGTTTAGGGTTAGGGTTAGGTTTAGTGTTAGGGTTAGGGTTAGGGTACGGGTTAGGGTTAGGATACGGGTTAGGGTTAGGGTGAGTGTTAGGGTTAGGGTTAGCATACGGGTTAGGGTTAGGATTAGGGTTAGGTTTAGTGTTAGGGTACTGGTTAGGGTTAGGGTACGGGTTAGGGTTAGGATACGGGTTAGGGTTAGGGTGAGTGTTAGGGTTAGGGTTAGCATACGGGTTAGGTTTAGGATTAGGGTTAGGGTTAGTGTTAGGGTACGGGTTAGGGTTAGGGTACGGGTTAGGGTTAGCGTTAGGGTTAGGGTTAGGGTTAGGAAAGGGTTAGGGTTAGGATTAGGGTTAGGGTTAGGGTACGGGTTAAGGTTAGGGTTAGGGTACGGGTTAGGGTTAGGGTTAGGTTTAGGGTTAGGTTTAGGGTACGGGTTAGGGTACGGGTTAGGGTTAGGGTTAGGGTTAGGGGTTAGGGTTAGGGTTAGGTTTAGGGTACGGTTTAGGGTATGGGTTAGGGTTAGGGTTAGGGTTAGGGTTAGGGAACGGGTTAGGTTTAGGGTTAGGGTTAGGGTTAGGGTTAGGGTACGGGTTAGGGTTAGGGTTTGGGTTAGGGTAGGGTTAGGGTACGGGTTAGGGTTAGGTTTAGGTTTAGGGTTAGGGTACGGGTTAGGGTTAGGGTTAGGGGTAGTGTTAGGGTACGGGTTAAGTTTAGGGTTAGGGTTAGGGTTAGGGTACGGGTTAGGGGTAGGGTTAGGGTACGGATTAGGGTTAGGGTTAGGGTTAGGGTTAGGGTTATGGTACGGGTTAGGGTTAGGGTACGGGTTAGTGTTAGGGTTAGGGTTAGGGTTAGGGTACGGGTTAGGGTTAGGGTTAGGGTTAGGGTACGGTTTAGGGTTAGGGTACGGGTTAGGGTAAGGGTTAGGGTTAGGGTACGGTTTAAGTTTAGGGTTAGGGTTAGGGTTAGGGTTAGGGCACGGGTTAGGGTTAGGCTAGGGTACGGATTAGGGTTAGGGTTAGGGTTAGGGTTAGGTTTAGGGTATGGGTTAGGGTTAGGGTTAGGGTTAGTGTTAGTGTTAGGGTTAGGGTTAGCGTACGGGTTAGGTTTAGGTTTAGGGTTAGGGTACGGGTTAGGTTTAGGGTCCGGGTTAGGGTTAGGGTTAGGGTTATGGTTAGGGTTAGGGTTAGGAAAGGGTTAGGGTTAGGGTTAGGGTTAGGGTACGGGTTAGGGTTAGGTTTAGGGTACGGGTTAGGGTTAGGATTAGGGTTAGGTTTAGGATACGGGTTAGGGTTAGGATAGGGTTAGGGGTTAGGGGTTAGGGTACGGGTTAGGGTTAGGGTACGGGTTAGTGTTAGGGTTAGGGTTAGGGTTAGGGTACGGGTTAGGGTTAGGGTACGGGTTAGGGTTAGGGTTAGGTTTAGGAAAGGATTAGGGTTAGGGTTAGGGTACGGGTTAGTGTTAGGGTTAGGGTTAGGGTACGGAGTATGGTTAGGGTACGGGGTAGGGTTAGGGTACGGGTTAGGGTTAGGGTTAGGGTTAGGTTTAGGGTACGGTTTAGGGTTAGGGTCCTGGTTAGGGTTAGTGTTAGGGTACTGGTTAGTTTTAGGGTTAGGGTACGGGTTAGGGTTAGGCTTAGGGTTAGGGTACGGGTTAGGGTTACGGTTGGGTTAGGGTTAGGGTTAGGGTTAGGGTACGGATTAGGGTTAGGGTACGGGTTAGGGTACGAATTAGGGTTAGGGTTAGGTTTAGGGTTAGGGTACGGGTTAGGGTTAGGGTACGGGTTATGCTTAGGGTTAGGGTACTGGTTAGGGTTAGGGTTAGGGTTAGGGTTAGGGTTAGGGTACGGGTTAGGGTTAGGGTTAGGTTTAGGGTACGGGTTAGGGTTAGGGTACGGGTTAGGGTTAGGTTTAGGGTACGGGTTAGAGTTAGGGTTAGGGGTAGGGTAAGGGTACGGGTTAGGGTTAGGGTTAGGGTTAGGATTAGGCTACGGTTTAGGGTACGGGTTAGGGTTAGGGTTAGGGTTAGGGTTAGGGTACGGTTAGGTTTAGGGTTAGGGGTTAGCGTTAAGGTTAGGGTTAGGGTACGGGTTAGGGTTAGGGTTAGGGGTACGGTTAGGGTTAGTGTTAGGGTACGGGTTAGGGTTAGGGTACGGGTTAGGGTTAGGGTTAGGGTTAGTGTTAGGGATAGGGTTAGGGTACAGGTTAGGGTTAGGGTACGGGTTAGGGTTAGGGTGAGGTTTAGGGTTAGGGTTAGCATACGGGTTAGGGTTAGGATTAGGGTTAGGGTTAGTATTAGCGTACGGGTAGGGTTATGGTACGGGTTAGGGTTAGGGTTAGGGTTAGGGTTAGGGTTAGGGTTAGGAATGGCTTAGGGTTAGGATTAGGGTTAGGGTTAGGGTACGGGTTAAGGTTAGGGTTAGGGGACGGGTTAGGGTTAGGGTTAGGGTTAGGTTACGGGTTAGGGTTAGGGTTAGGGTTAGGGTTAGGGTTAGCGGTTAGGGTTAGGGTTAGGGTTAGGGTTAGTGTACGGTTTAGGGTACGGTTTAGGGTTAGGGTTAGGGTTAGGGTTAGGGTACGGGTTAGGGTTAGGGTTAGGTTTAGGGTTAGGGTTAGGGTACGGGTTAGGGTTAGGGTTTGGGTTAGGGTTAGGGTTAGGGTACGGGTAAGGGTTAGGTTTAGGGTTAGGGTTAGGGTACGGGTTAGGGTTAGGGTTAGTGTTAGGGTTAGGGTATGTGTTAAGTTTAGGGTTAGGGTTAGGTTTAGTGTTAGGGTACGTGTTAGGGTTCGGGTTAGGGTACGGATTAGGGTTAGGGTTAGGGTTAGGGTTAGGGTTAGGGTACGGGTTAGGTTTAGGGTTAGGGTTAGTGTTAGGGTTAGGGTTAGCGTACGGGTTAGGGTTAGGGTTAGGTTTAGGGTTAGGTTACGGGTTAGGTTTAGGGTACGGGTTAGTGTTAGGGTTAGGGTTAGGGTTAGGGTTAGGGTTAGGAAAGGGTTAGGGTTAGAGTTAGGGTTAGGGTTAGGGTTAGGGTTAGTGTTAGGGTTAGGGTTAAGGTACGGGTTAGGGTTCGGGTTAGGGTACGGGTTAGGTTTAGGGTTAGGGGTTAGGGTTAGTTTTAGGGTTAGGGTTAGGGTTAGGGTTAGGGTACGGGTTAGGGTTAGGGTTAGGGTTAGGGTTAGGGTACGGGTTAGTGTTAGGGTTAGGGTTAGGGTTAGGGTTAGGGTACGGGTTAGGGTTAGGGTTACGGTTAGGGTTAGGTTTAGGGTACGGTTTAGGGTTAGGTTTAGGTTTAGGGTATGGGTTAGGGTTAGGGTACGTGTTAGGGTTAGGTTTAGGGTACGGGTTAGGGTTAGGGTTAGGGTTAGGGTTAGGGTACGGGTTAGGGTTAGGGTTAGGGTTAGGGTTAGGGTTAGCGTACGGGTTAGGGTTAGGTTTAGGGTAATGTTTAGGGTACGGGTTAGGTTAGTGTTAGGGTACGGGTTAGGGTTAGGGTTAGGGTACGGGTTAGCGGTTAGGGTTAGGGTTAGTGTTACGGTACGGGTTAGGGTACGTGTTAGGGTTAGGAGGGGGGTACCGGTTAGGATTAGGGTACGGGTTAGGGTTAGGGTTAGGGTACGGGTTAGGGTTAGGGTTAAAGGTTAGGGTTAGGGTTATTGTTAGTGTACGGGTTAGGGTGAGGGTACAGGTTAGGGTTAGGTTTAGGGTTAGGATTAGGTTTAGGGTACGGGTTAGGGTTAGGGTACGGATTAGGGTTAGTGTTAGGGTATGGGTTAGGGTTAGAGTTAGGGGTTAGGTTTAGGATTAGGGTTAGGGTTAGGGTTAGGGTACGGATAGGGTTAGGTTACGGGTTAGGGTTAGGGTTAGGGTTAGGGTTAGCGTACGGTTTAGGGTTAGGGTTAGGTTTAGTGTTAGGTTTAGGATTAGGGTTAGGGTACGGGTTAGGTTTAGGGTACGGGTTAGGGTTAGGGTTAGGGTTAGGGTTAGGAAAGGGTTAGGGTTAGGGTTAGGGTTAGGGTACGGGTTAAGGGTAGGGTTAGGGTACGGGTTAGGGTTAGAGTTATAGTTAGGGTTAGGTTTAGGGTACGGTTTAGGGTACGGGTTAGGGTACGGGTTAGGGTTAGGGTACGGGTTAGGGTTCGGGTTAGGGTTAGGGTTAGGGTTAGGGTTAGGTTTAGGGTACGGTTTAGGGTTAGGGTTAGGGTTAGGGTTAGGTACGGGTTAGGGTTAGGGTACGGGTTAGGGTACGGGTTAGGGTACGGGTTAAGGTACGGGTTAGGGTTAGGATTAGGGTTATGGTACGGGTTAGGGTTAGGGTTAGGGTTAGGGTTAGGTTTAGGGTACGCGTTAGGGTTAGGGTTAGGGTTAGGGTTAGCGTTAGCGTACGGGTTAGGGTTAGGTTTAGGTTTACGGTTAGGGTTAGGAAAGGGTTAGGGTTAGGGTTAGGGTTAGGGTACGGGTTAGAGTTAGGGTTAGGGTTAGGGTACGGGTTAGGGTTAGGGTTAGGGTACGGGTTAGGATTAGGGTTATGGTACGGGTTAGGGTTAGGGTTAGGGTTAGGGTTAGGGTTAGGTTTAGGTTTAGTGTACGGGTTAGCGTTAGGTTGAGGGTGAGGTTTACGGTTAGGGTTAGCAAAGGGTTAGGGTTAGGGTTAGTGTTAGGGTTAGGGTACGGTTTATCGTTAGGCTTAGGGTACGGGTTAGGGTTAGGGTTAGGGTTAGGGTTAGGGTTAGGCTACGGGTTAGGGTTAGGGTTAGTGTTAGGGTTAAGGGGTTAGGGTTAGGGTTAGGGTTAGGGTTAGGGTACGTGTTAGGGTACGGGTTAGGGTTAGGGTAAGTTTGGGTTAGGGTTAGGGTTAGGGTTAGGTTTAGGAAAGGGTTAGGGTTAGGGTTAGGGTACGGGTTAGGGTTAGGTTTAGGGTTAGGGTACGGGTTAGGGTTAGGGTTAGGGTACGGTTTAGGGTACGGGTTAGGGTTAGGGTTAGGTTTAGGGTTAGGGTTAGGGTACGGGTTAGGGTTAGGGTTAGGTGTTAGCGTTAGGGTTAGGGTTAGGTACAGGTTAGGGTTAGGGTTAGGGGATAGGGTTAGGTTTAGGGTTAGGTTACGGGGTGGGTTAGGGTACGGGTTAGTGTTAGGGTT
>JAVLSZ010000134.1:502500-540000 GCA_032313775.1 Urocyon cinereoargenteus | reverse complement strand
TACGGGTTAGGGTTAGGGTTAGGAAAGGGTTAGGGTTAGGGTAAGGGTACGGGTTAGGGTTAGGGTACGGGTTAGGGTTAGGGTTAGGGTTAGGGTTAGAGTACGGGTTAGGGTTAGGGTTAGGGTATGGGTTAGGTTTAGGGTTAGGGTTAGGGTTAGGGTACGGGTTAGAATTAGGGTTAGGGTTAGGGTTAGGTGTTAGGGGTTACGGTTAGGGTTATGGTTAGTGTTAGGGTTAGGGTACGGGTTAGGGTACGGGTTAGGGTAAGGGTTAGGTTTAGTGTTAGGGTACGGGTTAGTGTTAGGGTTCGGTTTAGGGTTAGGGTTAGGGTACGGGTTAGGGTTAGGGTTAGGGTTAAGGTTAAGGTACGGGTTAGGGTTAGGGTTAGGGTTATGGTTAGAGTTAGAGTACGGGTTAGGGTTAGGTTAGGTTTAGGGTTAGGGTTAGGGTACGGGTTAGGTTTAGGGTTAGGGTTAGGGGTAGGGGTAGGGTACGGGTTAGGTTTAGGGTACGGGTTAGGGTTAGTGTTAGGGTACGGGTTAGGATTAGGGTTAGGGTTAAGTTTAGGGTTAGGGTACGGGTTAGGTTTAGGGTTAGGGTTAGTGGTAGGGTTAGCGTACAGGTCAGGGTTAGGGTTCGGGTTAGGGTTAGGGTACGGTTTAGGGTTAGGTTACGGGTTAGGGTTAGGGTTAGGGTTAGGGTTAGCAAAGGGTTAGGGTTAGGGTAAGGGTTAGGGTACGGGTTAGGGTTAGGTTTAGGGTACGGGTTAGGGTTAGGGTTAGGGTTAGGGTACGGGTTAGGGTACGGGTTAGGGTTAGGTTACGGGTTAGGGTACGTGTTAGGGTTAGGGTACCGGTTAGGATTAGGGTACGGGTTAGGGTTAGGGTTAGGGTATGGGTTAGGGTTAGGGTTAGGGGTAAGGGTTAGGGTTAGGGTTAGGGTACGGGTTAGGGTTAGGGTACAGGTTAGGGTTAGGGTTAGGATTAGGTTTAGGGTATGGGTTAGGGTTAGGGTACGGATTAGGGTTAGGGTTAGTGTACGGGTTAGGGTACGGGTTAGGGTTAGGGTTAGGTTTAGGGTTAGGGTTAGGGTTAGGGTACGGGTTAGGGTTAGGGTACGGCTTAGGGTTAGGGTTAGTGTTAGTGTTACGGTAGGGTTAGGGTTAGGAAAGGGTTAGGGTTAGGGTTAGGGTTAGGGTAAGGTTTAAGGGTAGGTTTAGGGTACGGGTTAGGGTTATGGTTAGTGTTAAGTTTAGGGTTATGGTACGGGTTAGGGTTAGGGTTAGGGTACGGGTTAGGGTACGGGTTAGGGTTAGGGTTAGGGTGCGGGTTAGGGTTAGGTTTAGTGTTAGGGTACGGGTTAGGGTACGGGTTAGGATACGGGTTAGGGTTAGGGTTAGGTTACGGATTAGGGTTAGGGTTAGGGTTAGGTTTAGGGTTAGGGTTAGGGTTAGGCTTAGGGTTAGGGTTAGGGTACGGGTTAGGGTTAGGGTACGGGTTAGGGTTAGGGTTAGGGTATGGGTTAGGGTTAGGGTTACGGTAAGGGTTAGGGTTAGGGTTAGGTTACGGTTTAGGGTTAGGGTTAGGGTTAGTGTTAGGGTTAGAGTACGGGTTAGGGTTAGAGTTAGGGTTAGGGTTAAGGTAAGGGTTAGGGTTAGGGTACGGGTTAGGGTTAGGGTTAGGGTTATGGTTAGGGTTAGGAAAGGTTTAGGGTTAGGGTTAGGTTTAGGGTACGGGTTAGGGTACGGGTTAGGGTTAGGGTTAGGTTTACGGTCAGGGTACGGGTTAGGTTAGGGTTAGAGTACGGGTTAGGTTTAGGGTTAGGGTACGGGTTAGGGTTAAGGTTAGGGTTAGGGTTATGGTTAGGGTACGGGTTAGGGTTAGGGTGAGGGTTAGGGTTAGGGTTAGCAAAGGGTTAGGGTTAGTGTTAGGTTTAGGGTTAGGGTTAGGGTTAGGGTACGGGTTAGGGTTAGGGTTAGGGTTAGGGTTAAGGTACGGGTTAGGGTTAGGGTTAGGGTTATGGTTAGAGTTAGGGTACGGGTTAGGGTTAGGGTTAGGTTTAGGGTTAGGGTTAGGGTACGGGTTAGGTTTAGATTTAGGGTTAGGGGTAGGGGTAGGGTACGGGTTAGGGTACGGGTTAGGGTACGGGTTAGGGTTAGGTTACGGGTTAGGGTACGTGTTAGCGTTAGGGTACCGGTTAGGGTTAGGGTAGGGGTTAGGGTTAGTGTTAGGGTATGGGTTAGGGTTAGGGTTAGGGGTAAGGGTTAGGGTTAGTGTTAGGGTACGGGTTAGGGTTAGGGTACAGGTTAGGGTTAGGGTTAGGATTAGGTTTAGGTTATGGGTTAGGGTTAGGGTACGGATTAGGGTTAGGATTAGTGTACGGGTTAGGGTACGGGTTAGGGTTAGGGTTAGGTTTAGGGTTAGGTTTAGGGTTAGGGTACGGGTTAGGTTTAGGGTACGGCTTAGGGTTAGGTTTAGGTTTAGGGTTAGGGTTAGGGTTAGGAAAGGGTTACGGTTAGGGTTAGGGTTAGGGTACGGGTTAAGGGGAGGTTTAGGGTACGGGTTAGGGGTATGGTTAGTGTTAAGTTTAGGGTTAGGGTACGGGTTAGGGTTAGGGTTAGGGTACGGGTTAGGGTACGGGTTAGGTTTACGGTTAGGGTACGGGTTAGGGTTAGGTTTAGGGATAGGGTACGGGTTAGGGTACGGGTTAGGATACGGGTTAGGGTTAGGTTTAGGTTACGGGTTAGGTTTAGGGTTAGGGTTAGGTTAGGGTTAGGGTTAGGGTTAGGCTTAGGGTTAGGGTTAGGGTACGGGTTAGGGTTAGGGTACGGGTTAGGGTTAGGGTTAGGGTATGGGTTAGGGTTAGGGTTACGGTAAGGGTTAGGGTTAGGGTTAGGTTACGGTTTAGGGTTAGGGGTAGGGTTAGTGTTAGGGTTAGAGTACGGGTTAGGTTTAGAGTTAGGGTTAGGGTTAAGGTACGGGTTAGGGTTAGGGTACGGGTTAGGGTTAGGGTTAGGGTTAGGGTTAGGGTTAGGGTTAGGAAAGGGTTAGGTTTAGGGTTAGGTTTAGGGTACGGGTTAGGGTACGGGTTAGGATTAGGGTTAGGGTTACGGTTAGGGTACGGGTTAGGTTAGGGTTAGGGTACGGGTTAGGTTTTGGGTTAGGGTACGGGTTAGGGTTAGGGTTAGGGTTAGGGTTATGGTTAGGGTACGGGTTAGGGTTAGGGTGAGGGTTAGGGTTAGGGTTAGCAAAGGGTTAGGGTTAGTGTTAGGTTTAGGGTTAGGGTTAGGGTTAGAGTTAGGGTTAGGGTACGGGTTAGGGTTAGGTTTAGGGTACGGGTTAGGGTTAGGGTTAGGGTACGGGTTAGGGTTAGGGTTAGGGTTAAAGTTAGGTTTAGGCTACTGGTTAGTGTTAGGGTTAGGGTTAGTGGTAGGGTTAGCGTACGGGTTAGGGTTAGGGTTCGGGTTAGGGTTAGGGTACGGTTTAGGGTTAGGGTACGGGCTAGTGTTAGGTTTAGGGTTAGGGTTAGGGTTAGGGTTAGTCTTAGGGTTAGCAAAGGGTTAGGGTTAGGGTTAGGGTTAGGGTACGGGTTAAGGTTAGGTTTAGGGTACGGGTTAGGTTTACGGTTCGGGTTAGGATACGTGTTAGGGTTAGGGTACGGGTTAGGGTTAGGGTCAAGGGTTAGGGTTAGGGTTAGGGTTAGGGTTAGGGTTAGGGTTAGGGTTTGGGATTCGGGGTTAGGGTTAGGGTTAGGATTAGGGTTAGGGTACGGGTTAGGGTACGAGTTAGGGTTAGGGTTAGGGTTAGGGTACGGGTTAGGGTAAGGGTTATGGTTAGTGTTAGGATTAGGGTAGGCTAGAGGTTAGGGTTAGGTTTAGGGTAAGGTTTAGGGTACGGGTTAGGTTTAGGGTTAGGGTTAGGGTTAGGGTACGGGTTAGGGTACGGGTTAGGGTACGGGTTAGGGTTAGGTTACGGGTTAGGGTACGTGTTAGGGTTAGGGTACCGGTTAGGGTTAGGGTACGGGTTAGGGTTAGGGTTAGGGTATGGGTTAGGGTTAGGGTTAGGGGTAAGGGTTAGGGTTAGTGTTAGGGTACGGGTTAGGGTTAGGGTACAGGTTAGGGTTAGGGTTAGGATTAGGTTTAGGGTATGGGTTAGGGTTAGGGTACGGATTAGGGTTAGGGTTAGTGTACGGGTTAGGGTACGGGTTAGGGTTAGGGTTAGGTTTAGGGTTAGGGTTAGGGTTAGGGTACGGGTTAGGGTTAGGGTACGGCTTAGGGTTAGGGTTAGGGTTAGGGTTAGGGTTAGGGTTAAGAAAGGGTTACGGTTAGGGTTAGGGTTAGGGTACGGGTTAAGGGTAGGTTTAGGGTACGGGTTACGGTTATGGTTACTGTTAAGTTTAGGGTTAGGGTACGGGTTAGGGTTAGGGTTAGGGTACGGGTTAGTGTACGGGTTAGGTTTAGGGTTAGGGTACGGGTTAGGGTTAGGTTTAGTGTTAGGGTACGGGTTAGGGTACGGGTTAGGATACGGGTTAGGGTTAGGTTTAGGTTACGGGTTAGGGTTAGGGTTAGGGTTAGGTTACGGTTAGGGTTAGGGTTAGGCTTAGGGTTAGGGTTAGGGTACGGGTTAGGGTTAGGGTACGGGTTAGGGTTAGGGTTAGGGTATGGGTTAGGGTAGGGTTACGGTAAGGGTTAGGGTTAGGGTTAGGTTACGGTTTAGGGTTAGGGTTAGGGTTAGTGTTAGGGTTAGAGTACGGGTTAGGGTTAGAGTTAGGGTTAGGGTTAAGGTACGGGTTTGGGTTAGGGTACGGGTTAGGGTTAGGGTTAGGGTTAGGGTTAGGGTTAGGAAAGGGTTTGGGTTAGGGTTAGGTTTAGGGTACGGGTTAGGGTACGGGTTAGGATTAGGGTTAGGGTTACGGTTAGGGTACGGGTTAGGTTAGGGTTAGGGTACGGGTTAGGTTTAGGGTTAGGGTACGGGTTAGGGTTAGGGTTAGGGTTAGGGTTATGGTTAGGTTACGGGTTAGGGTTAGGGTGAGGGTTAGGGTTAGGGTTAGCAAAGGGTTAGGGTTAGTGTTAGGTTTAGGGTTAGGGTTAGGGTTAGGGTTAGGGTTAGGGTACGGGTTAGGGTTAGGGTTAGAGTACGGGTTAGGGTTAGGGTTAGGGTACGGGTTAGGGTTAGGGTTAGGGTTAAAGGTAGGGTTAGGCTACTGGTTAGGGTTAGGGTTAGGGTTAGTGGTAGGGTTAGCGTACGGGTTAGGGTTAGGGCTCGGGTTAGGGTTAGGGTACGGTTTAGGGTTAGGGTACGGGCTAGTGTTAGGTTTAGGGTTAGGGTTAGGGTTAGGGTTAGTGTTAGTGTTAGCAAAGGGTTAGGGTTAGGGTTAGGGTTAGGGTACGGGTTAGGGTTAGGTTTAGGGTACGGGTTAGGTTTACGGTTCGGGTTAGGATACGTGTTAGGGTTAGGGTACGGGTTAGGGTTAGGGTCAGGGGTTACGGTTAGGGTTAGGGTTAGGGTTAGTGTTAGGGTTAGCAAAGTGTTAGGGTTAGGGTTAGGGTTAGGGTACGGGTTAGGGTTAGAGTTAGGGTTAGTGTAAGGGTTAGGGTAAGGGTTAGGGTTAGGGTTAGGGTTAGGTTTAGGGTACGGGTTAGGGTTAGGGATAGGGTAAGGGTTAGGGTTAGGGTTCGGGTTAGGGTACGGGTTAGGGTTAGGGTACGGGTTAGGGTACGGGTTAGGGTTAGGGTTAGGGTTAGGGTTAGGGCACGGGTTAGGGTTAGGGTACCTGTTAGGGTTAGGGTACGGGTTTGGGTTAGGCTTAGCGTACGTGTTAGGGTTAGGGTTAGGGGTTAGGGATAGGGTTAGGGTTAGGGTACGGGTTAGTGTTAGGGTACGGGTTTGGGTTAGGATTAGGGTTAGGGTACGGGTTACGGTTAGGGTTTGGGGTTAGTGTTAGGTTTAGGGTTTGGGTTAGGGTATGTGTTAGGGTTAGGGTACGGGTTAGGGTTAGGGTCAGGGGTTAGGGTTAGGGTTAGGGTTAGGGTTAGGGTACGGGTTAGGGTAAGGGTTAGGGTATGGGTTAGGGTTAGGGATAGGGTACGGTTTAGGTTGAGGGTACGGGTTAGAGTTAGCGTTAGGGTACGTGTTAGGGTTAGGGTTAGGGTTTAGGGTTAGGGTTAGTGTTAGGGTACGGTTTAGGGTTAGGGTTAGGGTTAGGGTACGGGTTAGGGTTAGGGTACGGGTTAGGGTTAGAATTAGTGTACGGGTTAGGGTTAGCGTTAGGGTTAGGTTTATGGTACGGATTAGGGTTAGGGTTAGGGTTAGTGTTAGGGTTAAAGTACGGGTTAGGGTTAGGGTTAGGGTTAGGGTTAGGGTTAGGGGTTAGGGGTTATTGTTAGGGTAAGGGATAGGGTTAGGGTTAGGGTACGGGTTAAGGTACGATTTATGATTAGGGTTAGTGTTGGGTACGGTTTAGGGTTAGGGTTAGGGTTAGGGTAAGGGTTAGGGTACGGGTTAGGGTTAGGGTTAGGGTAAGGGTTAGGGTACGGGTTAGGGTTAGGGTTAGGGTACGGGTTAGGGTTAGAGTTAGGGTTAGGGTAAGGGTTAGGGTAAGGGTTAGGGTTAGGGTTAGGGTTAGGTTTAGGGTACGGGTTAGGGTTAGGGATAGGGTAAGGGTTAGGGTTAGGGTTCGGGTCAGGGTACGGGTTAGGGTTAGGGTACGGGTTAGGGTACGGGTTAGGGTTAGGGTTTGGGTTAGGGTTAGGGTACGGGTTAGGGTTAGGGTACGGGTTAGGGTTAGGGTTAGAGTTACGGTTAGCGTACGGGTTAGGGTTAGGGTTAGGGTTAGGGTTAGGATTAGGGTTAGGGTACGGGTTAGGGTTAGGTTACGGGTTAGGGTTAGGTTTAGGAAAGGGTTAGGGATAGGGTTAGCGTACGGGTTAGGGTTAGGGTACTGGTTAGGGTTAGGGTTAGAGTTAGGTTTAGCGTACGGGTTAGGGTTATGGTTAGGGTTAGGGTTAGGGTTAGGGTACAGGTTAGGGTTAGGGTACGGGTTAGTGTTAGGGTTAGGGTTAGGGTTAGGGTTAGGAAAGGGTTAGTGTTAGGGTTAGGGTTAGGGTTAGGGTACGGGTTAAGGTTAGTGTTAGGGTTCGTGTTAGGGTTAGGGTACGGGTTAGGGTTAGGGTCAGGGGTTAGGGTTAGGGTTAGGGTTAGGGTTAGGGTACGGGTTAGGGTTAGGGTACGAGTTAGGGTTAGGGATAGGGTACGGGTTAGGGTGAGGTCACGGGTTAGTGTTAGCGTTAGGGTACGTGTTAGGGTTAGGGTTTAGGGTTAGTGTTAGTGTTAGGGTACGGTTTAGGGTTAGCGTTAGGGTTAGGGTACGGGTTAGGGTTAGGGTACGGGTTAGGGTTAGGGTTAGGGTACAGGTTAGGTGTAGGGTTAGGTGTTAGGTTTAGGGTTAGGGTAGGGTTAGGGTACGGGTTAGGGTTAGGGTACGGGTTAGGGTTAGGATTAGTGTACGGGTTAGGTTTAGGTTTAGGGTTAGGTTTAGGGTACGGATTAGGGTTAGGGTTAGGGTTAGGGTTAGGGTTAAAGTACGGGTTAGGGTTAGGGTTAGGGTTAGGGTTAGGGGTTAGGTGTTAGTGTTAGGTTAAGGGTTAGGGTTAGGGTTAGGGTACGGGTTAGGGTACGATTTAGGGTTAGGGTTAGGGTTGGGTACGGTTTAGGTTTAGGGTTAGGGTTCAGGTTGCGGTTAGGGTTAGGGTACGGGTTAGGGTTAGGGTTAGAGTTAGGTTTAGGGTACGGGTTAGGGTTAGGGTTAGGGTAAGGGTTAGGGTTAGGGTTCGGGTTAGGGTACGGGTTAGGGTTAGGGTACGGGTTAGGGTACGGGTTAGGGTTAGGGTTAGGGTTAGGGTTAGGGTTAGGGCACGGGTTAGGGTTAGGGTACCTGTTAGGGTTAGGGTACGGGTTAGGGTTAGGCTTAGCGTACGTGTTAGGGTTAGGGTTAGGGGTTAGGGTTAGGGTTAGGGTTAGGGTACGGGTTAGTGTTAGGGTACGGGTTAGGGTTAGGATTAGTGTTAGGGTACGGGTTACAGTTAGGGTTTGGGGTTAGGGTTAGTTTTAGGGTTTGGGTTAGGGTTAGGGTACGGGTTAGGGTTAGGTTACGGGTTAGGGTTAGGGTTAGGGTTACGGTTAGCGTACGGGTTAGGGTTAGGTTTAGGGTACGGGTTAGGGTTAGGGTACGGGATAGGTATAGGGTACGGGTTAGGGTTAGGGTTAGGAAAGGGTTAGGGTTAGGGTTAGCGTACGAGTTAGGGTTAGGGTACTGGTTAGGGTTAGGGTTAGAGTTAGGTTTAGCGTACGGGTTAGGGTTAGGGTTAGGGTTAGGGTTAGGGTACAGGTTAGGGTTAGGGTACGGGTTAGGGTTAGGGTTAGGGTTAGGGTTATGGTTAGGAAAGGTTTAGTGTTAGGGTTAGGGTTAGGGTTAGGGTACGGGTTAAGGTTAGGGTTAGGGTACTGGTTAGGGTTAGGGTTAGGGTTACGGTTAGGGTACGGGTTAGGGTTAGGGTTAGGGTTAGGGTTAGGGGTTAGGGGTTACGGTTAGGGTTATGGTTAGGGTACGGGTTAGGGTACGGGTTAGGGTACGGGTTAGTGTTAGGGTTAGGGTTAGTGTTAGGGTACGGGTTAGGGTTAGGGTTAGGGTTAGGTTTAGGGTTAGGGTACGGGTTAGGTTTAGGGTTAGGGTTAAGGTACGGTTTAGGGTTAGGGTTAGGGTTAGTGTTAGGGTTAGGGTACGGGTTAGGGTTAGGGTTAGTGTTAAGGTACGTTTTAGGGTTAGGGTTAGGGTTAGTGTTAGGGTTAGGGTACGGGTTAGGGTTAGGGTTAGGGTTAGGGGTAGGGGTAGGGTACAGGTTAGGGTTAGGGTACGGGTTAGGGTTATGGTTAGGGTACGGGTTAGAGTTAGGGTTAGGGTACGGGTTAGGATTAGGTTTAGTGTTAAGGTTAGGGTTAGGGTACGGGTTAGGGTTAGGGATAGTGTTAGTGGTAGGGTTAGCGTACGGGTTAGGGTTAGGGTTCGGGTTAGGGTTAGAGTACGGTTTAGGTTTATGGTACGGGTTAGGGTTAGGGTTAGGGTTAGGGTTAGCAAAGGTTTAGGGTTAGGGTTAGGTTTAGGGTACGGGTAGGGTTAGGTTTAGGGTACGGGTTAGGGTTAGGGTTAGGGTTAGGGTTAGGGTTAGGGTTAAGGTACGGGTTAGGGTTAGGGTTAGGGTTAGGGGTTAGGGGTTAGTGTAAGGGTTAGTGTTAGGGTTAGGGTACGGGTTAGGGTACGGGTTATGGTTAGGGTACGGTTTAGTGTTAGGGTTAGGGTTAGAGTTAGGGTTAGGGTTAGCAAAGGGTTAGGGTTAGGGTTAGGTTTAGGGTACGGTTTAGGGTTAGGTTTAGGGTACGGTTTAGGGTTAGGGTTAGGGTTAGGGTAAGGGTTAGGGTTAGAGTTCGGGTTAGGGTACGGGTTAGGGTTAGGGTACGGGTTAGGGTACGGGTTAGGGTTAGGGTTAGGGTTAGGGTTAGGGTTAGGGCACGGGTTAGGGTTACGGTACCTGTTAGTGTTAGGGTACGGGTTAGGGTTAGGCTTAGCGTACGTGTTAGGGTTAGGGTTAGGGGTTAGGGTTAGGGTTAGGTTTAGGGTATGGTTTAGTGTTAGGGTACGGGTTAGGGTTAGGATTAGGGTTAGGGTACGGGTTACGGTTAGGGTTTGGGGTTAGGGTTAGGTTTAGGGTTTGGGTTAGGGTTAGGGTACGGGTTAGGTTAGGGTACGGGTTAGGGTTATGGTTAGGGTTACGGTTAGCGTACGGGTTAGGGTTAGGGTTAGGGTTAGGGTTAGGGTTAGGGTATGGTTTAGGGTTAGGGTACGGGTTAGGGTTAGGGTTAGGAAAGGGTTAGGGTTAGGGTTAGCGTACGGGTTAGGGTTAGGGTACTGGTTAGGGTTATGTTTAGAGTTAGGTTTAGCGTACGGGTTAGGGTTAGGGTTAGCGTACAGTTTAGGTTTAGGGTACGGGTTAGGGTTAGGGTTAGGGTTAGGGTTAGGGTTAGGGTTAGAAAAGGGTTAGTGTTAGGGTTAGGGTTAGGGTTAGGGTACGGGTTAAGGTTAGGGTTAGGGTACGGTTTAGGGTTAGGGTTAGGGTTAGGGCACGGGTTAGCGTTAGGGTTAGGGTTAGGGTTAGGGTTAGGGGTTAGGGGTTACGGTTAGGGTTATGGTTAGGGTTAGGGTTAGGGTACGGGTTAGTGTACGGGTTAGGGTTAGGGTTAGGTTTACTGTTAGGGTACGGGTTAGGGTTAGGGTTAGGGTTAGGTTTAGGGTTAGGGTACGGGTTAGGGTTAGGGTTAGGGTTAGGGTTAGGGTTAAGGTACGGTTTAGGGTTAGGGTTAGGGTTAGTGTTAGGGTTAGGGTACGGGTTAGGGTTAGGGTTAGGCGTAGGGGTAGGTTAAGGGTTAGGGTTAGGGTACGGGTTAGGGTTAGGGTTAGGGTTAGGGTACGGGTTAGGATTAGGGTTAGGGTTAAGGTTAGGGTCAGGGTTAGGGGTAGGGGTAGGGTACGGGTTAGGGTTAGGGTACGGGTTAGAGTTAGGGTTAGGGTACGGGTTAGGATTAGGGTTAGGGTTAAGGTTAGGGTTAGGGTACGGGTTAGGGTTAGGGTTAGGGTTAGGGTTAGCAAAGGGTTAGGGTTAGGGTTAGGTTTAGGGTACGGTTTAGGGTTAGGTTTAGGGTACGGGTTAGGGTTAGGGTTAGGGTAAGGGTAAGGGTTAGGGTTCGGGTTGGGTACGGTTTAGGGTTAGGGTATGGGTTAGGGTACGGGTTAGGGTTAGGGTTAGGGTTAGGGTTAGGGCACGGGTTAGGTTTAGGGTACCTGTTAGGGTTAGGGTACGGGTTACGGTTAGGCTTAGCGTACGTGTTAGGATTAGGGTTAGGGGTTAGGGTTAGGGTTAGGGTTAGGGTATGGGTTAGTGTTAGGGTACGGGTTAGGGTTAGGATTAGGGTTAGGGTACGGGTTACGGTTAGGGTTTGGGGTTAGGGTTAGGTTTAGGGTTTGGGTTAGGGTTAGGGTACGGGTTAGGTTAGGGTACGGGTTAGGGTTAGGGTTAGGGTTACGGTTAGCGTACGGTTTAGGGTTAGGGTTAGGGTTAGGGTTAGGGTTAGGGTACGGGTTAGGGTTAGGGTACGGGTTAGGGTTAGGGTTAGGAAAGGGTTAGGGTTAGGGTTAGCGTACGGGTTAGGGTTAGGGTACTGGATAGGGTTAGGTTTAGAGTTAGGTTTAGCGTACTGGTTAGGGTTAGGGTTAGTGTTAGGGTTAGGGTTAGGGTACAGGTTAGGGATAGGGTACGGGTTAGGGTTAGGGTTAGGGTTAGGAAAGGGTTAGTGTTAGGGTTAGGGTTAGGGTTAGGGTACGGGTTAAGGTGAGGGTTAGGGTACGGGTTAGGGTTAGGGTTAGGGTTAGGGTTAGGGTACGGTTTAGGGTTAGGGTTAGGTTTAGGTTTAGGGTACGGGTTAGGGTTAGGGTTAGGGTTAAGGTACGGTTTAGGGTTAGGGTTAGGGTTAGTGTTAGGGTTAGGGTACGGGTTAGGGTTAGGGGTAGGGGTAGGGTACGGGTTAGGGTTAGGGTACGGTTTAGGGTTAGGTTTAGGGTACGGGTTAGGATTAGGGTTAGGGTTAAGGTTAGGGTCAGGGTTAGGTGTAGGGTAGGGTACGGGTTAGGGTTAGGGTACGGGTTAGAGTTAGGGTTAGGGTACGGGTTAGAATTAGGGTTAGGATTAAGGTTCGGATTAGGGTACGGGTTAGGGTTAGGGTTAGGGATGGTGGTAGGGTTAGCGTACGGATTAGGGTTAGGGTTCGGGTTAGGGTTAGGGTACGGTTTAGGGTTAGGGTACGGGTTAGTGTTAGGTATAGGGTTAGTGTTAGGGTTAGGGTTAGCAAAGGGTTAGGGTTAGGGTTGGGTTTAGGATACGGGTTAGGGTTAGGTTTAGGGTACGGGTTAGGGTTAGGGTTAGGGTTAGGGTTAGGGTTAAGGTACGGGTTAGGGTTAGGGTAGGTTTAGGGGTTAGTGGTTAGGGTAATGGTTAGGGTTAGGGTTAGGGTACGGGTTAGAGTACGGGTTATGGTTAGGGTATGGGTTAGTTTTAGGGTTAGGGTTAGGGTTAGTGTACGGGTTAGGGTTAGGGTTAGGGTTAGGGTTAGGGTACGGGTTAGGGTACGGGTTAGGGTTAGGGTACGGGTTAGGGTTAGGTTTAGGGTTAGGGTTAGGTTTAGGAAAGGGTTAGGGTTAGGGTTAGGGTACAGGTTAGGGTTAGGTTTAGGGTTAGGGTTAGGGTACGGGTTAGGGTTAAGGTACGGGTTAGGGTTAGGTTATGAATTAGGGTACGGGTTAGGGTTAGGGTTAGTGTTAGGGTACGGGTTAGGGTTAGGGTTGGGTTAGGGTTAGTGTTAGTGTTAGGGTACGGGTTAGGGTTAGGGTACGGGTTAGGGTACGGGTTAGGGTTAGGGTTAGGTTTAGGGTTAGGGTACGGGTTAGGGTTAGGGTACGGATTAGGGTTAGAGTTAGGGTTAGTGTTAGGGTTGGGTACGGGTTAGGTTTAGGGTTAGGGTTCGGGTTGGGTTAGGGTTAGGGTACGGGTTAGGGTTAGAGTTAGGGTTAGGGTAAGGTTTAGGGTACGGGTTAGGGTAGGGTTAGGGTTAGGGTTAGGTTTAGGGTATGGTGTAGGGTAAGGGTTAGGGTAAGGTTTAGGGTTAGGGTACGGGTTAGGGTACGGGTTAGGGTTAGGGTACAGGTTAGGGTACGGGTGAGGGTTAAGGTTAGGGTTAGGGTTAGGGTTAGGGCACGTTTTAGGGTTCGGGTACCGGTTAGGGTTAGGGTACGGGTTAGGGCTAGGCTTAGCGTACGGGTTAGGGTTAGGTTTAGGGGTTAGGGTTAGGGTTAGTGTTAGGGCACGGGTTAGGGTTAGGGTACGGGTTAGGGTTAGGGTTAGGTTTAGGGTACGGTTTAGGGTTACGGTACGGGTTAGGATTAGGGTTAGGGTACGGGTCAGGGTTAGGGTTGAGGGTTAGGGTTAAGTTTAGGGTTAGGGTACGGGTTAGGGTTAGGGTATGGGTTAGGGTTAGGGTTAGCGTACGGGTTAGAGTTAGGGTTATGGTTAGGGTACGGCATAGGGTTAGGGTACGGTTTAGGGTTAGGTTTAGGAAAGGATTAGGGTTAGGGTAAGGGTACGCGTTAGGGTTAGGGTACGGGTAAGGGTTAGGGTACGGGTTAGGGTTAGGGTTAGGGTTAGGTTTAGGGTACGGGTTAGGGTTAGCGTTAGGGTAAGGGTTAGGGTTAGGGTTCAGGTTAGGGTACGGGTTAGGGTTAGGGTTCGGGTTAGGGCATGGGTTAGGGTTAAGGTACCTGTTAGGTTTAGGGTACGGGTTAGGGTTAGGCTTAGCGTACGTGTTAGGGTTAGGGTTAGGGGTTAGGGTTAGGGTTAGGGTTAGGGTACGGGTTAGTGTTAGGGTACGGGTTGGGGTTAGGATTAGGGTTAGAGTACGGGTTACGGTTAGGGTTTGGGGTAACGGTTAGGTTTAGGGTTTGGGTTAGGGTTAGGGTACGGGTTAGGGATAGGGTACGGGTTAGGGTTAGGGTTAGGCTTACGGTTAGCGTACGGGTTAGGGTTAGGGTTAGGGTTAGGGTTAGGGTACGGGTTAGGGTTAGGGTACGGGTTAGTGATAGGGTTAGGAAAGGGTTAGGGTTAGGGTTAGCGTACGGGTTAGGGTTAGGGTACTGGTTAGGGTTAGGGTTAGAGTTAGGTTTAGCGTACGGTTTAGGATTAGGGTTAGGGTTAATTTTAGGGTTAGGGTACAGGTTAGGTTTAGGGTACGGGTTAGGGTTAGGGTTAGGGTTAGGGAAGGTTTAGTTTTAGGGTTAGGGTTAGGGTTAGGGTACGGGTTAAGGTTAGGGTTAGGGTACGGGTTAGGATTAGGGTTAGGGTTAAGGTTAGGGTTAGGGTACGGGTTAGGGTTAGGGATAGGGTTAGTGGTAGGGTTAGGGTACGGGATAGGGTTAGGGTTAGGGTACAGGTTTGGATTAGGGTTAGGGTTAAGGTTAGGGTCAGGGTTAGGGGTAGGGGTAGGGTACGGGTTAGGGTTAGGGTTAGGGTACGGGTTAGGGTTAGGGTTAGGGTACGGGTTAGGATTAGGGTTAGGGTTAAGGTTAGGGTTAGGGTACGGGTTAGGGTTAGGGTTAGGGTTAGTGGTAGGGTTAGCGTACGGGTTAGGGTTAGGGTTCGGGTTAGGGTTAGGGTACGGTTTAGGGTTAGGGTACGGGTTAGGCTTAGGGTTAGGGTACGGGTTAGGGTACGGGTTAGGGTTAGGGTTAGGGTTAGGGTTAGGTTTAGGTTTAGGGTTAGGGTACGGGTTACGGTACGGGTTAGGATACCGGTTAGGTTTAGGGTTAGGGTACTGGTTAGGTTTAGGGTTAGTGTTAGGTTTAGGGTTAGGGTTAGGGTTAGGCTTAGGGTTAGGGTTAGGGTACGGGGTAGGGTTAGGGTACGGGTTAGGGTTAGCGTTAGTGTACGGGTTAGGGTTAGGATACGGTTAGGGTTAGGGTTAGGGTTAGGTTACGGGTTAGGGTTAGGGTTAGGGTTAGTGTTAGGGTTAGCGTACGGGTTAGGGTTAGGGTTAGGGTTAGGGTTAGGGTTAGGGTACGGGTTAGGGTACGGGTTAGGGTTAGGGTACGGGTTAGGGTTAGGTTTAGGGTTAGGGTTAGGTTTAGGAAAGGGTTAGGGTTAGGGTTAGGGTACAGGTTAGGGTTAGGTTTAGGGTTAGGGTTAGGGTACGGGTTAGGGTTAAGGTACGGGTTAGGGTTAGGTTATGAATTAGGGTACGGGTTAGGGTTAGGGTTAGTGTTAGGGTACGGGTTAGGGTTAGGGTTGGGTTAGGGTTAGTGTTAGTGTTAGGGTACGGGTTAGGGTTAGGGTACGGGTTAGGGTACGGGTTAGGGTTAGGGTTAGGTTTAGGGTTAGGGTACGGGTTAGGGTTAGGGTACGGATTAGGGTTAGAGTTAGGGTTAGTGTTAGGGTTGGGTACGGGTTAGGTTTAGGGTTAGGGTTCGGGTTGGGTTAGGGTTAGGGTACGGGTTAGGGTTAGAGTTAGGGTTAGGGTAAGGTTTAGGGTACGGGTTAGGGTAGGGTTAGGGTTAGGGTTAGGTTTAGGGTATGGTGTAGGGTAAGGGTTAGGGTAAGGTTTAGGGTTAGGGTACGGGTTAGGGTACGGGTTAGGGTTAGGGTACAGGTTAGGGTACGGGTGAGGGTTAAGGTTAGGGTTAGGGTTAGGGTTAGGGCACGTTTTAGGGTTCGGGTACCGGTTAGGGTTAGGGTACGGGTTAGGGCTAGGCTTAGCGTACGGGTTAGGGTTAGGTTTAGGGGTTAGGGTTAGGGTTAGTGTTAGGGCACGGGTTAGGGTTAGGGTACGGGTTAGGGTTAGGGTTAGGTTTAGGGTACGGTTTAGGGTTACGGTACGGGTTAGGATTAGGGTTAGGGTACGGGTCAGGGTTAGGGTTGAGGGTTAGGGTTAAGTTTAGGGTTAGGGTACGGGTTAGGGTTAGGGTATGGGTTAGGGTTAGGGTTAGCGTACGGGTTAGAGTTAGGGTTATGGTTAGGGTACGGCATAGGGTTAGGGTACGGTTTAGGGTTAGGTTTAGGAAAGGATTAGGGTTAGGGTAAGGGTACGCGTTAGGGTTAGGGTACGGGTAAGGGTTAGGGTACGGGTTAGGGTTAGGGTTAGGGTTAGGTTTAGGGTACGGGTTAGGGTTAGCGTTAGGGTAAGGGTTAGGGTTAGGGTTCAGGTTAGGGTACGGGTTAGGGTTAGGGTTCGGGTTAGGATACGGGTTAGGGTACGGGTTAGGGTTAGGGTTAGGGTTAGGGCATGGGTTAGGGTTAAGGTACCTGTTAGGTTTAGGGTACGGGTTAGGGTTAGGCTTAGCGTACGTGTTAGGGTTAGGGTTAGGGGTTAGGGTTAGGGTTAGGGTTAGGGTACGGGTTAGTGTTAGGGTACGGGTTGGGGTTAGGATTAGGGTTAGAGTACGGGTTACGGTTAGGGTTTGGGGTAACGGTTAGGTTTAGGGTTTGGGTTAGGGTTAGGGTACGGGTTAGGGATAGGGTACGGGTTAGGGTTAGGGTTAGGCTTACGGTTAGCGTACGGGTTAGGGTTAGGGTTAGGGTTAGGGTTAGGGTTAGGGTACGGGTTAGGGTTAGGGTACGGGTTAGTGATAGGGTTAGGAAAGGGTTAGGGTTAGGGTTAGCGTACGGGTTAGGGTTAGGGTACTGGTTAGGGTTAGGGTTAGAGTTAGGTTTAGCGTACGGTTTAGGATTAGGGTTAGGGTTAATTTTAGGGTTAGGGTACAGGTTAGGTTTAGGGTACGGGTTAGGGTTAGGGTTAGGGTTAGGGAAGGTTTAGTTTTAGGGTTAGGGTTAGGGTTAGGGTACGGGTTAAGTTTAGGGTTAGGGTACGGGTTAGGATTAGGGTTAGGGTTAAGGTTAGGGTTAGGGTACGGGTTAGGGTTAGGGATAGGGTTAGTGGTAGGGTTAGGGTACGGGATAGGGTTAGGGTTAGGGTACAGGTTTGGATTAGGGTTAGGGTTAAGGTTAGGGTCAGGGTTAGGGGTAGGGGTAGGGTACGGGTTAGGGTTAGGGTTAGGGTACGGGTTAGGGTTAGGGTTAGGGTACGGGTTAGGATTAGGGTTAGGGTTAAGGTTAGGGTTAGGGTACGGGTTAGGGTTAGGGTTAGGGTTAGTGGTAGGGTTAGCGTACGGGTTAGGGTTAGGGTTCGGGTTAGGGTTAGGGTACGGTTTAGGGTTAGGGTACGGGTTAGGCTTAGGGTTAGGGTACGGGTTAGGGTACGGGTTAGGGTTAGGGTTAGGGTACGGGTTAGGGTTAGGGTTAGGGTTAGTGGTAGGGTTAGCGTACGGGTTAGGGTTAGGGTTCGGGTTAGGGTTAGGGTACGGTTTAGGGTTAGGGTACGGGTTAGGCTTAGGGTTAGGGTACGGGTTAGGGTACGGGTTAGGGTTAGGGTTAGGGTACGGGTTAGGTTTAGGTTTAGGGTTAGGGTACGGGTTAGGGTACGGGTTAGGATACCGGTTAGGTTTAGGGTTAGGGTACTGGTTAGGTTTAGGGTTAGTGTTAGGTTTAGGGTTAGGGTTAGGGTTAGGCTTAGGGTTAGGGTTAGGGTACGGGGTAGGGTTAGGGTACGGGTTAGGGTTAGCGTTAGTGTACGGGTTAGGGTTAGGGTACGGTTAGGGTTAGGGTTAGGGTTAGGTTACGGGTTAGGGTTAGGGTTAGGGTTAGTGTTAGGGTTAGCGTACGGGTTAGGGTTAGGGTTAGGGTTAGGGTTAAGGTACGGGTTAGGGTTAGGGTATGGGTTAAGGTTAGGTTTAGGGTTAGGTTTAGGGTTAGGAAAGGGTTAGGGTTAGGGTTAGGTTTAGGGTACGGGTTAGGGTTAGGTTTAGGGTTAGGGTTAGGGTACGGGTTAGCGTACGGGTTAGGGTTAGGTTACGGTTTAGGATACGGGTTAGGGTTAGGGTGAGGTTTAGGATACGGGTTAGGGATAGGGTACGGGTTAGGGTTAGGGTAAAGGTTAGGGTTAGGGTTAGGGTTAGGGTTAGGGTATGGGTTAAGTTTAGGGTACGGGTTAGGGTACGTGTTAGGGTTAGGGTACGGGTTAGGGTTAGGGTCAGGGGTTAGGGTTAGGGTAAGGGTTAGAGTTAGGGTTAGGGTACGGGTTAGGGTTAGGGTACGGGTTAGGGTTAGGGATAGGGTACGGGTTAGGGTGAGGGTAGGGGTTAGGGTTAGCGTTAGGGTACGTGTTAGGGTTAGTGTTAGGGTTTAGGGTTAGGTTTAGTGTTAGTGTACGGTTTAGCTTTAGGTTTAGGGTTAGGGTACGGGTTAGGGTTAGGGTACGGTTTAGGGTTAGGGTTAGGGTACAGGTTAGGTTTAGGGTTAGGGGTTAGTGTTAGGGTTAGGGTAGGGTTAGGGTAAGGGTTAGGGTTAGGGTACGAGTTAGGGTTAGGATTAGAGTACCGGTTAGGGTTAGGGTTAGGGTTAGGTTTAGGTTTAGGGTACGGATTAGGGTTAGGGTTAGGGTTAGTGTTAGGTTTAAAGTACGGGTTAGGGTTAGGGTTAGGGTAAGGGTTAGGGTATGGGTTAGGGTTAGGGTACGGGTTAGGGTTAGGGTTAGGAAAGGGTTAGGGTTAGGGTTAGCGTACGGGTTAGGGTTAGGGTACTGGTTAGGGTTAGGTTTAGAGTTAGGTTTAGCGTACGGGTTAGGGTTAGGGTTAGGTTTAGGGTTAGGGTACAGTTTAGGGTTAGGGTACGGGTTAGGGTTAGTGTTAGGGTTAGGGTTAGGGTTAGGATAGGTTTAGTGTTAGGGTTAGGGTTAGGGTGAGGGTACGGGTTAAGGTTAGGTTTAGGGTACGGGTTAGGGTTAGGGTTAGGTTTAGGGTTAGGGTACGGGTTAGGGTTAGGGTTAGGGTTAGGGTTAGGGGTTAGGGGTTACGGTTAGGGTTATGGTTAGGGTTAGGTTTAGGGTACGGGTTAGGGTATGAGTTAGGGTTAGGGTTAGGTTTAGTGTTAGGGTACGGGTTAGGGTTAGGGTTAGGGTTAGGTTTAGGGTTAGGGTACGGGTTAGGGTTAGGGTTAGGGTTAGGGTTAGGGTTAAGGTACGGTTTAGGCTTAGGGTTAGGGTTAGTGTTAGGGTTAGGGTACGGGTTAGGGTTAGGGTTAGGTTTAGGGGTAGGGGTAGGGGAAGGGTACGGGTTAGGGTTAGGGTACGGGTTAGGGTTAGGGTTAGGGTACGGGTTAGAGTTAGGGTTAGGGTACGGGTTAGGTTTGAGGTTAGGGTTAAGGTTAGGTTTAGGGTACGGGTTAGGGTCAGGGTTAGGGTTAGTGGTAGGGTTAGCGTACGGGTTAGGGTTAGGGTTCGGGTTAGGTTTAGGGTACGGTTTAGGGTTAGGGTACGGGTTAGGGTTAGGGTTAGGGTTAGGGTTAGGGTTAGCAAATGGTTAGGGTTAGGGTTAGGTTTAGGGTACGGGTTAGGGTTAGGTTTAGGGTACGGATTAGGGTTAGGGTTAGGGTTAGGGTTAGGGTTAGGGTTAAGGGCGGGTTAGGGTTAGGGTTAGGGTTAGGGTTTAGGGGTTAGGGTAAGGGTTAGGGTTAGGGTTAGGGTACGGGTTAGGGTACGGGTTATGGTTAGTGTACGGGTTAGTGTTAGGGTTAGGGTTAGGGTTAGGGTTAGGGTAAGCAAAGGGTTAGGGTTAGGGTTAGGTTTAGGGTACGGGTTAGGGTTAGGATTAGGGTACGGTTTAGGGTTAGGGTTAGGGTAAGGGTTAGGGTTAGGGTTCGGGTTAGCGTACGGGTTAGGGTTAGGGTACGGGTTAGGGTACGGGTTAGGGTTAGGGTTAGGGTTAGGGCACGGGTTAGGGTTAGGGTACCTGTTAGGGTTAGGGTACGGTTTAGGGTTAGGCTTAGCGTACGTGTTAGGGTTAGGGTTAGGGGTTAGGGTTAGGGTGAGGGTTAGGGTATGGGTTAGTGTTAGGGTACGGGTTAGGGTTAGGATTAGGGTTAGGGTACGGGTTTGGGGTTAGGGTTAGGTTTAGGGTTTGGGTTAGAGTTAGCGTACGGGTTAGGGTTAGGGTACGGGTTAGTGTTAGTGTTAGGGTTACGGTTAGCGTACGGGTTAGGGTTAGGGTTAGGGTTAGGGTTAGGGTTAGGGTACGGGGTAGGGTTAGGGTACGGGTTAGGGTTAGGGTTAGGAAAGGGTTAGGGTTAGGGTTAGCGTACGGGTTAGGGTTAGGGTACTGGTTAGGGTTAGGGTTAGATTTAGGTTTAGCGTACGGGTTAGGGTTAGTGTTAGGGTTAGGGTTAGGGTTAGGGTTAGGAAAGGGTTAGTGTTAGGGTTAGGGTTAGGGTTAGGGTACGGGTTAAGGTTAGGGTTAGGGTACGGGTTAGGGTTAGGGTTAGGGTTCGGGTTAGGGTACGGTTTAGTGTTAGGGTTAGGGTTAGGTTTAGGGTTAGGGTTAGGGGTTAAGGGTTACGGTTAGGGTTATCGTTAGGGTTAGGGTTAGGGTACGGTTTAGGGTACGGGTTAGGGTTAGGTTTAGGTTTAGTGTTAGGGTACGGGTTAGGGTTAGGGTTAGGGTTAGGTTTAGGGTTAGGGTACGGGTTAGGGTTAGGGTTAGGGTTAGGGTTAGGGGTTAGGGTTAGGGTTAGGGTTAGGGTTAGGGTTGGGGTACGGGTTAGGGTTAGGGTTTGGGTTAGGGTTAGGGTTAGGGTACGGGTTAGGGTTAGGTTTAGGGTTAGGGTTAGGGTTAGTGTTAGGGTTAGGGTACAGGTTAGGGTTAGGGTTAGGGTTAGCGTTAAGGTACGGGTTAGGGTTAGGGTTAGGGTTATGGTTAGAGTTAGGGTACGGGTTAGGGTTAGGGTTAGGTTTAGGGTTAGGGTTAGGGTACGGGTTAGTGTTAGGGTACGGGTTAGGCTTTGGATTAGGGTTAGGGTACGGGTTACGGTTAGGGTTTTGGGTTAGGGTTAGTTTTAGTGTTTGGGTTAGGGTTAGGGTACGGGTTAGGGTTAGGGTACGGGTTAGGGTTAGGTTTAGGGTTACGGTTTGCGTACGGGTTAGGGTTAGGGTTAGGGTTAGGGTTAGGTTTAGGGTACGGGTTAAGGGTAGGGTTAGGGTACGGGTTAGGGTTATGGTTAGTGTTAGGGTTAGGGTTAGGGTACGGGTTAGGGTTAGGTTTAGGGTACGGGTTAGGGTTAGGGTTAGGGGTTAGGGTTAGGGTACGGGTTAGGGTATGGTTAAGGGTTAGGGTTAGGGTACGGGTTAGGGTTAGGGTTAGGGTTAGGGTTAGTGTTAGGGTTAAAGTACGGGTTAGGGTTAGTGTTAGGGTTAGGGTTAGCGTAAGGGTTAGGTGTTAGGGGTTAGGGTTAGGGTTAGGGTTAGGGTTAGGGTTAGGGTATGGGTTAGGGTACGAGTTAGGGTTTGGGTGAGGGTTAGGATACGGGTTAGGGTTAGGGTTAGGGTTAGGGTTAGGTTTAGGGTACGGTTTAGGGTTAGGTTTAGGGTTAGGGTACGGGTTAGCGTACGTGTTAGGGTTAGGGTACGGTTTAGGGTACGGGTTAGGGTTAGGGTGAGGGTTAGGATACGGGTTAGGGATAGGGTACGGGTTAGGGTTAGGGTAAAGGTTAGGGTTAGGGTTAGGGTTAGGGTTAGGGTACGGGTTAAGTTTAGGGTACGGGTTAGGGTACGTGTTAGGGTTAGGGTACGGGTTAGGGTTAGGGTCAGGGGTTAGGGTTAGGGTTAGGGTTAGCGTACGGGTTAGGGTTAGGGTACTGGTTAGGGTTAGGTTTAGAGTTAGGTTTAGCGTACGGGTTAGGGTTAGGGTTAGGTTTAGGGTTAGGGTACAGTTTAGGGTTAGGGTACGGGTTAGGGTTAGTGTTAGGGTTAGGGTTAGGGTTAGGATAGGTTTAGTGTTAGGGTTAGGGTTAGGGTGAGGGTACGGGTTAAGGTTAGGTTTAGGGTACGGGTTAGGGTTAGGGTTAGGTTTAGGGTTAGGGTACGGGTTAGGGTTAGGGTTAGGGTTAGGGTTAGGGGTTAGGGGTTACGGTTAGGGTTATGGTTAGGGTTAGGTTTAGGGTACGGGTTAGGGTATGAGTTAGGGTTAGGGTTAGGTTTAGTGTTAGGGTACGGGTTAGGGTTAGGGTTAGGGTTAGGTTTAGGGTTAGGGTACGGGTTAGGGTTAGGGTTAGGGTTAGGGTTAAGGTACGGTTTAGGCTTAGGGTTAGGGTTAGTGTTAGGGTTAGGGTACGGGTTAGGGTTAGGGTTAGGTTTAGGGGTAGGGGTAGGGGAAGGGTACGGGTTAGGGTTAGGGTACGGGTTAGGGTTAGGGTTAGGGTACGGGTTAGAGTTAGGGTTAGGGTACGGGTTAGGTTTGAGGTTAGGGTTAAGGTTAGGTTTAGGGTACGGGTTAGGGTCAGGGTTAGGGTTAGTGGTAGGGTTAGCGTACGGGTTAGGGTTAGGGTTCGGGTTAGGTTTAGGGTACGGTTTAGGGTTAGGGTACGGGTTAGGGTTAGGGTTAGGGTTAGGGTTAGGGTTAGCAAAGGGTTAGGGTTAGGGTTAGGTTTAGGGTACAGGTTAGGGTTAGGTTTAGGGTACGGATTAGGGTTAGGGTTAGGGTTAGGGTTAGGGTTAGGGTTAAGGGCGGGTTAGGGTTAGGGTTAGGGTTAGGGTTTAGGGGTTAGGGTAAGGGTTAGGGTTAGGGTTAGGGTACGGGTTAGGGTACGGGTTATGGTTAGTGTACGGGTTAGTGTTAGGGTTAGGGTTAGGGTTAGGGTTAGGGTAAGCAAAGGGTTAGGGTTAGGGTTAGGTTTAGGGTACGGGTTAGGGTTAGGATTAGGGTACGGTTTAGGGTTAGGGTTAGGGTAAGGGTTAGGGTTAGGTTTCGGGTTAGCGTACGGGTTAGGGTTAGGGTACGGGTTAGGGTACGGGTTAGGGTTAGGGTTAGGGTTAGGGCACGGGTTAGGGTTAGGGTACCTGTTAGGGTTAGGGTACGGTTTAGGGTTAGGCTTAGCGTACGTGTTAGGGTTAGGGTTAGGGGTTAGGGTTAGGGTTAGGGTTAGGGTATGGGTTAGTGTTAGGGTATGGGTTAGGGTTAGGATTAGGGTTAGGGTACGGGTTTGGGGTTAGGGTTAGGTTTAGGGTTTGGGTTAGAGTTAGCGTACGGGTTAGGGTTAGGGTACGGGTTAGTGTTAGTGTTAGGGTTACGGTTAGCGTACGGGTTAGGGTTAGGGTTAGGGTTAGGGTTAGGGTTAGGGTACGGGGTAGGGTTAGGGTACGGGTTAGGGTTAGGGTTAGGAAAGGGTTAGGGTTAGGGTTAGCGTACGGGTTAGGGTTAGGGTACTGGTTAGGGTTAGGGTTAGATTTAGGTTTATCGTACGGGTTAGGGTTAGTGTTAGGGTTAGGGTTAGGGTTAGGGTTAGGAAAGGGTTAGTGTTAGGGTTAGGGTTAGGGTTAGGGTACGGGTTAAGGTTAGGGTTAGGGTACGGGTTAGGGTTAGGGTTAGGGTTCGGGTTAGGGTACGGGTTAGTGTTAGGGTTAGGGTTAGGTTTAGGGTTAGGGTTAGGGGTTAAGGGTTACGGTTAGGGTTATCGTTAGGGTTAGGGTTAGGGTACGGTTTAGGGTACGGGTTAGGGTTAGGTTTAGGTTTAGTGTTAGGGTACGGGTTAGGGTTAGGGTTAGGGTTAGGTTTAGGGTTAGGGTACGGGTTAGGGTTAGGGTTAGGGTTAAGGTACGGTTTAGGGTTAGGGTTAGGGTTAGTGTTAGGGTTAGGGTACAGGTTAGGGTTAGGGTTAGGGTTAGCGTTAAGGTACGGGTTAGGGTTAGGGTTAGGGTTATGGTTAGAGTTAGGGTACGGGTTAGGGTTAGGGTTAGGTTTAGGGTTAGGGTTAGGGTACGGGTTAGTGTTAGGGTACGGGTTAGGCTTTGGATTAGGGTTAGGGTACGGGTTACGGTTAGGGTTTTGGGTTAGGGTTAGTTTTAGTGTTTGGGTTAGGGTTAGGGTACGGGTTAGGGTTAGGGTACGGGTTAGGGTTAGGTTTAGGGTTACGGTTTGCGTATGGGTTAGGGTTAGGGTTAGGGTTAGGGTTAGGTTTAGGGTACGGGTTAAGGGTAGGGTTAGGGTACGGGTTAGGGTTATGGTTAGTGTTAGGGTTAGGGTTAGGGTACGGGTTAGGGTTAGGTTTAGGGTACGGGTTAGGGTTAGGGTTAGGGGTTAGGGTTAGGGTACGGGTTAGGGTATGGTTAAGGGTTAGGGTTAGGGTACGGGTTAGGGTTAGGGTTAGGGTTAGGGTTAGTGTTAGGGTTAAAGTACGGGTTAGGGTTAGTGTTAGGGTTAGGGTTAGCGTAAGGGTTAGGTGTTAGGGGTTAGGGTTAGGGTTAGGGTTAGGGTTAGGGTATGGGTTAGGGTACGAGTTAGGGTTTGGGTGAGGGTTAGGATACGGGTTAGGGTTAGGGTTAGGGTTAGGGTTAGGTTTAGGGTACGGTTTAGGGTTAGGTTTAGGGTTAGGGTACGGGTTAGCGTACGTGTTAGGGTTAGGGTACGGTTTAGGGTACGGGTTAGGTTTAGGGTGAGGGTTAGGATACGGGTTAGGGATAGGGTACGGGTTAGGGTTAGGGTAAAGGTTAGGGTTAGGGTTAGGGTTAGGGTTAGGGTACGGGTTAAGTTTAGGGTACGGGTTAGGGTACGTGTTAGGGTTAGGGTACGGGTTAGGGTTAGGGTCAGGGGTTAGGGTTAGGGTAAGGGTTAGAGTTAGGGTTAGTGTACGGGTTAGGGTTAGGGTACGGGTTAGGGTTAGGGATAGGGTACGGGTTAGGGTGAGTGTAGGGGTTAGGGTTAGCGTTAGGGTACGTGTTAGGGTTAGTGTTAGGGTTTAGGGTTAGGTTTAGTGTTAGTGTACGGTTTAGGGTTAGGTTTAGGGTTAGGGTACGGGTTAGGGTTAGGGTACGGTTTAGGTTTAGGGTTAGGGTACAGGTTAGGTTTAGGGTTAGGGGTTAGGGTTAGGGTTAGGGTAGGGTTAGGGTACGGGTTAGGGTTAGGGTACGGGTTAGGGTTAGGATTAGAGTACCGGTTAGGGTTAGGGTTAGGGTTAGGGTTAGGTTTAGGGTACGGATTAGGGTTAGGGTTAGGGTTAGTGTTAGGTTTAAAGTACGGGTTAGGGTTAGGGTTAGGGTTAGGGTTAGGGTTAGGGGTTAGGGGTTAGTGTTAGGTTAAGGGTTAGGGTTAGGGTTAGGGTACGGGTTAGGGTACGATTTAGGGTTAGGGTTAGGGTTGGGTACGTTTTAGGGTTAGGGTTAGGGTTCAGGTTGGGGTTAGGGTTAGGGTACGGGTTAGGGTTAGAGTTAGGGTTAGGGTAAGGGTTAGGGTACGGGTTAGGGTGAGGGTTAGGGTTAGGTTTAGGGTACGGGTTAGGGTTAGGGTTAGGGTTAGGGTAAGGGTTAGGGTTAGGGTTAGGTTTCGGGTTAGGGTACGGGTCAGGGTTAGGGTACGGGTTAGGGTACGGGTTAGGGTTAGGGTTAGGGTTAGGTTTAGGGTTAGGGCACGGGTTAGGGTTAGGGTACCTGTTAGGGTTAGGGTACGGGTTAGGGTTAGGCTTAGCGTACGTGTTAGGGTTAGGGTTAGGGGTTAGGTTTAGGGTTAGGGTTAGGGTACGGGTTAGTGTTAGGGTACGGGTTAGGGTTAGGATTAGGGTTAGTGTACGGGTTACGGTTAGGGTTTGGGGTTAGGGTTAGTTTTAGGGTTTGGGTTAGGGTTAGGGTACGGGTTAGGTTTAGGGTACGGGTTAGGGTTAGGGTTAGGGTTACGGTTAGCGTACGGGGTAGGGTTAGGGTTAGGGTTAGGGTTAGGTTTAGGGTATGGGTTAGGGTTAGGGTACGGGTTAGGGTTAGGGTTAGGAAAGGGTTAGGGTTAGGGTTAGCGTACGGGTTAGGGTTAGGGTACTGGTTAGGGTTAGGTTTAGAGTTAGGTTTAGCGTACGGGTTAGGGTTAGGGTTAGGGTTAGGGTTAGGGTACAGTTTAGGGTTAGGGTACGGGTTAGGGTTAGTGTTAGGGTTAGGGTTAGGGTTAGGATAGGTTTAGTGTTAGGGTTAGGGTTAGGGTGAGGTTACGGGTTAAGGTTAGGGTTAGGGTACGGGTTAGGGTTAGGGTTAGGTTTAGGGTTAGGGTACGGGTTAGGGTTAGGGTTAGGGTTAGGGTTAAGGTACGGTTTAGGCTTAGGGTTAGGGTTAGTGTTAGGGTTAGGGTACGGGTTAGGGTTAGGGTTAGGGTTAGGGGTAGGGGAAAGGTACGGGCTAGGGTTAGGGTACGGGTTAGGGTTAGGGTTAGGGTACGGGTTAGGATTAGGGTTAGGGTTAAGGTTAGGGTCAGGGTTAGGGGTAGGAGTAGGGTACGGGTTAGGGTTAGGGTACGGGTTAGAGTTAGGGTTAGGGTACGGGTTAGGTTTGGGGTTAGGGTTAGGGTTAGGTTTAGGGTACGGTTTAGGGTTAGGGTACGGGTTAGGGTTAGGGTTAGGGTTAGGGTTAGGGTTAGCAAATGGTTAGGGTTAGGGTTAGGTTTAGGGTACGGATTAGGGTTAGGGTTAGGGTTAGGGTTAGGGTTAGGGTTAAGGGCGGGTTAGGGTTAGGGTTAGGGTTAGGGGTTAGGGGTTAGGGTAAGGGTTAGGGTTAGGGTTAGGGTACGGGTTAGGGTACGGGTTATGGTTAGTGTATGGGTTAGTGTTAGGGTTAGGGTTAGGGTTAGGGTTATGGTTAGCAAAGGGTTAGGGTTAGGGTTAGGTTTAGGGTACGGGTTAGGGTTAGGTTTAGGGTACGGTTTAGGGTTAGGGTTAGGGTAAGGGTTAGGGTTAGGGTTCGGGTTAGGGTACGGGTTAGGGTTAGGGTACGGGTTAGGGTACGGGTTAGGGTTAGGTTTAGGGTTAGGGCACGTGTTAGGGTTAGGGTACCTGTTAGGGTTAGGGTACGGGTTAGGGTTAGGCTTAGCGTACGTGTTAGGGTTAGTGTTAGGGGTTAGGGTTAGGGTATGGGTTAGTGTTAGGGTACGGGTTAGGGTTAGGATTAGGGTTAGGGTACGGGTTACGGTTAGGGTTTGTGGTTAGGGTTAGGTTTAGGGTTTGGGTTAGAGTTAGCGTACGGGTTAGGGTTAGGGTACGGGTTAGGGTTAGTGTTAGGGTTACGGTTAGCGTACGGGTTAGGGTTAGGGTTAGGGTTAGGGTACGGGGTAGGGTTAGGGTACGGGTTAGGGTTAGGGTTAGGAAAGGGTTAGGGTTAGGGTTAGCGTACGGGTTAGGGTTAGGGTACTGGTTAGGGTTAGGGTTAGATTTAGGTTTAGCGTAAGGGTTAGGGTTAGGGTTAGGGTTAGGGTTAGGGTTAGGGTTAGGAAAGGGTTAGTGTTAGGGTTAGGGTTAGGGTTAGGGTACGGGTTAAGGTTAGGTTTAGGGTACGGGTTAGGGTTAGGGTTAGGGTTCGGGTTAGGGTACGGGTTAGTGTTAGTGTTAGGGTTAGGTTTAGGTTTAGGGTTAGGGGTTAAGGGTTACGGTTAGGGTTATGGTTAGGGTTAGGGTTAGGGTACGGGTTAGGGTACGGGTTAGGGTTAGGTTTAGGTTTAGTGTTAGGGTACGGGTTAGGGTTAGGGTTAGGGTTAGGTTTAGGGTTAGGGTACGGGTTAGGGTTAGGGTTAGGGTTAAGGTACGGTTTAGGGTTAGGGTTACGGTTAGTGTTAGGGTTAGGGTACAGTTTAGGGTTAGGGTTAGGGTTAGCGTTAAGGTACGGGTTAGGGTTAGGGTTAGGGTTATGGTTAGAGTTAGGGTACGGGTTAGGGTTAGGGTTAGGTTTAGGGTTACGGTTAGGGTACGGGTTAGTGTTAGGGTACGGGTTAGGCTTTGTATTAGGGTTAGGGTACGGGTTACGGTTAGGGTTTGGGGTTAGGGTTAGTTTTAGTGTTTGGGTTAGGGTTAGGGTACGGGTTAGGGTTAGGGTACGGGTTAGGGTTAGGGTTAGGGTTATGGTTTGCGTACGGGTTAGGGTTAGGGTTAGGGTTAGGGTTAGGGTTAGGTTTAGGGTACGGGTTAGGGTTAGGGTACGGGCTAGGTTTAGGGTTAGGAAAGGGTTAGGGTTAGGGTTAGCGTACGGGTTAGGGTTAGGGTACTGGTTAGGGTTAGGTTTAGAGTTAGGTTTAGCGTACGGGTTAGGGTTAGGGTTAGGGTTAGGGTTAGGGTTAGGGTACAGGTTAGGGTTAGGGTACGGGTTAGGGTTAGTGTTAGGGTTAGGGTTAGGGTTAGGATAGGTTTAGTGTTAGGGTTAGGGTTAGGGTTAGGGTACGGGTTAAGGTTAGGGTTAGGGTACGGGTTAGGGTTAGGGTTATGTTTAGGGTTAGGGTACGGTTTAGGGTTAGGGTTAGGGTTAGGGTTAGGGTTAGGGTTAGGGGTTAGGGGTTACGGTTAGGGTTATGGTTAGGGTTAGGTTTAGGTTACGGGTTAGGGTACGAGTTAGGGTTAGGGTTAGTTTTAGTGTTAGGGTACGGGTTAGGGTTAGGGTTAGGGTTAGGTTTAGGGTTAGGGTACGGGTTAGGGTTAGGGTTAGGGTTAGGGTTAGGGTACGGGTTAGGGTTAGGGTTAGGGTTAGGGGTAGGGGAAGGGTACGGGTTAGGGTTAGGGTACGGGTTAGGGTTAGGGTTAGGGTACGGGTTAGGATTAGGGTTAGGGTTAATTTTAGGGTCAAGGTTAGGGGTAGGGGTAGGGTACGGGTTAGGGTTAGGGTACGGGTTAGAGTTAGGGTTAGGGTACGGGTTAGGTTTAGGGTTAGGGTTAAGGTTAGGGTTAGGGTACGGGTTAGGGTTAGGGTTAGGGTTAGGGTAAGGGTTAGGTTTAGGGTTCGGGTTGGGGTACGGGTTAGGGTTAGGGTACGTGTTAGGGTACGGGTTAGGGTTAGGGTTAGGGTTAGGGCACGGGTTAGGTTTACGGTACCTGTTAGGGTTAGGGTACGGGTTAGGGTTAGGCTTAGCGTACGTGTTAGTGTTAGGGTTAGGGGTTAGGGTTAGGGTTAGGGTTAGGGTATGGGTTAGTGTTAGGGTACGGGTTAGGGTTAGGATTAGGGTTAGGGTACGGGTTACGGTTAGGGTTTGGGGTTAGTGTTAGGTTTAGTGTTTGGGTTATTGTTAGGGTACGGGTTAGGTTAGGGTACGGGTTAGGGTTATAGTTAGGGTTACGGTTAGCGTACGGGTTAGGGTTAGGGTTAGGGTAAGGGTTAGGGTTAGGGTACGGGTTAGGGTTAGGGTACGGGTTAGGGTTAGGGTTAGGAAAGGGTTAGGGTTAGGGTTAGCGTACGGGTTAGGGTTAGGGTACTGGTTAGGGTTAGGGTTAGAGTTAGGTTTAGCGTACGGGTTAGGGTTAGGGTTAGGTTTAGGGTTAGTGTTAGCGTACAGGTTAGGGTTAGGGTACGGGTTAGGGTTAGGGTTAGGGTTAGGGTTAGGAAAGGGTTAGTGTTAGGGTTAGGGTTAGGGTTAGGGTACGGGTTAAGGTTAGGGTTAGGGTACGGGTTAGGGTAGGGTTAGGGTTAGGGTTATGGTACGGGTTAGCGTTAGGGTTAGGGTTAGGGTTAGGGTTAGGGGTTAGGGGTTACGGATAGGGTTATGGTTAGGGTTAGGGTTAGGGTACGGGTTAGGGTACGGGTTAGGGTTAGGGTTAGGTTTAGTGTTAGGGTACGGGTTAGGGTTAGGGTAAAGGTTAGGGTTAGGGTTAGGGTTAGGGTACGGGTTAAGTTTAGGCTACGGGTTAGGGTTAGGGTTAGGGTTAGGGTACAGGTTAGGGTTAGGGTCAGTGGTTAGGGTTAGGGTTAGGGTTAGGGTTAGGGTTAGGGTTAGGGTTAGGTTTAGGGTACGGGTTAGGGTTAGGGTACGGGTTAGGGTTAGGGATAGGGTACGGGTTAGGGTGAGGGTACGGGTTAGTGTTAGCGTTAGGGTACGTGTTAGGGTTAGGGTTAGGGTTTAGGGTTAGGGTTAGTGTTAGGGTACGGTTTAGGGTTAGGGTTAGGGTTAGGGTACGGGTTAGGGTTAGGGTACGGGTTAGGGTTAGGGTTAGGGTACAGGTTAGGTTTAGGGTTAGGGGTTAGGGTTAGGGTTAGGGTAGGGTTAGGGTACGGGTTAGGGTTAGGGTACGGGTTAGGGTTAGGATTAGTGTACGGGTTCGGGTTAGGGTTAGGGTTAGGTTTAGGGTACGGATTAGGGTTAGGGTTAGGGTTAGTGTTAGGGTTAAAGTACGGGTTAGGGTTAGGGTTAGGGTTAGGGTTAGGGTTAGGGTTAGGGGTTAGGGGTTAGTGTTAGGTTAAGGGTTAGGTTTAGGGTTAGGGTACGGGTTAGGGTACGATTTAGGGTTAGGTTTAGGGTTGGGTACGGTTTAGGGTTAGGGTTAGGGTTCAGGTTGGCGTTAGGTTTAGGGTACGGGTTAGGGTTAGAGTTAGGGTTAGGGTTAGGGTAAGGGTTAGGGTGCGGGTTAGGGTTAGGGTTAGGGTTAGGTTTAGGGTACGGGTTAGGGTTAGGGTTAGGGTAAGGGTTAGGGTTAGGGTTCAGGTTAGGGTACCGGTTAGGGTTAGGGTACGGGTTAGGGTACGGGTTAGGGTGCGGGTTAGGGTTAGGGTTAGGGTTAGGGCATGGGTTAGGGTTAAGGTACCTGTTAGCGTTAGGGTACGGGTTAGGGTTAGGCTTAGCGTACGTGTTAGGATTAGGGTTAGGGGTTAGGGTTATGGTTAGGGTTAGGGTACGGGTTAGTGTTAGGGTACGGGTTAGGGTTAGGATTAGGGTTAGGGTACGGGTTACGGTTAGGGTTTGCGGTTAGGGTTAGGTTTAGGGTTTGGGTTAGGGTTAGGGTACTGGTTAGGGTTAGGGTACGGGTTAGGGTTAGGGTTAGGGTTACGGTTAGCGTACGGGTTAGGGTTAGGGTTAGGGTTAGGGTACGGGTTAGGGTTAGGTTATGGGTTAGGGTTAGGGTTAGGAAAGGGTTAGGGTTAGGGTTACCGTACGGGTTAGGTTTAGGGTACTGGTTAGGGTTAGGGTTAGAGTTAGGTTTAGCGTACGGTTTAGGATTAGGGTTAGGGTTAGGGTTAGGTTTAGGGTACAGGTTAGGGTTAGGGTACAGGTTAGGGTTAGGGTTAGGGTTAGGGTTAGGGTTAGGAAAGGTTTAGTGTTAGTGTTAGGGTTAGGGTTAGGGTTAGTGTTAGGGATAAAGTACGGGTTAGGGTTAGTGTTAGGGTTAGGGTTAGGGTTAGGTGTTAGGGTTTAGGGTGAGGGTTAGGGTTAGGGTTAGGGTACGGATTAGGTTATGAGTTAGGGTTAGGGTGAGGGTTAGGATACGGTTTAGGTTCAGGGTTAGGGTTAGTGTTAGGGTACGGGTTAGGGTTAGGGTTAGGATAAGGGTTAGGGAACGGGTTAGGGTTAGGGTTAGGGTTAGGTTTAGGGTACGGGTTAGGGTTAGGGTTAGGGTTAGGGTTAGGTTTTAGGGTACGGGTTAGGGTACGGGTTAGGGTTAGGGTACGGTTTAGGGTACGGGTTAGGGTACGGGTTAGTGTTAGGGTTAGGGTTAGGGTTAGGGTACGGGTTAGGGTTAGGGTAAAGGTTAGGGTTAGGGTTAGTGTTAGGGTACGGGTTAAGTTTAGGGTACGGGTTAGGGTACGTGTTAGGGTTAGGGTACAGGTTAGGGTTAGGGTCAGTGGTTAGGGTTAGGGTTAGGGTTAGGGTTAGGGTTAGGGTTAGGGTTAGGTTTAGGGTACGGGTTAGGGTTAGGGTACGGGTTAGGGTTAGGGATAGGGTACGGGTTAGGGTGAGGGTACGGGTTAGTGTTAGCGTTAGGGTACGTGTTAGGGTTAGGGTTAGGGTTTAGGGTTAGGGTTAGTGTTAGGGTACGGTTTAGGGTTAGGGTTAGGGTTAGGGTACGGGTTAGGGTTAGGGTACGGGTTAGGGTTAGTGTTAGGGTACAGGTTAGGTTTAGGGTTAGGGGTTAGGGTTAGGGTTAGGGTAGGGTTAGGGTACGGGTTAGGTTTAGGGTACGGGTTAGGGTTAGGATTAGTGTACGGGTTCGGGTTAGGGTTAGGGTTAGGTTTAGGGTACGGATTAGGGTTAGGGTTAGGGTTAGTGTTAGGGTTAAAGTACGGGTTAGGGTTAGGGTTAGGGTTAGGGTTAGGGTTAGGGGTTAGGGGTTAGTGTTAGTTTAAGGGTTAGGTTTAGGGTTAGGGTACGGGTTAGGGTACGAATTAGGGTTAGGTTTAGGGTTGGGTACGGTTTAGGGTTAGGGTTAGGGTTCAGGTTGGGGTTAGGTTTAGGGTACGGGTTAGGGTTAGAGTTAGGGTTTGGGTTAGGGTAAGGGTTAGGGTGCGGGTTAGGGTTAGGGTTAGGGTTAGGTTTAGGGTACGGGTTAGGGTTAGGGTTAGGGTAAGGGTTAGGGTTAGGGTTCAGGTTAGGGTACGGGTTAGGGTTAGGGTACGGGTTAGGGTACGGGTTAGGGTGCGGGTTAGGGTTAGGGTTAGGGTTAGGGCATGGGTTAGGGTTAAGGTACCTGTTAGCGTTAGGGTACGGGTTAGGGTTAGGCTTAGCGTACGTGTTAGGATTAGGGTTAGGGGTTAGGGTTAGGGTTAGGGTTAGGGTACGGGTTAGTGTTAGGGTACGGGTTAGGGTTAGGATTAGGGTTAGGGTACGGGTTACGGTTAGGGTTTGCGGTTAGGGTTAGGTTTAGGGTTTGGGTTAGGGTTAGGGTACTGGTTAGGGTTAGGGTACGGGTTAGGGTTAGGGTTAGGGTTACGGTTAGCGTACGGGTTAGGGTTAGGGATAGGGTTAGGGTACGGGTTAGGGTTAGGTTATGGGTTAGGGTTAGGGTTAGGAAAGGGTTAGGGTTAGGGTTACCGTACGGGTTAGGTTTAGGGTACTGGTTAGGGTTAGGGTTAGAGTTAGGTTTAGCGTACGTTTTAGGATTAGGGTTAGGGTTAGGGTTAGGTTTAGGGTACAGGTTAGGGTTAGGGTACAGGTTAGGGTTAGGGTTAGGGTTAGGGTTAGGGTTAGGAAAGGTTTAGTGTTAGTGTTAGGGTTAGGGTTAGGGTACGGGTTAAGGTTAGGGTTAGGGTACGGGTTAGGTTTAGCGTTTGGGTTAGGGTTAGGGTACGGGTTAGGGTTAGGGTTAGGGTTAGGGTTAGGGGTTAGGGGGTACGGTTAGGGTTATGGTTAGGGTTAGGTTTAGGGTACGGGTTAGGGTACGGGTTAGGGTTAGGGTTAGGTTTAGTGTTAGTGTACGGGTTAGTGTTAGGGTTAGTGTTAGGTTTAGGGTTAGGGTACGGGTTAGGGTTAGGGTTAGGGTTAGTGTTAAGGTACGGTTTAGGGTTAGGGTTAGGGTTAGTGTTAGGGTTAGGGTACGGGTTAGGGTTAGGTTGAGGGTACGGGTTAGGGTTAGGGTTAGGGTTAGGGTACGGGTTAGGGTACGTGTTAGGGTTAGGGTACCGGTTAGGGTTAGGGTACTGGTTAGGGTTAGGTTTAGGGTACGGGTTAGGGTTAGGGTTAGGGTTAGGGTATGGGTTAGGGTTAGGGTACGGGTTAGGGTTAGGGTTAGGGTTAGGGTTAGGGTTAGGTTTAGGGTACGGGTTAGGGTACGTGTTAGGTTTAGGGTACCGGTTAGGGTTAGGTTACTGGTTAGGGTTAGGTTTAGGGTTAGGGTTAGGGTTAGGGTACGGGTTAGGGTTAGTGTACGGGTTAGGGTTAGGTTTAGGGTTAGGGTTAGGTTTAGGGTTAGGAAAGGGTTAGGGTTAGGTTTAGGGTTAGGTTTAGGGTACAGGTTAAGGGTAGGGTTAGGGGACGGGTTAGGGTTATGGTTAGTGTTAGGGTTAGGGTTAGGGTACGGGTTAGGGTTAGGTTTAGGGTACGGGTTAGGGTTAGGGTTAGGGGTTAGGGTTAGGGTACGGGTTAGGGTTAGGGTTAGGGGTTAGGGTTAGGGTACGGGTTAGGGTATGGTTAAGGGTTAGGGTTAGGGTACGGGTTAGGGTTAGGGTTAGGGTTAGGGTTAGTGTTAGGGTTAAAGTACGGGTTAGGGTTAGTGTTAGGGTTAGGGTTAAGGTTAGGTGTTAGGGGTTAGGGTTAGGGTTAGGGTTAGGGTATGGGTTAGGGTACGAGTTAGGGTTAGGGTGAGGTTTAGGATACGGGTTAGGGTTAGGGTTAGGGTTAGGGTTAGGATACGGGTTAGGGTTAGGGTTAGGATAAGGGTTAGGGTACGGGTTAGGGTTAGGGTTAGGGTGAGGGTACGGGTTAGGGTTAGGGTACGGGTTAGGGTTAGGGTTAGGGTTAGCATACGGGTTAGGTTTAGGGTTAGGGTACGGGTTAGGGTTAGGGTACGGGTTAGGGTTAGGGTTAGGGTTAGCGTACGGGTTAGGGTTAGGGTTAGGTTTAGGGTACGGTTTAGGGTTAGGATACGGGTTAGGGTTAGGGTTAGGGTTAGGGTTAGCATACGGGTTAGGGTTAGGGTTAGGGTACGGGTTAGGTTTAGGTTTATGGTTAGGGTTAGGGTACGGGTTAGGTTTGGGGTTAGGGTTAGGGTTAGGCGTTAGGGGTTACGGTTAGGGTTATAGTTAGGGTTAGGGTTAGGGTACGGGTTAGGGTACGGGTTAGGGTTAGGGTTAGGTTTAGTGTTAGGGTACGGGTTAGTGTTAGGGTTCGGTTTAGGGTTAGGGTTAGGGTACGGGTAAGGGTTAGGGTTAGGGTTAGGGTTAAGGTACGGATTAGGGTTAGGGTTATGGTTAGAGTTAGGGTACGGGTTAGGGTTAGGGTTAGGTTTAGGGTTAGGGTTAGGGTACCGGTTAGGGTTAGGGTTAGGGTTAGGGTTAGGGTATGGGTTAGTGTTAGGGTACGGGTTAGGGTTAGGGTTAGGGTTAGGGTTAGCGTACGGGTTAGGGTTAAGGTTAGGTTTAGGGTTAGGTTTAGGGTACGGGTTAGGGTTAGGGTACGGGTTAGGGTTAGGTTTAGTGTTAGGGTTAGGGTTAGGGTTAGGAAAGGGTTAGGGTTAGGTTGAGGGTTAGGTTTAGGGTACGGGTTAAGGGTAGGGTTAGGGTACGGGTTAGGGTTATGGTTAGTGTTAGGGTTAGGGTTAGGGTACGGGTTAGGGTTAGGGTTAGGTTTAGGGTTAGGGTTAGTGTACGGGTTAGGTTAAGGTTAGGGTTAGTGGTAGGGGTAGGGTACAGGTTAGGGTTAGGGTACGGGTTAGGATTAGGGTTAGGGTACGGGTTAGGGTTAGGGTTAGGGTTAAATTTAGGGTTAGGTTACGGGTTAGGGTTAGGGTTAGGGTTAGTGGTAGGGTTAGCGTACAGGTTAGGTTTAGGGTTCGGGTTAGGGTTAGGGTACGGTTTAGGGTTAGGGTACGGGTTAGGGTTAGGGTTAGGGGTAGGGTTAGGGTACGGGTTAGGGTTAGGGTACGGGTTAGGTTTAGGGTTAGGGTTAGGGTTAGGGTTAGGAAAGGGTTAGGGTTAGGGTTAGGGTTAGGTTACGTGTTAAGGGTAGGTTTAGGGTACGGGTTAGGGTTAGGGTTAGGGTTAGGGTTAGGGTTAGGGTTAGGGTTAATTTTAGGGTCAAGGTTAGGGGTAGGGGTAGGGTACGGGTTAGGGTTAGGGTACGGGTTAGAGTTAGGGTTAGGGTACGGGTTAGGTTTAGGGTTAGGGTTAAGGTTAGGGTTAGGGTACGGGTTAGGGTTAGGGTTAGGGTTAGGGTAAGGGTTAGGTTTAGGGTTCGGGTTGGGGTACGGGTTAGGGTTAGGGTACGTGTTAGGGTACGGGTTAGGGTTAGGGTTAGGGTTAGGGCACGGGTTAGGTTTACGGTACCTGTTAGGGTTAGGTTACGGGTTAGGGTTAGGCTTAGCGTACGTGTTAGTGTTAGGGTTAGGGGTTAGGGTTAGGGTTAGGGTTAGGGTTAGGGTTAGGGTATGGGTTAGTGTTAGGGTACGGGTTAGGGTTAGGATTAGGGTTAGGGTACGGGTTACGGTTAGGGTTTGGGGTTAGTGTTAGGTTTAGTGTTTGGGTTAGGGTTAGGGTACGGGTTAGGTTAGGGTACGGGTTAGGGTTATGGTTTGGGTTACGGTTAGCGTACGGGTTAGGGTTAGGGTTAGGGTAAGGGTTAGGGTTAGGGTTAGGGTACGGGTTAGGGTTAGGGTACGGGTTACGGTTAGTGTTAGGAAAGGGCTAGGGTTAGGGTTAGCGTACGGGTTAGGGTTAGGGTACTGGTTAGGGTTAGGGTTAGAGTTAGGTTTTGCGTACGGGTTAGGGTTAGGGTTAGGTTTAGGGTTAGTGTTAGCGTACAGGTTAGGGTAAGGGTACGGGTTAGGGTTAGGGTTAGGGTTAGGGTTAGGAAAGGGTTAGTGTTAGGGTTAGGGTTAGGGTTAGGGTACGGGTTAAGGTTAGGGTTAGGGTACGGTTTAGGGTAGGGTTAGGGTTAGGGTTATGGTACGGGTTAGCGTTAGGGATAGGGTTAGGGTTAGGGTTAGGGGTTAGGGGTTACGGATAGGGTTATGGTTAGGGTTAGGGTTAGGGTACGGGTTAGGGTACGGGTTAGGGTTAGGGTTAGGTTTAGTGTTAGGGTACGGGTTAGGGTTAGGGTTAGGGTTAGGTTTAGGGTTATGGTACGGGTTAGGGTTATGGTTAGGGTTAGGGTTAAGGTACGGTTTAGGGTTAGGGTTAGGGTTAGTTTTAGGGTTAGGGTACGGGTTAGGGTTAGGGTTAGGTTTAGGGGTAGGGGTAGGGTACGGGTTAGGGTTAGGGTACGGTTTAGGGTTAGGGTTAGGGTACGGGTTAGGATTAGGGTTAGGGTTAAGGTTAGGGTCAGGGTTAGGGGTAGGGGTAGGGTACGGGTTAGGGTTAGGGTACGGGTTAGAGTTAGGGTTAGGGTACGGGTTATGATTAGGTTTAGGGTTAAGGTTAAGGTTAGGGTACGGGTTAGGGTTAGGGTTAGGGTTAGTGGTAGGGTTAGCGTACGGGTTAGGGTTAGGGTTCGGGTTAGGTTAGGGTACGGTTTAGGGTTAGGGTATGGGTTAGGGTTAGGGTTAGGGTTAGGGTTAGGGTTAGGGTTAGCAAAGGGTTAGGGTTAGGGTTAGGTTTAGGGTACGGGTTAGGGTTAGGTTTAGGGTAAGTGTTCGGGTTAGGGTTAGGGTTAGGGTTAGGGTTAGGGTTAAGGTACGGGTTAGGGTTAGGGTTAGGGTTAGGGGTTAGGGGTTAGGGTAAGGGTTAGGGTTAGGGTTAGGGTACGGGTTAGGGTACGGGTTATGGTTAGGGTACGTGTTAGTGTTAGGGTTAGGGTTAGGGTTAGGGTACGGGTTAGGGTTAGGGTTAGGGTACGGGTTAGGGTACGGGTTAGGGTTAGGGTACGGGTTAGGGTTAGGTTTAGGGTTAGGTTTAGGTTTAGGAAAGGGTTAGGGTTAGGGTTAGGGTACAGGTTAGGGTTAGGTTTAGGGTTAGGGTTAGGGTACGGGATAGGGTTAAGGTACGGGTTAGGGTTAGGGTACGGGTTAGGGTACGGGTTAGGGTTAGGGTTAGTGTTAGGGTACAGGTTAGGGTTAGGGTTGGGTTAGGGTTAGTGTTAGTGTTAGGGTACGGGTTAGGTTTAGGGTACGGGTTAAGGTACGGGTTAGGTTTAGGGTTAGGTTTAGGGTTAGGGTACGGGTTAGGGTTAGGGTACAGATTAGGGTTAGGGTTAGGGTTAGTGTTAGGGTTAAATTACGGGTTAGGGTTAGGGTTAGGGTTAGGGGTTAAGGGTTAGTGTTAGGGTAAGGGTTAGGGTTAGGGTTAGGGTACGGGTTAGGGTTCGAGTTAGGGTTAGTGTTAGGGTTGGGTACGGGTTAGGTTTAGGGTTAGGGTTCGGGTTGGGTTAGGGTTAGGGTACGGGTTAGGGTT
>JAVLSZ010000134.1:485000-500000 GCA_032313775.1 Urocyon cinereoargenteus | reverse complement strand
GGGTTAGGGTTAGGGTTAGTGTTAGTGTTAGGGTTAGCAAAGTGTTAGGGTTGGGTTAGGGTTAGGGTACGGGTTAGGGTTAGGTTTAGGGTACGGGTTAGGGTTAGGGTTAGGGTTAGGGTTAGGGTTAGGGTACGGGTTAGGGTACGTGTTAGGGTTTCGGTACCGGTTAGGGTTAGGGTACTGGTTAGTGTTAGGTTTAGGGTACGGGTTAGGGTTAGGGTTAGGGTTAGGGTTAGGGTATGGGTTAGGGTTAGGGTACGGGTTAGGTTTAGGGTTAGGGTTAGGGTTAGGTTTAGCGTACGGTTTAGGGTTAGGTTTAGGTTTAGGGTTAGGGTTAGGGTTAGGGTACGGGTTAGGGTTAGGGTACGGGTTAGGGTTAGGTTTAGGGTTAGGGTTAGGGTTAGTGTTAGGAAAGGGTTAGGGTTAGGTTTAGGGTTAGGTTTAGGGTACGGGTTAAGGGTAGGGTTAGGGTACGGGTTAGGGTTATGGTTAGTGTTAGGGTTAGGGTTAGGGTACGGGTTAGGGTTAGGTTTAGGTTACGGGTTAGGGTTAGGGTTAGGGGTTAGTGTTAGGGTACGGGTTAGGGTAAGGTTAAGGGTTAGGGTTAGGGTACGGGTTAGGGTTAGGGTTAGGGTTAGGGTTAGTGTTAGTGTTAAAGTACGGGTTAGGTTTAGTGTTAGGGTTAGGGTTAGGGCTAGGTGTTAGGGGTTAGGGTTAGGGTTAGGGTTAGGGTTAGGGTACGGGTTAGGGTACGAGTTAGGGTTAGGGTGAGGGTTAGGATACGGGTTAGGGTTAGGGTTAGGGTTAGGGTACGGGTTAGGGTTAGGGTTAGGATAAGGTTTAGGGTTATGGTTAGGGTTAGGGTTAGGGTACGGGTTAAGTTAGGGTTAGGGTATGGGTTAGGTTTAGGGTTAGGGTACGGGTTAGGGTTAGGGTTAGGGTTAGGGTTATGGTTAGGGTACGGGTTAGGGTAAGGGTGAGGGTTAGGGTTAGGGTTAGCAAAGGGTTAGGGTTAGTGTTAGGTTTAGGGTTAGGGTTAGGGTTAGGGTTAGGGTTAGGGTACGGGTTAGGGTTAGGGTTAGGGTTAGGGTACGGGTTAGGTTTAGGGTTAGGGTACGGGTTAGGGTTAGGTTTAGGGTACGGGTTAGGGTTAGGGTTAGGGTTAGGGTTAGGGTTAGGGTACGGGTTAGGGTACGTGTTAGGTTTAGGGTACCGGTTAGGGTTAGGGTACTGGTTAGGGTTAGGTTTAGGGTACGGGTTAGGGTTAGGGTTAGGGTTAGGGTTAGGGTATGGGTTAGGGTTAGGGTACGGGTTAGCGTTAGGTTTAGGGTTAGGGTTAGCGTACGGGTTAGGGTTAGGGTTAGGTTTAGGGTTAGGGTTAGGGTTAGGGTACGGGTTAGGGTTAGGGTACGGGTAGGGTTAGGTTTAGGGTTAGGGTTAGGGTTAGGGTTAGGGTTAGGGTACGGGTTAGGGTACGGGTTATGGTTAGGGTACGGTTTAGGGTACGGATTAGGGTTAGGGTTAGGGTTAGGGTTAGGGTATGGTTAGGGTTAGGGTATGGGTTAGGGTTAGGGTTAGGGTTAGGGTGAGGGTTAGCAAAGGGTTAGGGTTAGTGTTAGGGTTAGGGTTAGGGTACGGGTTAGGGTTAGGTTTAGGGTACGGGTTAGGGTTAGGGTTAGGGTTAGGGTTAGTGTTAGGGTTAAAGTACGGGTTAGGGTTAGTGTTAGGGTTAGGGTTAGGGTTAGGTGTTAGGGTTTAGGGTGAGGGTTAGGGTTAGGGTTAGGGTACGGATTAGGTTATGATTAGGGTTAGGGTGAGGGTTAGGATACGTGCTAGGGTCACGGTTAGGGTTAGTGTTAGGGTACGGGTTAGGGTTAGGGTTAGGATAAGGGTTAGGGTACGGGTTAGGGTTAGGGTTAGGGTTAGGTTTAGGGTACGGGTTAGGGTTAGGGTTAGGGTTAGGGTTAGGTTTTAGGGTACGGGTTAGGGTACGGTTTAGGGTTAGGGTACGGTTTAGGGTACGGGTTAGGGTACGGGTTAGTGTTAGGGTTAGGGTTAGGGTTAGGGTACGGGTTAGGGTTAGGGTAAAGGTTAGGGTTAGGGTTAGGGTTAGGGTACGGGTTAAGTTTAGGGTACGGGTTAGGGTACGTGTTAGGGTTAGGGTACAGGTTAGGGTTAGGGTCAGTGGTTAGGGTTAGGGTTAGGGTTAGGGTTAGGGTTAGGGTTAGGGTTAGGTTTAGGGTACGGGTTAGGGTTAGGGTACGGGTTAGGGTTAGGGATAGGGTACGGGTTAGGGTGAGGGTACGGGTTAGTGTTAGCGTTAGGGTACGTGTTAGGGTTAGGGTTAGGGTTTAGGGTTAGGGTTAGTGTTAGGGTACGGTTTAGGGTTAGGGTTAGGGTTAGGGTACGGGTTAGGGTTAGGGTACGGGTTAGGGTTAGGGTTAGGGTACAGGTTAGGTTTAGGGTTAGGGGTTAGGGTTAGGGTTAGAGTAGGGTTAGGGTACGGGTTAGGGTTAGGGTACGGGTTAGGGTTAGGATTAGTGTACGGGTTCGGGTTAGGGTTAGGGTTAGGTTTAGGGTACGGATTAGGGTTAGGGTTAGGGTTAGTGTTAGGGTTAAAGTACGGGTTAGGGTTAGGGTTAGGGTTAGGGTTAGGGTTAGGGGTTAGGGGTTAGTGTTAGGTTAAGGGTTAGGTTTAGGGTTAGGGTACGGGTTAGGGTACGATTTAGGGTTAGGTTTAGGGTTGGGTACGGTTTAGGGTTAGGGTTAGGGTTGAGGTTGTGGTTAGGGTTAGGGTACGGGTTAGGGTTAGAGTTAGGGTTAGGGTAAGGGTTAGGGTGCGGGTTAGGGTTAGGGTTAGGGTTAGGTTTAGGGTACGGGTTAGGGTTAGGGTTAGGGTAAGAGTTAGGGTTAGGGTTCAGGTTAGGGTACGGGTTAGGGTTAGGGTACGGGTTAGGGTACGGGTTAGGGTGCGGGATAGGGTTAGGGTTAGGGTTAGGGCATGGGTTAGGGTTAAGGTACCTGTTAGCGTTAGGGTACGGGTTAGGGTTAGGCTTAGCGTACGTGTTAGGATTAGGGTTAGGGGTTAGGGTTAGGGTTAGGGTTAGGGTACGGGTTAGTGTTAGGGTACGGGTTAGGGTTAGGATTAGGGTTAGGGTACGGGTTACGGTTAGGGTTTGCGGTTAGGGTTAGGTTTAGGGTTTGGGTTAGGGTTAGGGTACTGGTTAGGGTTAGGGTACGGGTTAGGGTTAGGGTTAGGGTTACGGTTAGCGTACGGGTTAGGGTTAGGGTTAGGGTTAGTGTACGGGTTAGGGTTAGGTTATGGGTTAGGGTTAGGGTTAGGAAAGGGTTAGGGTTAGGGTTACCGTACGGGTTAGGGTTAGGGTACTGGTTAGGGTTAGGGTTAGAGTTAGGTTTAGCGTACGGTTTAGGATTAGGGTTAGGGTTAGGGTTAGGTTTAGGGTACAGGTTAGGGTTAGGGTACAGGTTAGGGTTAGGGTTAGGGTTAGGGTTAGGGTTAGGAAAGGTTTAGTGTTAGTGTTAGGGTTAGGGTTAGGGTACGGGTTAAGGTTAGGGTTAGGGTACGGGTTAGGGTTAGCGTTTGGGTTAGGGTTAGGGTACGGGTTAGGGTTAGGGTTAGGGTTAGGGTTAGGGGTTAGGGGGTACGGTTAGGGTTATGGTTAGGGTTAGGTTTAGGGTACGGGTTAGGGTACGGGTTAGGGTTAGGGTTAGGTTTAGTGTTAGTGTACGGGTTAGTGTTAGGGTTAGTGTTAGGTTTAGGGTTAGGGTACGGGTTAGGGTTAGGGTTAGGGTTAGTGTTAAGGTACGGTTTAGGGTTAGGGTTAGGGTTAGTGTTAGGGTTAGGGTACGGGTTAGGGTTAGGTTGAGGGTACGGGTTAGGGTTAGGGTTAGGGTTAGGGTTAGGGTACGGGTTAGGGTACGTGTTAGGGTTAGGGTACCGGTTAGGGTTAGGGTACTGGTTAGGGTTAGGTTTAGGGTACGGGTTAGGGTTAGGGTTAGGGTTAGGGTATGGGTTAGGGTTAGGGTACGGGTTAGGGTTAGGGTTAGGGTTAGGGTTAGGGTTAGGTTTAGGGTACGGGTTAGTGTACGTGTTAGGTTTAGGGTACCGGTTAGGGTTAGGTTACTGGTTAGGGTTAGGTTTAGGGTTAGGGTTAGGGTTAGGGTACGGGTTAGGGTTAGTGTACGGGTTAGGGTTAGGTTTAGGGTTAGGGTTAGGGTTAGGGTTAGGAAAGGGTTAGGGTTAGGTTTAGGGTTAGGTTTAGGGTACGGGTTAAGGGTAGGGTTAGGGTACGGGTTAGGGTTATGGTTAGTGTTAGGGTTAGGGTTAGGGTACGGGTTAGGGTTAGGTTTAGGTTACGGGTTAGGGTTAGGGTTAGGGGTTAGTGTTAGGGTACGGGTTAGGGTAAGTTTAAGGGTTAGGGTTAGGGTACGGGTTAGGGTTAGGGTTAGGGTTAGGGTTAGTGTTAGGGTTAAAGTACGGGTTAGGTTTAGTGTTAGGGTTAGGGTTAGGGCTAGGTGTTAGGGGTTAGGGTTAGGGTTAGGGTTAGGGTTAGGGTACGGGTTAGGGTACGAGTTAGGGTTAGGGTGAGGGTTAGGATACGGGTTAGGGTTAGGGTTAGGGTTAGGGTTAGGGTACGGGTTAGGGTTAGTGTTAGGATAAGGGTTAGGGTTAGGGTTAGGGTTAGGGTTAGGGTACGGGTTAAGTTAGGGTTAGGGTATGGGTTAGGTTTAGGGTTAGGGTACGGGTTAGGGTTAGGGTTAGGGCTAGGGTTATGGTTAGGGTACGGGTTAGGGTAAGGGTGAGGGTTAGGGTTAGGGTTAGCAAAGGGTTAGGGTTAGTGTTAGGTATAGGGTTAGGGTTAGGGTTAGGGTTAGGGTTAGGGTACGGGTTAGGGTTAGGGTTAGGGTTAGGGTACGGGTTAGGGTTAGGGTTAGGGTACGGGTTAGGGTTAGGGTTAGGGTTAAATTAGGGTTAGGGTACGGGTTAGGGTTAGGGTTAGGTTTAGTGGTAGGGTTAGCGTACGGGTTAGGGTTAGAGTTCGGGTTAGGGTTAGGGTATGGTTTAGGGTTAGGGTACGGGTTAGTGTTAGGTTTAGGGTTAGGGTTAGTGTTAGGTTTAGTGTTAGTGTTAGCAAGGGTTAGGGTTAGGGTTAGGTTTAGGGTACGGGTTAGGGTTAGGTTTAGGGTACGGGTTAGGGTTAGGGTTAGGGTTAGGGTTAGGGTTAGGGTACGGGTTAGGGTACGTGTTAGGTTTAGGGTACCGGTTAGGGTTAGGGTACTGGTTAGGGTTAGGTTAAGCGTACGGGTTAGGGTTAGGGTTAGGGTTAGGGTTAGTGTATGGGTTAGGTTTAGGGTACGGGTTAGGGTTAGGTTTAGGTTTAGGGTTAGCGTACCGGTTAGGGTTAGGGTTAGGTTTAGGGTTAGGGTTAGGGTACGGGTTAGGGTAAGGGTACGGGTAGGTAGGTTAGGTTAGGGTTAGGGTTAGGGTTAGGGTTAGGGTTAGGATACGGGTTAGGGTACGGGTTAGGGTTAGGGTACGGTTTAGAGTACGGATTAGGGTTAGGGTTAGGGTTAGGGTTAGGGTATGGTTAGGGTTAGGGTACGGGTTAGGGTTAGGGTTAGGGTTAGGGTTAGGGTTAGCAAAGGGTTAGGGTTAGTGTTAGGGTTAGGGTTAGGGTACGGGTTAGGGTTAGGTTTAGGGTACGGGTTAGGGTTAGGGTTAGGGTTAGGGTTAGTGTTAGGGTTAAAGTACGGGTTAGGGTTAGTGTTAGGTTTAGGGTTAGGTGTTAGGGTTTAGGGTGAGGGTTAGGGTTAGGGTTAGGGTACGGATTAGGTTATGATTAGGGTTAGGGTGAGGGTTAGGATACGGGTTAGGGTCAGGGTTAGGGTTAGTGTTAGGGTACGGGTTAGGGTTAGGGTTAGGATAAGGGTTAGGGTACGGGTTAGGGTTAGGGTTAGGGTTAGGTTAGGGTACGGGTTAGGGTTAGGGTTAGGGTTAGGTTTTAGGGTACGGGTTTGGGTACGGGTTAGGGTTAAGGTACGGTTTAGGGTACGGGTTAGGGTACGGGTTAGTGTTAGGGTTAGGGTTAGGGTTAGGGTACGGGTTAGGGTTAGGGTAAAGGTTAGGGTTAGGGTTAGGGTTAGGGTACGGGTTAAGTTTAGGCTACGGGTTAGGGTACGTGTTAGGGTTAGGGTACAGGTTAGGGTTAGGGTCAGTGGTTAGGTTTAGGGTTAGGGTTAGGGTTAGGGTTAGGGTTAGGTTTAGGGTACGGGTTAGGGTTAGGGTACGGGTTAGGGTTAGGGATAGGGTACGGGTTAGGGTGAGGGTACGGGTTAGTGTTAGCGTTAGGGTACGTGTTAGGGTTAGGGTTAGGGTTTAGGGTTAGGGTTAGTGTTAGGGTACGGTTTAGGGTTAGGGTTAGGGTTAGGGTACGGGTTAGGGTTAGGGTACGGGTTAGGGTTAGGGTTAGGGTACAGGTTAGGTTTAGGTTTAGGGGTTAGGGTTAGGGTTAGGGTAGGGTTAGGGTACGGGTTAGGGTTAGGGTACGGGTTAGGGTTAGGATTAGTGTACGGGTTCGGGTTAGGGTTAGGGTTAGGTTTAGGGTACGGATTAGGGTTAGGGTTAGGGTTAGTGTTAGGGTTAAAGTACGGGTTAGGGTTAGGGTTAGGGTTAGGGTTAGGGGTTAGGGGTTAGTGTTAGGTTAAGGGTTAGGTTTAGGGTTAGGGTACGGGTTAGGGTACGATTTAGGGTTAGGTTTAGGGTTGGGTACGGTTTACAGTTAGGGTTAGGGTTCAGGTTGTGGTTAGGGTTAGGGTACGGGTTAGGGTTAGAGTTAGGGTTAGGGTAAGGGTTAGGGTGCGGGTTAGGGTTAGGGTTAGGGTTAGGTTTAGGGTACGGGTTAGGGTTAGGGTTAGGGTAAGAGTTAGGGTTAGGGTTCAGGTTAGGGTACGGGTTAGGGTTAGGGTACGGGTTAGGGTACGGGTTAGGGTGCGGGATAGGGTTAGGGTTAGGGTTAGGGTATGGGTTAGGGTTAAGGTACCTGTTAGCGTTAGGGTACGGGTTAGGGTTAGGCTTAGCGTACGTGTTAGGATTAGGGTTAGGGGTTAGGGTTAGGGTTAGGGTTAGGGTACGGGTTAGTGTTAGGGTACGGGTTAGGGTTAGGATTAGGGTTGGGTACGGGTTACGGTTACGGTTTGCGGTTAGGGTTAGGTTTAGGGTTTGGGTTAGGGTTAGGGTACTGGTTAGGGTTAGGGTACGGGTTAGGGTTAGGTTTAGGGTTACGGTTAGCGTACGGGTTAGGGTTAGGGTTAGGGTTAGTGTACGGGTTAGGGTTAGGTTATGGGTTAGGGTTAGGGTTAGGAAAGGGTTAGGGTTAGGGTTACCGTACGGGTTAGGGTTAGGGTACTGGTTAGGGTTAGGGTTAGAGTTAGGTTTAGCGTACGGTTTAGGATTAGGGTTAGGGTTAGGGTTAGGTTTAGGGTACAGTTTAGGGTTAGGGTACAGGTTAGGGTTAGGGTTAGGGTTAGGGTTAGGGTTAGGAAAGGTTTAGTGTTAGTGTTAGGGTTAGGGTTAGGGTACGGGTTAAGGTTAGGGTTAGGGTACGGGTTAGGGTTAGCGTTTGGGTTAGGGTTAGGGTACGGGTTAGGGTTAGGGTTAGGGTTAGGGTTAGGGGTTAGGGGGTACGGTTAGGGTTATGGTTAGGGTTAGGTTTAGGGTACGGGTTAGGGTACGGGTTAGGGTTAGGGTTAGGTTTAGTGTTAGTGTACGGGTTAGTGTTAGGGTTAGTGTTAGGTTTAGGGTTAGGGTTAGGGTTAGGGTTAGGGTTAGGGTATGGGTTAGGGTTAGGGTACGGGTTAGGGTTAGCGTTTGGGTTAGGGTTAGGTTACGGTTTAGGGTTAGGGTTAGGGTTAGGGTTAGGGGTTAGGGGGTACGGTTAGGGTTATGGTTAGGGTTAGGTTTAGGGTACGGGTTAGGGTACGGGTTAGGGTTAGGGTTAGGTTTAGTGTTAGTGTACGGGTTAGTGTTAGGGTTAGTGTTAGGTTTAGGGTAAGGGTTAGGGTTAGTGTTAGGGTTAGGGTACGGGTTAGGGTTAGGTTGAGGGTACGGTTAGGGTTAGGGTTAGGGTTAGGGTTAGGGTACGGGTTAGGGTACGTGTTAGTGTTAGGGTACCGGTTAGGGTTAGGGTACTGGTTAGGGTTAGGTTTAGGGTACGGGTTAGGGTTAGGGTTAGGGTTAGGGTATGGGTTAGGGTTAGGGTACGGGTTAGGGTTAGGGTTAGGGTTAGGGTTAGGGTTAGGTTTAGGGTACGGGTTAGGGTACGTGTTAGGTTTAGGGTACCGGTTAGGGTTAGGTTACTGGTTAGGGTTAGGTTTAGGGTTAGGGTTAGGGTTAGGGTACGGGTTAGGGTTAGTGTACGGGTTAGGGTTAGGGTTAGGGTTAGGGTTAGGGTTAGGGTTAGGAAAGGGTTAGGGTTAGGGTTAGGGTTAGGTTTAGGGTACAGGTTAAGGGTAGGGTTAGGGGACGGGTTAGGGTTATGGTTAGTGTTAGGGTTAGGGTTAGGGTACGGGTTAGGGTTAGGTTTAGGGTACGGGTTAGGGTTAGGGTTAGGGGTTAGGGTTAGGGTACGGGTTAGGGTTAGGGTTAGGGGTTAGGGTTAGGGTACGGGTTAGGGTATGGTTAAGGGTTAGGGTTAGGGTACGGGTTAGGGTTAGGGTTAGGGTTAGGGTTAGTGTTAGGGTTAAAGTACGGGTTAGGGTTAGTGTTAGGGTTAGGGTTAAGGTTAGGTGTTAGGGGTTAGGGTTAGGGTTAGGGTTAGGGTTAGGGTATGGGTTAGGGTACGAGTTAGGGTTAGGGTGAGGGTTAGGATACGGGTTAGGGTTAGGGTACGGGTTAGGGTTAGGGTTAGGGTACGGGTTAGGGTTAGGGTTAGGATAAGGGTTAGGGTACGGGTTAGGGTGAGGGTTAGGGTACGGGTTAGGGTTAGGGTACGGGTTAGGGTTAGGGTTAGGGTTAGCGTACGGGTTAGGGTTAGGGTTAGGGTACGGGTTAGGGTTAGGGTACGGGTACGGGTTAGGGTTAGGGTTAGCGTACGGGTTAGGGTTAGGGTTAGGGTACGATTTAGGGTTAGGATACGGGTTAGGGTTAGGGTTAGGGTTAGGGTTAGCATACGGGTTAGGGTTAGGGTTAGGGTACGGGTTAGGTTTAGGTTTAGGGTTAGGGTTAGGGTACGGGTTAGGTTTGGGGTTAGGGTTAGGGTTAGGTGTTAGGGGTTACGGTTAGGGTTATAGTTAGGGTTAGGGTTAGGGTACGGGTTAGGGTACGGGTTAGGGTTAGGGTTAGGTTTAGTGTTAGGGTACGGGTTAGTGTTAGGGTTCGGTTTAGGGTTAGGGTTAGGGTACGGGTAAGGGTTAGGGTTAGGGTTAGCGTTAAGGTACGGATTAGGGTTAGGGTTATGGTTAGAGTTAGGGTACGGGTTAGGGTTAGGGTTAGGTTTAGGGTTAGGGTTAGGGTACTGGTTAGGGTTAGGGTTAGGGTTAGGGTTAGGGTATGGGTTAGTGTTAGGGTACGGGTTAGGGTTAGGGTTAGGGTTAGGGTTAGCGTACGGGTTAGGGTTAGGGTTAGGTTTAGGGTTAGGTTTAGGGTACGGGTTAGGGTTAGGGTACGGGTTAGGGTTAGGTTTAGTGTTAGGGTTAGGGTTAGGGTTAGGAAAGGGTTAGGTTTAGGTTGAGGGTTAGGTTTAGGGTACGGGTTAAGGGTAGGGTTAGGGTACGGGTTAGGGTTATGGTTAGTGTTAGGGTTAGGGTTAGGGTACGGGTTAGGGTTAGGGTTAGGTTTAGGGTTAGGGTTAGTGTACGGGTTAGGTTAAGGTTAGGGTTAGTGGTAGGGATAGGGTACAGGTTAGGGTTAGGGTACGGGTTAGGGTTAGGGTTAGGGTACGGGTTAGGGTTAGGGTTAGGGTTAAATTTAGGGTTAGGTTACGGGTTAGGGTTAGGGTTAGGGTTAGTGGTAAGGTTAGCGTACAGGTTAGGTTTAGGGTTCGGGTTAGGGTTAGGGTACGGTTTAGGGTTAGGGTACGGGTTAGGGTTAGGGTTAGGGGTAGGGTTAGGGTACGGGTTAGGGTTAGGGTACGGGTTAGGTTTAGGGTTAGGGTTAGGGTTAGGGTTAGGAAAGGGTTAGGGTTAGGTTTAGGGTTAGGTTTAGGGTACGGGTTAAGAGTAGGGTTAGGGTACGGGTTAGGGTTATGGTTAGTGTTAGGGTTAGGGTTAGGGTACGGGTTAGGGTTAGGTTTAGGGTACGGGTTAGGGTTAGGGTTAGGGTTTAGGGTTAGGGTACGGGTTAGGGTACGGTTAAGGGTTAGGGTTAGGGTACGGGTTAGGGTTAGGGTTAGGGTTAGGGTTAGTGTTAGGGTTAAAGTAAGGGTTAGGTTTAGTGTTAGGGTTAGGGTTAGGGCTAGGTGTTAGGGGTTAGGGTTAGGGTTAGGGTTAGGGTTAGGGTACGGGTTAGGGTACGAGTTAGGGTTAGGGTGAGGGTTAGGATACGGGTTACGGTTAGGGTTAGGGTTAGGGTTAGGGTACGGGTTAGGGTTAGTGTTAGGATAAGGGTTAGGGTTAGGGTTAGGGTTAGGGTTAGGGTACGGGTTAAGTTAGGGTTAGGGTATGGGTTAGGTTTAGGGTTAGGGTACGGGTTAGGGTTAGGGTTAGGGTTAGGGTTATGGTTAGGGTACGGGTTAGGGTTAGGGTGAGGGTTAGGGTTAGGTTTAGCAAAGGGTTAGGGTTAGTGTTAGGTTTAGGGTTACGGTTAGGGTTAGGGTTAGGGATAGGGTACGGGTTAGGGTTAGGGTTAGGGTTAGGGTACGGGTTAGGGTTAGGGTTAGGGTAAGGGTTAGGGTTAGGGTTAGGGTTAAAGTTAGGGTTAGGGTACGGGTTAGGGTTAGGGTTAGGTTTAGTGGTAGGGTTAGCGTACGGGTTAGGGTTAGGGTTCGGGTTAGGGTTAGGGTACGGGTTAGGGTTAGGTTTAGGGTTAGGGTTAGTGTTAGGGTTAGTGTTAGGGTTAGCAAAGGGTTAGGGTTAGGGTTAGGGTTAGAGTACGGGTTAGGGTTAGGTTTAGGGTACGGGTTAGGGTACGGGTTAGGGTTAGGGTTAGGGTTAGGGTACGGGTTAGGGTACGTGTTAGGTTTAGGGTACCGGTTAGGGTTAGGGTACTGGTTAGGGTTAGGTTTAGGGTACGGGTTAGGGTTAGGGTTAGGGTTAGGGTTAGGGTATGGGTTAGGGTTAGGGTACGGGTTAGCGTTAGGGTTAGGGTTAGGGTTAGCGTACGGGTTAGGGTTAGGGTTAGGTTTAGGTTTAGGTTTAGGGTTAGGGTACGGGTTAGGGTTAGGGTACGGGTAGGGTTAGGTTTAGGGTTAGGGTTAGGGTTAGGGTTAGGGTTAGGGTACGGGTTACGGTTAGGGTAATGTTTAGGGTACGGGTTGTGGTTAGGGTTAGGGTTAGGGTATGGGTTATGGTTAGGGTACGGGTTAGGGTTAGGGTTAGGGTTAGGGTTAGGGTTAGCAAAGGCTTAGGGTTAGTGTTAGGGTTAGGGTTAGGGTACGGGTTAGGTTTAGGTGTAGGGTACGGGTTAGGGTTAGGGTTAGGGTTAGGGTTAGTGTTAGGGTTAAAGTACGGGTTAGGGTTAGTGTTAGATTTAGTATTAGGGTTAGGTGTTAGGGTTTAGGGTGAGGGTTAGGGTTAGGGTTAGGGTACGGATTAGGTTACGAGTTAGGGTTAGGGTGAGGGTTAGGATACGGGTTAGGGTTAGGGTTAGGGTTAGGGTTAGGGTACGGGTTAGGGTTAGGGTTTGGATAAGGGTTAGGGTACGGGTTAGGGTTAGGGTTAGGTTTAGGGTACGGGTTAGGGTTAGGGTTAGGGTTAGGGTTAGGGTTAGGGTACGGGTTAGGGTACGGTTTAGGTTTAGGGTACGGTTTAGTGTACGGGTAAGGGTACGGGTTAGTGTTAGGGTTAGGGTTAGGGTTAGGGTATGGGTTAGGGTTAGGGTAAAGGTTAGGGTTAGGGTTAGGGTTAGGGTACGGGTTAAGTTTAGGGTACGGTTTAGGGTACGTGTTAGGGTTAGGGTACGGGTTAGGGTTAGGGTCAGTGGTTAGGGTTAGGGTTAGGGTTAGGGTTAGGGTTAGGGTTAGGGTACGGGTTAGGGTTAGGGTACGGGTTAGGGTTAGGGATAGAGTACGGGTTAGGGTGAGGGTACGGGTTAGGGTTAGCGTTAGGGTACGTGTTAGGGTTAGGGTTAGGGTTTAGGGTTAGGGTTAGTGTTAGGGTATGGTTTAGGGTTAGGGTTAGGGTTAGGGTACGGGTTAGGGTTAGGGTACAGGTTAGGGTTAGGGTTAGGGTACAGGTTAGGTTTAGGGTTAGGGGTTAGGGTTAGGGTTAGGGTAGGGTTAGGGTACGGGTTAGGGTTAGGGTACGGGTTAGGGTTAGGATTAGTGTACGGGTTAGGGTTAGGGTTAGGGTTAGGTTTAGGGTACGGATTAGGGTTAGGGTTAGGGTTAGGGTACGGGTTAGGTTTAGGGTTAGGGGTTAGCGTTAGGTTTAGGGTTAGGGTACGGGTTAGGGTTAGGGTTAGGGGATACGGTTAGGGTTAGGGTTAGGGTACGGGTTAGGGGTTAGGGTTAGGGTTAGGATTACGGTACGGTTTAGGGTACGGGTTAGGGTTAGGGTTAGGGTTAGGGTACGGGTTAGGTTTGGGGTTAGGGGTTAGCGTTAGGTTTAGGGTTAGGGTATGGGTTAGGGTTAGGGTTAGGGGATACGGTTAGGGTTAGGGTTAGGGTACGGGTTAGGGTTAGGGTACGGGTTAGGATTAGGGTTAGGGTTAGGGTTAGTGTAAGGGATAGGATTAGGGTACGGGTTAAGGTTAGGGTACGGGTTAGGGTTAGGGTTAGGGTTAGGAAAGGGTTAGGGTTAGGATTAGGGTTAGGGTTAGGTTACGGGTTAAGGTTAGGGTTAGGGTACGGGTTAGGGTTAGGGTTAGGGTTAGGGTTAGGGTTAGGGTACGGGTTAGGGTACGGGTTAGGGTTAGGGTTAGGGTTAGGGTTAGGGTACGGGTTAGGGTACGGGTTAGGGTTAGGGTTATGGTTAGGGGTTAGGGTTACGGTTATGGTTAGGGTACGGTTTAGGGTATGGGTTAGGGTTAGGGTTAGGTTTAGGGTTAGGGTACAGGTTAGGGTCAGGGTTAGGGTTAGGGTTAGGGTTAGGGTACGGGTTAGGGTTAGGGTTTGGGTTAGGGTTAGGGTACGGGTTAGGGTTAGGTTTAGGTTTAGGGTTAGGGTACGGGTTAGGGTTAGGGTTAGGGGTAGTGTTAGGGTACGGGTTAAGTTTAGGGTTAGGGTTAGGGTTAGGGTACGGGTTAGGGGTAGGGTTAGGGTACGGATTAGGGTTAGGGTTAGGGTTAGGTTTAGGGTTATGGTACGGGTTAGGGTTAGGGTACGGGTTAGTGTTAGGGTTAGGGTTAGGGTTAGGGTACGGGTTAGGGTTAGGGTTAGGGTTAGGGTACGGTTTAGGGTTAGGGTACGGGTTAGGGTACGGGTTAGTGTGAGGGTAAGGTTTAGGGTATGGTTTAGGGTTAGGGTACTGGTTAGGGTTAGGGTTAGGGTACTGGTTAGGGTTAGGGTTAGGGTACGGGTTAGGGTCAGGTTTAGGGTTAGGGTTAGGGTACGGGTTAGGGTTAGGGTTAGGGTTAGGGTTAGGGTTAGGGTACGGGTTAAGTTTAGGGTTAGGGTTAGGGTTAGGGTTAGGGCACGGGTTAGGGTTAGGCTAGGGTACGGATTAGGGTTAGGGTTAGGGTTAGGGTTAGGTTTAGGGTATGGGTTAGGGTTAGGGTTAGGGTTAGGGTTAGTGTTAGGGTTAGGGTTAGCGTACGGGTTAGGTTTAGGGTTAGGGTTAGGGTACGGGTTAGGTTTAGGGTACGGGTTAGGGTTAGGGTTAGGGTTATGGTTAGGGTTAGGGTTAGGAAAGGTTTAGGGTTAGGGTTAGGGTTAGGGTACGGGTTAGGGTTAGGTTTAGGGTACGGGTTAGGGTTAGGGTTAGGATTAGGGTTAGGTTTAGGATACGGGTTAGGGTTAGGATAGGGTTAGGGGTTAGGGGTTAGGGTACGGGTTAGGGTTACGGTACGGGTTAGTGTTAGGGTTAGGGTTAGGGTACGGGTTAGGGTTAGGGTACGGGTTAGGGTACGGGTTAGGTTTAGGGTTAGGTTTAGGAAAGGATTAGGGTTAGGGTACGGGTTAGGTTTAGGTTTAGGGTTAGGGTACGGGGTATGGTTAGGGTACGGGGTAGGGTTAGGGTACGGGTTAGGGTTAGGGTTAGGGTTAGGTTTAGGGTACGGTTTAGGTTTAGGGTCCTGGTTAGGGTTAGTGTTAGGGTACTGGTTAGTTTTAGGGTTAGGGTACGGGTTAGGGTTAGCCTTAGGGTTAGGGTACGGGTTAGGGTTAGGGTTGGGTTAGGGTTAGGGTTAGGGTTAGGGTACGGATTAGGGTTAGGGTACGGGTTAGGGTTAGGGTTAGGTTTAGGGTACGGGTTAGTGTTAAGGTACGGGTTAGGGTTAGGTTTAGGGTACGGTTTAGAGTTAGGGTTAGGGTTAGGGTAAGGGTACGGGTTAGGGTTAGGGTTAGGGTTAGGTTTAGGGTACGGTTTAGGGTACGGGTTAGGGTTAGGGTTAGGGTTAGGGTACGGGTTAGGTTTAGGGTTAGGGGTTAGCGTTAGGTTTAGGGTTAGGGTACGGGTTAGGGTTAGGGTTAGGGGATACGGTTAGGGTTAGGGTTAGGGTACGGGTTAGGGTTAGGGTACGGGTTAGGATTAGGGTTAGGGTTAGGGTTAGTGTTAGGGATAGGGTTAGGGTACAGGTTAGGGTTAGGGTACGGGTTAGGGTTAGGGTGAGGTTTAGGGTTAGGGTTAGCATACCGTTTAGGGTTAGGATTAGGGTTAGGGTTA
>JAVLSZ010000134.1:472500-480000 GCA_032313775.1 Urocyon cinereoargenteus | reverse complement strand
TAGGTTTAGGGTTAGGGTTAGGGTTAGGGTTAGGGTTAGTGATAGGGTTAGCAAAGGGTTAGGGTTAGGGTTAGGGTTAGGGTTAGGGTTAGGGTACGGGGTAGGGTACGTGATAGGGTTAGGGTACCGGTTAGGGTTATGGTACAGGTTAGGGTTAGGTTTAGGGTACGGGTTAGGGTTAGGGTTAGGGTTAGGGTTAGGGTATGGGTTAGGGTTAGGGTACAGGTTAGGGTTAGGGTTAGGGTTAGGGTTAGCGTACGGGTTAGGGTTAGGGTTAGGTTTAGGGTTAGGGTTAGGGTTAGGGTACGGGTTAGGGTTAGGTACGGGTTAGGGTTAGGTTTAGGGTTAGTGTTAGGGTTAGGGTTAGGAAAGGGTTAGGGTTAGGGTTAGGGTTAGGTTTAGGGTACTGGTTAAGGGTAGGGTTAGGGTACGGGTTAGGGTTATGGTTAGTGTTAGGGTTAGGGTTAGGGTACGGGTTAGAGTTAGGTTTAGGGTACGGGTTAGGGTTAGGGTTAGGGGTTAGGGTTAGGGTACGGGTTAGGGTACGGTTAAGGGTTAGGGTTAGGGTAAGGGTTAGGGTTAGGGTTAGGTTTAGGGTTAGTGTTAGGGTTAAAGTACGGGTTAAGGTTAGTGTTAGGGTTAGGGTTAGGGTTAGGTGTTAGGGTACGGGTTAGGGTTAGGGTTAGGGTACGGGTTAGGTTACGAGTTAGGGTTAGGGTGAGGGTTAGGATACGGGTTAGGATTAGGGTTAGGGTTAGGGTTAGGGTACGGGTTAGGGTTAGGGTTAGGATAAGGGTTAGGGTAAGGGTTAGGGTTAGGGTTAGGGTTAGGTTTAGGGTACGGGTTAGGTTTAGTGTTAGGGTTAGGGTACGGGTTAGGGTACGGGTTAGGTTTAGGGTACGGTTTAGGGTACGGGTTAGGGTACGGGTTAGTGTTAGGGTTAGGGTTAGGGTTAGGGTACGGTTTAGGGTTAGGGTAAAGTTTAGGGTTAGGGTTAGGGTTAGGGTTAGGGTTAGGGTACGGGTTAAGTTTAGGGTACGGGTTAGGGTACGTGTTAGGGTTAGGGTACGGGTTAGGGTTAGGGTCAGGGTTTAGGGTTAGGGATAGGCTTAGCGTACGTGTTAGGGTTAGGGTTAGGGGTTAGGGTTAGGGTTAGGGTTAGGGTACGGGTTAGTGTTAGGGTACGGGTTAGGGTTAGGATTAGTGTTAGGGTACGGGTTACAGTTAGGGTTTGGGGTTAGGGTTAGGTTTAGGGTTTGGGTTAGGGTTAGGGTACAGGTTAGGGTTAGGGTACGGGTTAGGGTTAGGGTTAGGGTTACGGTTAGCGTACGGGTTAGGGTTAGGTTTAGGGTACGGGTTAGGGTTAGGGTACGGGTTAGGTATAGTGTACGGGTTAGGGTTAGGGTTAGGAAAGGGTTAGGGTTAGGGTTAGCGTACGAGTTAGGGTTAGGGTACTGGTTAGGGTTAGGGTTAGAGTTAGGTTTAGCGTACGGGTTAGGGTTAGGGTTAGGGTTAGGGTTAGGGTACAGGTTAGGGTTAGGGTACGGGTTAGGGTTAGGGTTAGGGTTAGGGTTATGTTTAGGAAAGGTTTAGTGTTAGGGTTAGGGTTAGGGTTAGGGTACGGGTTAAGGTTAGGGTTAGGGTACTGGTTAGGGTTAGGGTTAGGGTTACGGTTAGGGTACGGGTTAGGGTTAGCGTTAGGGTTAGGTTTAGGGGTTAGGGGTTACGGTTAGGGTTATGGTTAGGGTTCGGGTTAGGGTACGGGTTAGGGTACGCGTTAGTGTTAGGGTTAGGTTTAGTGTTAGGGTACGGGTTATGGGTAGGGTTAGGGTTAGGTTTAGGGTTAGGGTACGGGTTAGGGTTAGGATTAGGGTTAAGGTACGGTTTAGGGTTAGGGTTAGGGTTAGTGTTAGGGGTAGGGTACGGGTTAGGGTTAGGGTTAGGGTTAGGGTTAGGGGTAGGGGTAGGGTACAGGTTAGGGTTAGGGTACGGGTTAGGGTTATGGTTAGGGTACGGGTTAGGATTAGGGTTAGGGTTAAGGTTAGGGTCAGGGTTAGGGATAGGGGTAGGGTACGGGTTAGGGTTAGGGTACGGGTTAGAGTTAGGGTTAGGGTACGGGTTAGGGTTAGGGATAGGGTTAGTGGTAGGGTTAGCGTACGGGTTAGGGTTAGGGTTAGGGTTAGGGTTAGGGTACGGTTTAGGTTTAGGGTACGGGTTAGGGTTAGGGTTAGGGTTAGGGTTAGGGTTAGCAAAGTGTTAGGGTTAGGGTTAGGTTTAGGGTACGGGTTAGGGTTAGGTTTAGGGTACGGGTTAGGGTTAGGGTTAGGGTTAGGGTTAGGGTTAGGGTTAAGGTACGGGTTAGGGTTAGGGTTAGGGTTAGGGGTTAGGGGTTAGTGTAAGGGTTAGTGTTAGGGTTAGGGTACGCGTTAGGGTACGGGTTATGGTTAGGGTACGGGTTAGTGTTAGGCTTAGGGTTAGAGTTAGGGTTAGGGTTAGCAAAGGGTTAGGGTTAGGGTTAGGTTTAGGGTACGGGTTAGGGTTAGGGTTAGGGTTAGGGTAAGGGTTAGGGTTAGAGTTCGGGTTAGGGTACGGGTTAGGGTTAGGGTACGGGTTAGGGTTAGGGTTAGGGTTAGGGTTAGGGTTAGGGTTAGGGCACGGGTTAGGGTTACGGTACCTGTTAGGGTTAGGGTACGGGTTAGGGTTAGGCTTAGCGTACGTGTTAGGGTTAGGGTTAGGGGTTAGGTTTAGGGTTAGGGTTAGGGTATGGTTTAGTGTTAGGGTACGGGTTAGGGTTAGGATTAGGTTTAGGGTACGGGTTACGGTTAGGGTTTGGGGTTAGGGTTAGGTTTAGGGTTTGGATTAGGGTTAGGGTACGGGTTAGGTTAGGGTACGGGTTAGGGTTATGGTTAGGGTTACGGTTAGCGTACGGGTTAGGGTTAGGGTTAGGGTTAGGGTTAGGGTTAGGGTTAGGGTACGGTTTAGGGTTAGGGTACGGGTTAGGGTTAGGGTTAGGAAAGGGTTAGGGTTAGGGTTAGCGTACGGGTTAGGGTTAGGGTACTGGTTAGGGTTTTGTTTAGAGTTAGGTTTAGCGTACAGGTTAGGGTTAGGGTTAGGGTTAGGGTACGGGTTAGGGTTAGGGTACGGGTTAGGTTTAGGGTTAGCAAAGGGTTAGGGTTAGGGTAAGGGTACGCGTTAGGGTTAGGGTACGGGTTAGGGTTAGGGTTAGGGTTAGGGTTAGCGTACGGGTTAGGGTTAGGGTTAGGGTACGGGTTAGGTTTAGGGTTAGGGTTATGGTTAGGGTACGGGTTAGGGTACGGGTTAGGGTTAGGGTTAGGGTATGGGTTATGGTTAGGTTTAGGGTTAGGTTTAGGGTTAGGGTTAAGGTACGGGTTAGGGTTATGGTTAGAGTTAGGGTACGGGTTAGGGTTAGGGTTAGGGTTAGGGTAAGGGTACGGGTTAGGGTTAGGGTGAGGGTTAGGGTTAGGGTTAAGGTACGGGTTAGGGTTAGGGTTAGGGTTATGGTTAGAGTTAGGGTACGGGTTAGGGTTAGGGTTAGGTTTAGGGTTAGGGTTAGGGTACGGGTTAGGTTTAGGGTTAGGGTGAGGGGTAGGGGTAGGTTACGGGTTACGGTTAGGGTACGTGTTAGGGTTAGGGTACGGTTTAGGGTTAGGGTTAGGGTTAAGTTTAGGGTTAGGGTACGGGTTAGGGTTAGGGTTAGGGTTAGTGGTAGGGTTAGCGTACAGGTTAGGGTTAGGGTTCGGGTTAGGGATAGGGTACGGTTTAGGGTTAGTGTACGGTTTAGGGTTAGGGTTAGGGTTAGGGTTAGGGTACGGGTTAGGGTACGGGTTAGGGTTAGGGTTAGGGTTAGGGTTAGGAAAGGGTTAGGGTTAGGGTTAGGGTTAGGGTACGGGTTAAGGGTAGGTTTAGGGTACGGGTTAGGGTTATGGTTAGGGTACGGGTTAGGGTACGGGTTAGGGTTAGGGTTAGGAAAGGGTTAGGGTTAGGGTTAGGGTTAGGGTACGGGTTAAGGTTAGGGTTAGGGTACGGGTTAGGGTTAGGGTTAGGGTACGGGTTAGGGTACGGGTTAGGGTTAGGGTTAGGGTACGGGTTAGGGTTAGGTTTAGGGTTAGGGTAGGGGTTAGGGTACGGGTTAGGATACGGGTTAGGGTTAGGGTTAGGGTACGGGTTAGGGTTAGGTTTAGGGTTAGTGTTAGGGTTAGGCTTAGGGTTTGGGTTAGGGTACGGGTTAGGGTTAGGGTACGGGTTAGGGTTAGGGTTAGGGTACGGGTTAGGGTCAGGGTTACGGTTAGGGTTAGGGTTAGGGTTAGGTTACGGGTTAGGGTTAGGGTTAGGGTTAGGGTTAGTGTTAGGGTTAGCGTACGGGTTAGGGTTAGGGTTAGGGTTAGGGTTAAGGTACGGTTTAGGGTTAGGGTACGGGTTAGGGTTAGGGTTAGGGTTAGGGTTAGGAAAGGGTTAGGGTTAGGGTTAGGTTTAGGGTACGGGTTAGGGTACAGGTTAGGGTTAGGGTTAGGTTTAGGGTTAGGGTACGGGTTAGGTTAGGGTTAGGGTATGTGTTAGGTTTAGGGTTAGGGTACGGGTTAGGGTTAGGGTTAGGGTTAGGGTTATGGTTAGGGTACGGGTTAGGGTTAGGGTGAGGGTTAGGGTTAGGGTTTGCAAAGGTTTAGGTTTAGTGTTAGGTTTAGGTTTATGTTTAGGGTTAGGGTTAGGGTTAGGGTTAGGGTTAGGGTTAGGGTACGGGTTAGGGTTAGGGTTAGGGTACGGGTTAGGGTCAGGGTTAGGGTTAAAGTTAGGGTTAGGTTACGGGTTAGGGTTAGGGTTAGGGTTAGTGGTAGGTTTAGCGTACGGGTTAGGGTTAGGGTTCGGGTTAGGGTTAGGGTACGGTTTAGGGTTAGGGTACGGGTTAGGGTTAGGTTTAGGGTTAGGGTTAGGGTTAGGGTTAGGGTTAGTGATAGGGTTAGCAAAGGGTTAGGGTTAGGGTTAGGGTTAGGGTTAGGGTACGGGGTAGGGTACGTGATAGGGTTAGGGTACCGGTTAGGGTTATGGTACAGGTTAGGGTTAGGTTTAGGGTACGGGTTAGGGTTAGGGTTAGGGTTAGGGTTAGGGTATGGGTTAGGGTTAGGGTACAGGTTAGGGTTAGGGTTAGGGTTAGGGTTAGCGTACGGGTTAGGGTTAGGGTTAGGTTTAGGGTTAGGGTTAGGGTTAGGGTACGGGTTAGGGTTAGGTACGGGTTAGGGTTAGGTTTAGGGTTAGTGTTAGGGTTAGGGTTAGGAAAGGGTTAGGGTTAGGGTTAGGGTTAGGTTTAGGGTACTGGTTAAGGGTAGGGTTAGGGTACGGGTTAGGGTTATGGTTAGTGTTAGGGTTAGGGTTAGGGTGCGGGTTAGAGTTAGGTTTAGGGTACGGGTTAGGGTTAGGGTTAGGGGTTAGGGTTAGGGTACGGGTTAGGGTACGGTTAAGGGTTAGGGTTAGGGTACGGGTTAGGGTTAGGGTTAGGTTTAGGATTAGTGTTAGGGTTAAAGTACGGGTTAAGGTTAGTGTTAGGGTTAGGGTTAGGGTTAGGTGTTAGGGGTTAGGGTTAGGGTTAGGGTACGGGTTAGGTTACGAGTTAGGGTTAGGGTGAGGGTTAGGATACGGGTTAGGATTAGGGTTAGGGTTAGGGTTAGGGTACGGGTTAGGGTTAGGGTTAGGATAAGGGTTAGGGTACGGGTTAGGGTTAGGGTTAGGGTTAGGTTTAGGGTACGGGTTAGGTTTAGTGTTAGGGTTAGGGTACGGCTTAGGGTACGGGTTAGGTTTAGGGTACGGTTTAGGGTACGGGTTAGGGTACGGGTTAGTGTTAGGGTTAGGGTTAGGGTTAGGGTACGGTTTAGGGTTAGGGTAAAGTTTAGGGTTAGGGTTAGGGTTAGGGTTAGGGTACGGGTTAAGTTTAGGGTACGGGTTAGGGTACGTGTTAGGGTTAGGGTACGGGTTAGGGTTAGGGTCAGGGTTTAGGGTTAGGGTTAGGCTTAGCGTACGTGTTAGGGTTAGGGTTAGGGGTTAGGGTTAGGGTTAGGGTTAGGGTACGGGTTAGTGTTAGGGTACGGGTTAGGGTTAGGATTAGTGTTAGGGTACGGGTTACAGTTAGGGTTTGGGGTTAGGGTTAGGTTTAGGGTTTGGGTTAGGGTTAGGGTACAGGTTAGGGTTAGGGTACGGGTTAGGGTTAGGGTTAGGGTTACGGTTAGCGTACGGGTTAGGGTTAGGTTTAGGGTACGGGTTAGGGTTAGGGTACGGGTTAGGTATAGTGTACGGGTTAGGGTTAGGGTTAGGAAAGGGTTAGGGTTAGGGTTAGCGTACGAGTTAGGGTTAGGGTACTGGTTAGGGTTAGGGTTAGAGTTAGGTTTAGCGTACGGGTTAGGGTTAGGGTTAGGGTTAGGGTTAGGGTACAGGTTAGGGTTAGGGTACGGGTTAGGGTTAGGGTTAGGGTTAGGGTTATGTTTAGGAAAGGTTTAGTGTTAGGGTTAGGGTTAGGGTTAGGGTACGGGTTAAGGTTAGGGTTAGGGTACTGTTTAGGGTTAGGGTTAGGGTTACTGTTAGGGTACGGGTTAGGGTTAGCGTTAGGGTTAGGTTTAGGGGTTAGGGGTTACGGTTAGGGTTATGGTTAGGGTTCGGGTTAGGGTACGGGTTAGGGTACGCGTTAGTGTTAGGGTTAGGTTTAGTGTTAGGGTACGGGTTATGGGTAGGGTTAGGGTTAGGTTTAGGGTTAGGGTACGGGTTAGGGTTAGGATTAGGGTTAAGGTACGGTTTAGGGTTAGGGTTAGGGTTAGTGTTAGGGGTAGGGTACGGGTTAGGGTTAGGGTTAGGGTTAGGGGTAGGGGTAGGGTACAGGTTAGGGTTAGGGTACGGGTTAGGGTTATGGTTAGGGTACGGGTTAGGATTAGGGTTAGGGTTAAGGTTAGGGTCAGGGTTAGGGGTAGGGGTAGGGTACGGGTTAGGGTTAGGGTACGGGTTAGAGTTAGGGTTAGGGTACGGGTTAGGGTTAGGGATAGGGTTAGTGGTAGGTTTAGCGTACGGGTTAGGGTTAGGGTTAGGGTTAGGGTTAGGGTACGGTTTAGGTTTAGGGTACGGGTTAGGGTTAGGGTTAGGGTTAGGGTTAGGGTTAGGGTTAGCAAAGGGTTAGGGTTAGGGTTAGGTTTAGGGTACGGGTTAGGGTTAGGTTTAGGGTACGGGTTAGGGTTAGGGTTAGGGTTAGGGTTAGGGTTAGGGTTAAGGTACGGGTTAGGGTTAGGGTTAGGGTTAGGGGTTAGGGGTTAGTGTAAGGGTTAGTGTTAGGGTTAGGGTACGCGTTAGGGTACGGGTTATGGTTAGGGTACGGGTTAGTGTTAGGCTTAGGGTTAGAGTTAGGGTTAGGGTTAGCAAAGGGTTAGGGTTAGGGTTAGGTTTAGGGTACGGGTTAGGGTTAGGGTTAGGGTTAGGGTAAGGGTTAGGGTTAGAGTTCGGGTTAGGGTA
>JAVLSZ010000134.1:457500-467500 GCA_032313775.1 Urocyon cinereoargenteus | reverse complement strand
TAGGGTACGGGTTAGGGTTAGGTACGGGTTAGGGTTAGGTTTAGGGTTAGGGTTAGGGTTAGGGTTAGGAAAGGGTTAGGGTTAGGGTTAGGGTTAGGTTTAGGGTACTGGTTAAGGGTAGGGTTAGGGTACGGGTTAGGGTTATGGTTAGTGTTAGGGTTAGGGTTAGGGTACGGGTTAGAGTTAGGTTTAGGGTACGGGTTAGGGTTAGGGTTAGGGGTTAGGGTTAGGGTACGGGTTAGGGTACGGTTAAGGGTTAGGGTTAGGGTACGGGTTAGGGTTAGGGTTAGGTTTAGGGTTAGTGTTAGGGTTAAAGTACGGGTTAAGGTTAGTGTTAGGGATAGGGTTAGGGTTAGGTGTTAGGGGTTAGGGTTAGGGTTAGGGTACGGGTTAGGTTACGAGTTAGGGTTAGGGTGAGGGTTAGGATACGGGTTAGGATACGGGTTAGGGTTAGGGTTAGGGTACGGGTTAGGGTTAGTGTTAGGATAAGGGTTAGGGTACGGGTTAGGGTTAGGGTTAGGGTTAGGTTTAGGGTACGGGTTAGGTTTAGGGTTAGGGTGAGGGTTAGGGTACGGGTTAGGGTACGGGTTAGGTTTAGGGTACGGTTTAGGGTACGGGTTAGGGTACGGGTTAGTGTTAGGGTTAGGGTTAGGGTTAGGGTACGGTTTCGGGTTAGGGTAAAGTTTAGGGTTAGGGTTAGGGTTAGGGTTAGGGTACGGGTTAAGTTTATGGTACGGGTTAGGGTACGTGTTAGGGTTAGGGTACGGGTTAGGGTTAGGGTCAGGGGTTAGGGTTAGGGTTAGGGTTAGGGTTAGGGTACGGGTTAGGGTTAGGGTACGGGTTAGGGTTAGGGATAGGGTACGGGTTAGGGTGAGGGCACGGGTTAGTGTTAGCGTTAGGGTACGTGTTAGGGTTAGGGTTTAGGGTTAGTGTTAGTGTTAGGGTACGGTTTAGGGTTAGCGTTAGGGTTAGGGTACGGGTTAGGGTTAGGGTACGGGTTAGGGTTAGGGTTAGGGTACAGGTTAGGTGTAGGGTTAGGTGTTAGGGTTAGGGTTAGGTTAGGGTTAGGGTACGGGTTAGGGTTAGGGTACGGGTTAGGGTTAGGATTAGTGTACGGGTTAGGTTTAGGGTTAGGGTTAGGTTTAGGGTACGGATTAGGGTTAGGGTTAGGGTTAGTGTTAGGGTTAAAGTACGGGTTAGGGTTAGGGTTAGGGTTAGGGTTAGGGTTAGGGGTTAGGGGTTAGTGTTAGGTTAAGGGTTAGGGTTAGGGTTAGGGTACGGGTTAGGGTACGATTTAGGGTTAGGGTTAGGGTTGGGTACGGTTTAGGGTTAGGGTTAGGGTTCAGGTTGCGGTTAGGGTTAGGGCACGGGTTAGGGTTAGAGTTAGGGTTAGGGTAAGGTTTAGGGTACGGGTTAGGGTTAGGGTTAGAGTTAGGTTTAGGGTACGGGTTAGGGTTAGGGTTAGGGTAAGGGTTAGGGTTAGGGTTCGGGTTAGGGTACGGGTTAGGGTTAGGGTACGGGTTAGGGTACGGGTTAGGGTTAGGGTTAGGGTTAGGGTTAGGGCACGGGTTAGGGTTAGGGTTAGGGTTACGGTTAGCGTACGGGTTATGGTTAGGTTTAGGGTACAGGTTAGGGTTAGGGTACGGGTTAGGGTTAGGGTTAGGGTTATGGTTAGGAAAGGTTTAGTGTTAGGGTTAGGGTTAGGGTTAGGGTACGGGTTAAGGTTAGGGTTAGGGTACTGGTTAGGGTTAGGGTTAGGGTTACGGTTAGGGTACGGGTTAGGGTTAGGGTTAGGGTTAGGGTTAGGGGTTAGGGGTTACGGTTAGGGTTATGGTTAGGGTACGGGTTAGGGTACGGGTTAGGGTACGGGTTAGTGTTAGGGTTAGGTTTAGTGTTAGGGTACGGGTTAGGGTTAGGGTTAGGGTTAGGTTTAGGGTTAGGGTACGGGTTAGGGTTAGGGTTAGGGTTAAGGTACGGTTTAGGGTTAGGGTTAAGGTTAGTGTTAGGGTTAGGGTACGGGTTAGGGTTAGGGTTAGGGTTAGGGGTAGGGGTAGGGTACAGGTTAGGGTTAGGGTACGGGTTAGGGTTATGGTTAGGGTACAGGTTAGGATTAGGGTTAGGGTTAAGGTTAGGGTCAGGGTTAGGGGTAGGGGTAGGGTCGGGTTAGGGTTAGGGTACGGGTTAGATTTAGGGTTAGGGTACGGGTTAGGATTAGGGTTAGGGTTAAGGTTAGGGTTAGGGTACGGGTTAGGGTTAGGGATAGGGTTTGTGGTAGGGTTAGCGTACGGGTTAGGGTTAGGGTTCGGGTTAGGGTTAGGGTACGGTTTAGGTTTAGGGTACGGGTTAGGGTTAGGGTTAGGGTTAGGGTTAGGGTTAGGGTTAGGGTTAGGATTAGCAAAGGGTTAGGGTTAGGGTTAGGTTTAGGGTACGGTTAGGGTTAGGATTAGGGTACGGGTAAGGGTACGGGTTAGGGTTAGGGTTAGGGTTAGGGTTAGGGTTAAGGTACGGGTTAGGGTTAGGGTTAGGGTTAGGGGTTAGCGGTTAGTGTAAGGGTTAGTGTTAGGGTTAGGGTACGGGTTAGCGTATGGGTTATGGTTAGGGTACGGGTTAGTGTTAGGGTTAGGGTTAGAGTTAGGGTTAGGGTTAGCAAAGGGTTAGGGTTAGGGTTAGGTTTGGGTACGGGTTAGGGTTAGGTTTAGGGTACGGGTTAGGCTTAGGGTAAGGGTTAGGGTTAGAGTTCGGGTTAGGGTACGGGTTAGGGTTAGGGTACGGGTTAGGGTACGGGTTAGGGTTAGGGTTAGGGTACGGGTTAGGGTTAGGGTTAGGGCACGGGTTAGGGTTACGGTACCTGTTAGGGTTAGGGTACGGGTTAGGGTTAGGCTTAGCGTACGTGTTAGGGTTAGGGTTAGGGGTTAGGTTTAGGGTTAGGGTTAGGGTATGGTTTAGTGTTAGGGTACGGGTTAGGGTTAGGATTAGGGTTAGGGTACAGGTTACGGTTAGTGTTTGGGGTTAGGGTTAGGTTTAGGGTTTGGGTTAGGTTTAGGGTACGGGTTAGGTTAGGGTACGGATTAGGGTTATGGTTAGGGTTACGGTTAGCGTACGGGTTAGGTTTAGGGTTAGGGTTAGGGTTAGGGTACGGTTTAGGGTTAGGGTACGGGTGAGGGTTAGGGTTAGGAAAGGGTTAGGGTTAGGGTTAGCGTACGGGTTAGGGTTAGGGTACTGGTTAGGGTTATGTTTAGAGTTAGGTTTAGCGAACGGGTTAGGGTTAGGGTTAGGGTTAGGGTTAGCGTACAGTTTAGGGTTAGGGTACGGGTTAGGGTTAGGGTTAGGGTTAGGGTTAGGGTTAGGGTTAGGAAAGGGTTAGTGTTAGGGTTAGGGTTAGGGTTAGGGTACGGGTTAAGGTTAGGGTTAGGGTACGGTTTAGGGTTAGGGTTAGGGTTAGGGTTAGGGCACGGGTTAGCGTTAGGGTTAGGGTTAGGGTTAGGGTTAGGGGTTAGGGGTTACGGTTAGGGTTATGGTTAGGGTTAGGGTTAGGGTACGGGTTAGGGTACGGGTAAGGGTTAGGGTTAGGTTTAGTGTTAGGGTACGGGTAAGGGTTAGGGTTAGGTTTAGGTTTAGGGTTAGGGTACGGGTTAGGGTTAGGGTTAGGGTTAGGGTTAAGGTACGGTTTAGGGTTAGGGTTAGGGTTAGTGTTAGGGTTAGGGTACGGGTTAGGGTTAGGGTTAGGCGTAGGTGTAGGTTAAGGGTTAGGGTTAGGGTACGGGTTAGGGTTAGGGTTAGGGTACGGGTTAGGATTAGGGTTAGGGTTAAGGTTAGGGTCAGGGTTAGGGGTAGGTGTAGGGTACGGGTTAGGATTAGGGTACGGGTTAGAGTTAGGGTTAGGGTACGGGTTAGGATTAGGGTTAGGGTTAAGGTTAGGGTTAGGGTACGGGTTAGGGTTAGGGTTAGGGTTAGGGTTAGCAAAGGGTTAGGGTTAGGGTTAGGGTAAGGGTACGGGTTAGGGTTAGGTTTAGGGTACGGGTTAGGGTTAGGGTTAGGGTAAGGGTTAGGGTTAGGGTTCGGGTTTGGGTACGGTTTAGGTTTAGGGTACGGGTTAGGGTACGGTTTAGGGTTAGGGTTAGGGTTAGGGTTAGGGTTAGGGTTAGGGCACGGGTTAGGTTTAGGGTACCTGTTAGGGTTAGGGTACGGGTTACGGTTAGCCTTAGCGTACGTGTTAGGATTATGGTTAGGGGTTAGGGTTAGGGTTAGGGTTAGGGTATGGGTTAGTGTTAGGCTACGGGTTAGGGTTAGGATTAGTGTTAGGGTACGGGTTACGGTTAGGGTTTGGGGTTAGGGTTAGGTTTAGGGTTTGGGTTAGGGTTAGGGTACGGGTTAGGTTAGGGTACGGGTTAGGGTTAGGGTTAGGGTTACGGTTAGCGTACGGTTTAGGGTTAGGGTTAGGGTTAGGGTTAGGGTACGGGTGAGGGTTAGGGTACGGGTTAGGGTTAGGGTTAGGAAAGGGTTAGGGTTAGGGTTAGCGTACGGGTTAGGGTTAGGGTACTGGTTAGGGTTAGGGTTAGAGTTAGGTTTAGCGTACTTGTTAGGGTTAGGGTTAGTGTTAGGGTTAGGGTTAGGGTACAAGTTAGGGATAGGGTACGGGTTAGGGTTAGGGTTAGGGTTAGGAAAGGGTTAGTGTTAGGGTTAGGGTTAGGGTTAGGGTACGGGTTAAGGTGAGGTTTAGGGTACGGGTTAGGGTTAGGGTTAGGGTTAGGGTTAGGGTACGGTTTAGGGTTAGGGTTAGGTTTAGGGTTAGTGTACGGGTTAGGGTTAGGGTCAGGGTTAGGGTTAAGGTACGGTTTAGGGTTAGGGTTAGGGTTAGTGTTAGGGTTAGGGTACGGGTTAGGGTTAGGGTTAGGGGTAGGGGTAGGGTACGGGTTAGGGTTAGGGTATGGTTTAGGGTTAGGTTTAGGGTACGGGTTAGGATTAGGGTTAGGGTAAAGGTTAGGGTCAGGGTTAGGGGTAGGGGTAGGGTACGGGTTAGGGTTAGGGTACGGGTTAGAGTTAGGGTTAGGGTACGGGTTAGGATTAGGGTTAGGGTTAAGGTTCGGGTTAGGGTACGGGTTAGGGTTAGGGTTAGGGATGGTGGTAGGGTTAGCGTACGGATTAGGGTTAGGGTTCGGGTTAGGGTTAGGGTACGGTTTAGGGTTAGGTTACGGGTTAGTGTTAGGGTTAGGGTTAGTGTTAGGGTTAGGGTTAGCAAAGGGTTAGGGTTAAGGTTGGGTTTAGGGTACGGGTTAGGGTTAGGTTTAGGGTACGGGTTAGGGTTAGGTTTAGGGTACGGGTTAGGGTTAGGATTAGGGTACGGGTTAGGGTACGGGTTAGGGTTAGGGTTAGGGTTAGGGTTAGGGTTAAGGTACGGGTTAGGGTTAGGGTTAGGGTTAGGGGTTAGCGGTTAGTGTAAGGGTTAGTGTTAGGGTTAGGGTACGGGTTAGCGTATGGGTTATGGTTAGGGTACGGGTTAGTGTTAGGGTTAGGGTTAGAGTTAGGGTTAGGGTTAGCAAAGGGTTAGGGTTAGGGTTAGGTTTGGGTACGGGTTAGGGTTAGGTTTAGGGTACGGGTTAGGGTTAGGGTAAGGGTTAGGGTTAGAGTTCGGGTTAGGGTACGGGTTAGGGTTAGGGTACGGGTTAGGGTACGGGTTAGGGTTAGGGTTAGGGTACGGGTTAGGGTTAGGTTTAGGGCACGGGTTAGGGTTACGGTACCTGTTAGGGTTAGGGTACGGGTTAGGGTTAGGCTTAGCATACGTGTTAGGGTTAGGGTTAGGTGTTAGGGTTAGGGTTAGGGTTAGGGTATGGTTTAGTGTTAGGGTACGGGTTAGGGTTAGGATTAGGTTTAGGGTACAGGTTACGGTTAGTGTTTTGGGTTAGGGTTAGGTTTAGGGTTTGGGTTAGGTTTAGGGTACGGGTTAGGTTAGGGTACGGGTTAGGGTTATGGTTAGGGTTACGGTTAGCGTACGGGTTAGGGTTCGGGTTAGGGTTAGGGTTAGGGTACGGTTTAGGGTTAGGGTACGGGTTAGGGTTAGGGTTAGGAAAGGGTTAGGGTTAGGGTTAGCGTACGGGTTAGGGTTAGGGTACTGGTTAGGGTTATGTTTAGAGTTAGGTTTAGCGTACGGGTTAGGGTTAGGGTTAGGGTTAGGGTTAGCGTACAGTTTAGGGTTAGGGTACGGGTTAGGGTTAGGTTTAGGGTTAGGGTACGGGTTAGGGTTAGGGTTAGGGTTAGGGTTAAGGTACGGTTTAGGGTTAGGGTTAGGGTTAGTGTTAGGGTTAGGGTACGGGTTAGGGTTAGGGTTAGGCGTAGGTGTAGGTTAAGGGTTAGGGTTAGGGTACGGGTTAGGGTTAGGGTTAGGGTACGGGTTAGGATTAGGGTTAGGGTTAAGGTTAGGGTCAGGGTTAGGGGTAGGTGTAGGGTACGGGTTAGGGTTAGGGTACGGGTTAGAGTTAGGGTTAGGGTACGGGGTAGGATTAGGGTTAGGGTTAAGGTTAGGGTTAGGGTACGGGTTAGGGTTAGGGTTAGGGTTAGGGTTAGCAAAGGGTTAGGGTTAGGGTTAGGGTAAGGGTACGGGTTAGGGTTAGGTTTAGGGTACGGGTTAGGGTTAGGGTTAGGGTAAGGGTTAGGGTTAGGGTTCGGGTTTGGGTACGGTTTAGGTTTAGGGTACGGGTTAGGGTACGGTTTAGGGTTAGGGTTAGGGTTAGGGTTAGGGTTAGGGTTAGGGCACGGGTTAGGTTTAGGGTACCTGTTAGGGTTAGGGTACGGGTTACGGTTAGCCTTAGCGTACGTGTTAGGATTATGGTTAGGGGTTAGGGTTAGGGTTAGGGTTAGGGTATGGGTTAGTGTTAGGCTACGGGTTAGGGTTAGGATTAGTGTTAGGGTACGGGTTACGGTTAGGGTTTGGGGTTAGGGTTAGGTTTAGGGTTTGGGTTAGGGTTAGGGTACGGGTTAGGTTAGGGTACGGGTTAGGGTTAGGGTTAGGGTTACGGTTAGCGTACGGTTTAGGGTTAGGGTTAGGGTTAGGGTTAGGGTACGGGTGAGGGTTAGGGTACGGGTTAGGGTTAGGGTTAGGAAAGGGTTAGGGTTAGGGTTAGCGTACGGGTTAGGGTTAGGGTACTGGTTAGGGTTAGGGTTAGAGTTAGGTTTAGCGTACTTGTTAGGGTTAGGGTTAGTGTTAGGGTTAGGGTTAGGGTACAAGTTAGGGATAGGGTACGGGTTAGGGTTAGGGTTAGGGTTAGGAAAGGGTTAGTGTTAGGGTTAGGGTTAGGGTTAGGGTACGGGTTAAGGTGAGGTTTAGGGTACGGTTTAGGGTTAGGGTTAGGGTTAGGGTTAGGGTACGGTTTAGGGTTAGGGTTAGGTTTAGGGTTAGTGTACGGGTTAGGGTTAGGGTTAGGGTTAGGGTTAAGGTACGGTTTAGGGTTAGGGTTAGGGTTAGTGTTAGGGTTAGGGTACGGGTTAGGGTTAGGGTTAGGGGTAGGGGTAGGGTACGGGTTAGGGTTAGGGTATGGTTTAGGGTTAGGTTTAGGGTACGGGTTAGGATTAGGGTTAGGGTAAAGGTTAGGGTCAGGGTTAGGGGTAGGGGTAGGGTACGGGTTAGGGTTAGGGTACGGGTTAGAGTTAGGGTTAGGGTACGGGTTAGGATTAGGGTTAGGGTTAAGGTTCGGGTTAGGGTACGGGATAGGGTTAGGGTTAGGGATGGTGGTAGGGTTAGCGTACGGATTAGGGTTAGGGTTCGGGTTAGGGTTAGGGTACGGTTTAGGGTTAGGTTACGGGTTAGTGTTAGGGTTAGGGTTAGTGTTAGGGTTAGGGTTAGCAAAGGGTTAGGGTTAGGGTTGGGTTTAGGGTACGGGTTAGGGTTAGGTTTAGGGTACGGGTTAGGGTTAGGTTTAGGGTACGGGTTAGGGTTAGGATTAGGGTACGGGTTAGGGTACGGGTTAGGGTTAGGGTTAGGGTTAGGGTTAGGGTTAAGGTACGGGTTAGGGTTAGGGTTAGGGTTAGGGGTTAGCGGATAGTGTAAGGGTTAGTGTTAGGGTTAGGGTACGGGTTAGCGTATGGGTTATGGTTAGGGTACGGGTTAGTGTTAGGGTTAGGGTTAGAGTTAGGGTTAGGGTTAGCAAAGGGTTAGGGTTAGGGTTAGGTTTGGGTACGGGTTAGGGTTAGGTTTAGGGTACGGGTTAGGGTTAGGGTAAGGGTTAGGGTTAGAGTTCGGGTTAGGGTACGGGTTAGGGTTAGGGTACGGGTTAGGGTACGGGTTAGGGTTAGGGTTAGGGTACGGGTTAGGGTTAGGTTTAGGGCACGGGTTAGGGTTACGGTACCTGTTAGGGTTAGGGTACGGGTTAGGGTTAGGCTTAGCGTACGTGTTAGGGTTAGGGTTAGGTGTTAGGGTTAGGGTTAGGGTTAGGGTATGGTTTAGTGTTAGGGTACGGGTTAGGGTTAGGATTAGGTTTAGGGTACAGGTTACGGTTAGTGTTTTGGGTTAGGGTTAGGTTTAGGGTTTGGGTTAGGTTTAGGGTACGGGTTAGGTTAGGGTACGGGTTAGGGTTATGGTTAGGGTTACGGTTAGCGTACGGGTTAGGGATCGGGTTAGGGTTAGGGTTAGGGTACGGTTTAGGGTTAGGGTACGGGTTAGGGTTAGGGTTAGGAAAGGGTTAGGGTTAGGGTTAGCGTACGGGTTAGGGTTAGGGTACTGGTTAGGGTTATGTTTAGAGTTAGGTTTAGCGTACGGGTTAGGGTTAGGGTTAGGGTTAGGGTTAGCGTACAGTTTAGGGTTAGGGTACGGGTTAGGGTTAGGGTTAGGGTTAGGGTTAGGGTTAGGGTTAGGAAAGGGTTAGTGTTAGGGTTAGGGTTAGGGTTAGGGTACGGGTTAAGGTTAGGGTTAGGGTACGGTTTAGGGTTAGGGTTAGGGTTAGGGTTAGGGCACGGGTTAGCGTTAGGGTTAGGGTTAGGGTTAGGGTTAGGGGTTAGGGGTTACGGTTAGGGTTATGGTTAGGGTTAGGGTTAGGGTACGGGTTAGGGTACGGGTAAGGGTTAGGGTTAGGTTTAGTGTTAGGGTACGGGTAAGGGTTAAGGTTAGGGTTAGGTTTAGGGTTAGGGTACGGGTTAGGGTTAGGGTTAGGGTTAGGGTTAAGGTACGGTTTAGGGTTAGGGTTAGGGTTAGTGTTAGGGTTAGGGTACGGGTTAGGGTTAGGGTTAGGCGTAGGGGTAGGTTAAGGGTTAGGGTTAGGGTACGGGTTAGGGTTAGGGTTAGGGTACGGGTTAGGATTAGGGTTAGGGTTAAGGTTAGGGTCAGGGTTAGGGGTAGGTGTAGGGTACGGGTTAGGGTTAGGGTACGGGTTAGAGTTAGGGTTAGGGTACGGGTTAGGATTAGGGTTAGGGTTAAGGTTAGGGTTAGGGTACGGGTTAGGGTTAGGGTTAGGGTTAGGGTTAGCAAAGGGTTAGGGTTAGGGTTAGGGTAAGGGTACGGTTTAGGGTTAGGTTTAGGGTACGGGTTAGGGTTAGGGTTAGGGTAAGGGTTAGGGTTAGGGTTCGGGTTTGGGTACGGTTTAGGTTTAGGGTACGGGTTAGGGTACGGGTTAGGGTTAGGGTTAGGGTTAGGGTTAGGGTTAGGGCACGGGTTAGGTTTAGGGTACCTGTTAGGGTTAGGGTACGGGTTACGGTTAGCCTTAGCGTACGTGTTAGGATTAGGGTTAGGGGTTAGGGTTAGGGTTAGGGTTAGGGTATGGGTTAGTGTTAGGCTACGGGTTAGGGTTAGGATTAGTGTTATGGTACGGGTTACGGTTAGGGTTTGGGGTTAGGGTTAGGTTTAGGTTTTGGGTTAGGGTTAGGGTACGGGTTAGGTTAGGGTACGGGTTAGGGTTAGGGTTAGGGTTACGGTTAGCGTACGGTTTAGGGTTAGGGTTAGGGTTAGGGTTAGGAAAGGGTTAGGGTTAGGGTTAGCGTACGGGTTAGGGTTAGGGTACTGGTTAGGGTTAGGGTT
>JAVLSZ010000134.1:427500-455000 GCA_032313775.1 Urocyon cinereoargenteus | reverse complement strand
TTAGGGTTCGGGTTAGGTTGACGGTTCGGGTTAGGGTACGTGTTAGGGTTAGGGTACGTGTTAGGGTTAGGGTCAGGGGTTAGTGTTAGGTTTAGGCTTAGGGTTAGGGTACGGGTTAGGGTTAGGGTTAGGGTACGGGTTAGGGCTAGGGATAGGGTACGGGTTAGGGTGAGGGTACGGGTTAGAGTTAGCGTTAGGGTACGTGTTAGGGTTAGGGTTAGGGTTTAGGGTTAGGGTTAGTGTTAGGGTACGGTTTAGGGTTAGGGTTAGGGTTAGGGTACGGGTTAGGGTTAGGGTACGGGTTAGGGTTAGGGTTAGGGTACAAGTTAGGTTTAGGGTTAGGGGTTAGGGTTAGGGTTAGGGTAGGGTTAGGGTACGTGTTAGGGTTAGGGTACGGGTTAGGCTTAGAATTAGTGTACGGGTTAGGGTTAGCGTTAGGGTTAGGTTTATGGTACGGATTAGGGTTAGGGTTAGGGTTAGTGTTAGGGTTAAAGTACGGGTTAGGGTTAGGGTTAGGGTTAGGGTTAGGGTTAGGGGTTAGGGGTTATTGTTAGGGTAAGGGTTAGGGTTAGGGTTAGGGTACGGGTTAGGGTACGATTTATGGTTAGGGTTAGGGTTGGGTACGGTTTAGGGTTAGGGTTAGGGTTAGGGTAAGGGTTAGGGTACGGGTTAGGGTTAGGGTTAGGGTAAGGGTTAGGGTACGGGTTAGGGTTAGGGTTAGGGTACGGGTTAGGGTTAGAGTTAGGGTTAGGGTAAGGGTTAGGGTAAGGGTTAGGGTTAGGGTTAGGGTTAGGTTTAGGGTACGGGTTAGGGTTAGGGATAGGGTAAGGGTTAGGTTTAGGGTTCGGGTTAGGGTACGGGTTAGGGTTAGGGTACGGGTTAGGGTACGGGTTAGGGTTAGGGTTAGGGTTAGGGCACGGGTTAGGGTTAGGGTACCTGTTAGGGTTAGGGTACGGGTTTGGGTTAGGCTTAGCGTACGTGTTAGGGTTAGGGTTAGGGGTTAGGGTTAGGGTTAGGGTTAGGGTACGGGTTAGTGTTAGGGTACGGTTTTGGGTTAGGATTAGGGTTAGGGTACGGGTTACGGTTAGGGTTTGGGGTTAGTGTTAGGTTTAGGGTTTGGGTTAGGGTTAGGGTACGGGTTAGGGTTAGGGTACGGGTTAGGGTTAGGGTTAGAGTTACGGTTAGCGTACGGGTTACGGTTAGGTTTAGGGTTAGGGTTAGGATTAGGGTTAGGGTATGGGTTAGGGTTAGGTTACGGGTTAGGGTTAGGTTTAGGAAAGGGTTAGGGATAGGGTTAGCGTACGGGTTAGGGTTAGGGTACTGGTTAGGGTTAGGGTTAGAGTTAGGTTTAGCGTACGGGTTAGGGTTATGGTTAGGGTTAGGGTTAGGGTTAGGGTACAGGTTAGGGTTAGGGTACGGGTTAGTGTTAGGGTTAGGGTTAGGGTTAGGAAAGGGTTAGTGTTAGGGTTAGGGTTAGGGTTAGGGTACGGGTTAAGGTTAGTGTTAGGGTACGGTTAGGGTTAGGGTTAGGGTTAGGGTTAGGGTACGGGTTACGGTTAGGGTTAGGGTTAGGGTTAGGGTTAGGGGTTAGGGGTTACGGTTAGGGTTATGGTTAGGGTTCGGGTTAGGGTACGTGTTAGGGTACGGGTTAGGGTTACGGTTAGGTTTAGTGTTAGGGTACGGGTTAGGGTTAGGTTAGGGTTAGGTTTAGGGTTAGGGTACGGGTTAGGGTTAGGGTTAGGTTTAGGGTTAGGGTGCGGGTTAGGGTTAGGGTTAGGGTTAGGGGTTACGGTTAGGGTTATGGTTAGGGTTAGGGTTAGGGTACGGATTAGGGTACGGGTTAGGGTTAGGGTTAGGTTTAGTGTTAGCGTACGGGTTAGGGTTAGGGTTAGGGTTAGGTTTAGGGTTAGGGTTAGGTTCAGGAAAGGGTTAGGGTTAGGGTTAGGGTACAGGTTAGGGTTAGGTTTAGGGTTAGGGTTAGGGTACGGGTTAGGGTTAAGGTACGGGTTAGGGTTAGGGTACGGGTTAGGGTACGGGTTAGGTTTAGGGTTAGGGTTAGGGTACGGGTTAGGGTTAGGGTTGGGTTAGGGTTAGTGTTAGTGTTAGGGTACGGGTTAGGGTTAGGGTACGGGTTAGGTTACGGGTTAGGGTTAGGGTTAGGTTTAGGGTTAGGGTATGGGTTAGGGTTAGGGTACGGGTTAGGGTTAGGGTTAGGTTTAGGGTTAGGGTACGGGTTAGGGTTAGGGTTAGGGTTAGGGGTTACGGTTAGGGTTATGGTTAGGGTTAGGGTTAGGGTACGGATTAGGGTACGGGTTAGGGTTAGGGTTAGGTTTAGTGTTAGCGTACGGGTTAGGGTTAGGGTTAGGGTTAGGTTTAGGGTTAGGGTTAGGTTCAGGAAAGGGTTAGGGTTAGGGTTAGGGTACAGGTTAGGGTTAGGTTTAGGGTTAGGGTTAGGGTACGGGTTAGGGTTAAGGTACGGGTTAGGGTTAGGGTACGGGTTAGGGTACGGGTTAGGTTTAGGGTTAGGGTTAGGGTACGGGTTAGGGTTAGGGTTGGGTTAGGGTTAGTGTTAGTGTTAGGGTACGGGTTAGGGTTAGGGTACGGGTTAGGGTACGGGTTAGGGTACGGGTTAGGTTTAGGGTTAGGGTACGGGTTAGGGTTAGGGTACGGATTAGGTTTAGGGTTAGGGTTAGTGTTAGGGTTAAAGTACGGCTTAGGGTTAGGGTTAGGGTTAGGGTTAGGGTTTAGGGGTTAGTGTTAGGGTAAGGGTTAGGGTTAGGGTTAGGGTACGGGTTAGGGTACGAGTTAGGGTTAGGGTTAGGGTGGGTACGGGTTAGGGTTAGGGTTAGGGTTCGGGTTGGGTTAGGGTTAGGGTACGGGTTAGGGTTAGAGTTAGGGTTAGGGTAAGGTTTAGGGTACGGTTTATGGTAGGGTTAAGGTTAGGGTTAGGTTTAGGGTATGGTGTAGGGTAAGGGTTAGGGTAAGTGTTAGGGTTAGGGTACGGGTTAGGGTACGGGTTAGGTTTAGGGTACAGGTTAGGGTACGGGTGAGGGTTAGGGTTAGGGTTAGGGTTAGGGTTAGGGCACGGGTTAGGGTTAGGGTACCGGTTAGGGTTAGGGTACGGGTTAGGGCTAGGCTTAGCGTACGGGTTAGGGTTAGGGTTAGGGGTTAGGGTTAGGGTTAGGGTTAGGGTACGGGTTAGGGTTAGGGTACGGGTTAGGGTTAGGGTTAGGTTTAGGGTACGGTTTAGGGTTACGGTACGGGTTAGGATTAGGGTTAGGGTACGGGTCAGGGTTAGGGTTGAGGGTTAGGGTTAGGGTTAGGGTTAGGGTTCGGGTTCGGGTTAGGGTTAGGGTACGGCTTAGGGTTAGGGTTAGGGTTAGCGTACGGGTTAGGGTTAGGGTTAGGGTTAGGGTACGGGTTAGGGTTAGGTTACGGGTTAGGGTTAGGGTTAGCAAAGGGTTAGGGTTAGGGTAAGGGTACGCGTTAGGGTTAGGGTACGGGTTAGGGTTCGGGTTAGGGTTAGGGTTAGCGTACGGGTTAGGGTTAGGGTTAGGGTACGGGTTAGGTTTAGGGTTAGGGTTAGGGTTAGGGTACAGGTTAGGGTACGGGTTAAGGTTAGGGTTAGGGTATGGGTTATGGTTAGGTTTAGGGTTAGGTTTAGGGTTAGGGTTAAGGTACGGGTTAGGGTTATGGTTAGAGGTAGGGTACGGGTTAGGGTTAGGGTTAGGGTTAGGGTAAGGGTACGGGTTAGGGTTAGGGTGAGGGTTAGGGTTAGGGTTAAGGTACGGGTTAGGGTTAGGGTTAGGGTTATGGTTAGAGTTAGGGTACGGGTTAGGTTTAGGGTTAGGTTTAGGGTTAGGGTTAGGGTACGGGTTAGGTTTAGGGTTAGGTTGAGGGGTAGGGGTAGGGTACGGGTTACGTTTAGGGTACGGGTTAGGGTTAGGGTTAGGGTACGGGTTAGGGTTAGGGTTAGGGTTAAGTTTAGGGTTAGGGTACGGGTTAGGGTTAGGGTTAGGGTTAGTGGTAGGGTTAGCGTACAGGTTAGGGTTAGGGTTCTGGTTAGGGTTAGGGTACGGTTTAGGGTTAGTGTACGGTTTAGGGTTAGGGTTATGGTTAGGGTTAGGGTACGGGATAGGGTTAGGGTACGGGTTAGGGTTAGGGTTAGGGTTAGGGTTAGGGTTAGGAAAGGGTTAGGGTTAGGGTTAGGGTTAGGGTACGGGTTAAGGGTAGGTTTAGGGTACGGGTTAGGGTTATGGTTAGTGTTAAGGTTAGGGTTAGGGTACGGGTTAGGGTTAGGGTTAGGGTACGGGTTAGGGTACGGGTTAGGTTTAGGGTTAGGGTACGGGTTAGGGTTAGGTTTAGGGTTAGGGTACGGGTTAGGGTACGGGTTAGGATACGGGTTAGGGTTAGGGTTAGGGTACGGTTTAGGGTTAGTGTTAGGGTTAGGTTTAGGGTTAGTGTTAGGGTTAGGCTTAGGGTTTGGGTTAGGGTACGGGTTAGGGTTAGCGTACGGGTTAGGGTTAGGGTTAGGGTTAGGGTTAAGGTACGGTTTAGGGTTAGGGTACGGGTTAGGGTACGGGTTAGGGTTAGGGTTAGGAAAGGGTTAGGGTTACGGTTAGGTTTAGGGTACGGGTTAGGGTACGGGTTAGAGTTAGGGTTAGGTTTAGGGTTAGGGTACGGGTTAGGGTAGGGTTAGGGTATGGGTTAGGTTTAGGGTTAGGGTAGGGGTTAGGGTTAGGGTTAGGGTTAGGGTTATGGTTAGGGTACGGGTTAGGGTTAGGGTGAGGGTTAGGGTTAGGGTTTGCAAAGGGTTAGGGTTAGTGTTAGGTTTAGGGTTAGGTTTAGGGTTAGGGTTAGGGTTAGGGTTAGGGTTAGGGTTAGGGTACGGGTTAGGGTTAGGGTTAGGGTACGGGTTAGGGTCAGGGTTAGGGTTAAAGTTAGGGTTAGGTTACGGGTTAGGGTTAGGGTTAGGGTTAGTGGTAGGTTTAGTGTACGGGTTAGGGTTAGGGTTCGGGTTAGGGTTAGGGTACGGTTTAGGGTTAGGGTACGGGTTAGGGTTAGGTTTAGGGTTAGGGTTAGGGTTAGGGTTAGGGTTAGGGTTAGTGATAGGGTTAGCAAAGGGTTAGGGTTAGGGTTAGGGTTAGGGTTAGGGTTAGGGTACGGGGTAGGGTACGTGTTAGGGTTAGGGTACCGGTTAGGGTTATGGTACTGGTTAGGGTTAGGTTTAGGGTACGGGTTAGGGTTAGGGTTAGGGTTAGGTTTAGGGTATGGGTTAGGGTTAGGGTACAGGTTAGGGTTAGGGTTAGGGTTAGGGTTAGGGTTAGGGTTAGCGTACGGGTTAGGGTTAGGGTTAGGTTTAGGGTTAGGGTTAGGGTTAGGGTACGGGTTAGGGTTAGGTACGGGTTAGGGTTAGGTTTAGGGTTAGGGTTAGGGTTAGGGTTAGGAAAGGGTTAGGGTTAGGGTTAGGGTTAGGTTTAGGGTACTGGTTAAGGGTAGGGTTAGGGTACGGGTTAGGGTTATGGTTAGTGTTAGGGTTAGGGTTCGGGTACGGGTTAGAGTTAGGTTTAGGGTACGGGTTAGGGTTAGGGTTAGGGGTTAGGGTTAGGGTACGGGTTAGGGTACGGTTAAGGGTTAGGGTTAGGGTACGGGTTAGGGTTAGGGTTAGGTTTAGGGTTAGTGTTAGGGTTAAAGTACGGGTTAAGGTTAGTGTTAGGGATAGGGTTAGGGTTAGGTGTTAGGGGTTAGGGTTAGGGTTAGGGTACGGGTTAGGTTACGAGTTAGGGTTAGGGTGAGGGTTAGGATACGGGTTAGGATACGGGTTAGGGTTAGGGTTAGGGTACGGGTTAGGGTTAGGGTTAGGATAAGGGTTAGGGTACGGGTTAGGGTTAGGGTTAGGGTTAGGTTTAGGGTACGGGTTAGGTTTAGGGTTAGGGTGAGGGTTAGGGTACGGGTTAGGGTACGGGTTAGGTTTAGGGTACGGTTTAGGGTACGGGTTAGGGTACGGGTTAGTGTTAGGGTTAGGGTTAGGGTTAGGGTACGGTTTCGGGTTAGGGTAAAGTTTAGGGTTAGGGTTAGGGTTAGGGTTAGGGTACGGGTTAAGTTTATGGTACGGGTTAGGGTACGTGTTAGGGTTAGGGTACGGGTTAGGGTTAGGGTCAGGGGTTAGGGTTAGGGTTAGGGTTAGGGTTAGGGTACGGGTTAGGGTTAGGGTACGGGTTAGGGTTAGGGATAGGGTACGGGTTAGGGTGAGGGCACGGGTTAGTGTTAGCGTTAGGGTACGTGTTAGGGTTAGGGTTTAGGGTTAGTGTTAGTGTTAGGGTACGGTTTAGGGTTAGCGTTAGGGTTAGGGTACGGGTTAGGGTTAGGGTACGGGTTAGGGTTAGGGTTAGGGTACAGGTTAGGTGTAGGGTTAGGTGTTAGGGTTAGGGTTAGGTTAGGGTTAGGGTACGGGTTAGGGTTAGGGTACGGGTTAGGGTTAGGATTAGTGTACGGGTTAGGTTTAGGGTTAGGGTTAGGTTTAGGGTACGGATTAGGGTTAGGGTTAGGGTTAGTGTTAGGGTTAAAGTACGGGTTAGGGTTAGGGTTAGGGTTAGGGTTAGGGTTAGGGGTTAGGGGTTAGTGTTAGGTTAAGGGTTAGGGTTAGGGTTAGGGTACGGGTTAGGGTACGATTTAGGGTTAGGGTTAGGGTTGGGTACGGTTTAGGGTTAGGGTTAGGGTTCAGGTTGCGGTTAGGGTTAGGGCACGGGTTAGGGTTAGAGTTAAGGTTAGGGTAAGGTTTAGGGTACGGGTTAGGGTTAGGGTTAGAGTTAGGTTTAGGGTACGGGTTAGGGTTAGGGTTAGGGTAAGGGTTAGGGTTAGGGTTCGGGTTAGGGTACGGGTTAGGGTTAGGGTACGGGTTAGGGTACGGGTTAGGGTTAGGGTTAGGGTTAGGGTTAGGGCACGGGTTAGGGTTAGGGTTAGGGTTACGGTTAGCGTACGGGTTATGGTTAGGTTTAGGGTACAGGTTAGGGTTAGGGTACGGGTTAGGGTTAGGGTTAGGGTTAGGGTTATGGTTAGGAAAGGTTTAGTGTTAGGGTTAGGGTTAGGGTTAGGGTACGGGTTAAGGTTAGGGTTAGGGTACTGGTTAGGGTTAGGGTTAGGGTTACGGTTAGGGTACGGGTTAGGGTTAGGGTTAGGGTTAGGGTTAGGGGTTAGGGGTTACGGTTAGGGTTATGGTTAGGGTACGGGTTAGGGTACGGGTTAGGGTACGGGTTAGTGTTAGGGTTAGGTTTAGTGTTAGGGTACGGGTTAGGGTTAGGGTTAGGGTTAGGTTTAGGGTTAGGGTACGGGTTAGGGTTAGGGTTAGGGTTAAGGTACGGTTTAGGGTTAGGGTTAAGGTTAGTGTTAGGGTTAGGGTACGGGTTAGGGTTAGGGTTAGGGTTAGGGGTAGGGGTAGGGTACAGGTTAGGGTTAGGGTACGGGTTAGGTTTATGGTTAGGGTACAGGTTAGGATTAGGGTTAGGGTTAAGGTTAGGGTCAGGGTTAGGGGTAGGGGTAGGGTCGGGTTAGGGTTAGGGTACGGGTTAGAGTTAGGGTTAGGGTACGGGTTAGGATTAGGGTTAGGGTTAAGGTTAGGGTTAGGGTACGGGTTAGGGTTAGGGATAGGGTTTGTGGTAGGGTTAGCGTATGGGTTAGGGTTAGGGTTCGGGTTAGGGTTAGGGTACGGTTTAGGTTTAGGGTACGGGTTAGGGTTAGGGTTAGGGTTAGGGTTAGGGTTAGGGTTAGGGTTAGGATTAGCAAAGGGTTAGGGTTAGGGTTAGGTTTAGGGTACGGGTTAGGGTTAGGATTAGGGTACGGGTAAGGGTACGGGTTAGGGTTAGGGTTAGGGTTAGGGTTAGGGTTAAGGTACGGGTTAGGGTTAGGGTTAGGGTTAGGGGTTAGCGGTTAGTGTAAGGGTTAGTGTTAGGGTTAGGGTACGGGTTAGCGTATGGGTTATGGTTAGGGTACGGGTTAGTGTTAGGGTTAGGGTTAGAGTTAGGGTTAGGGTTAGCAAAGGGTTAGGGTTAGGGTTAGGTTTGGGTACGGGTTAGGGTTAGGTTTAGGGTACGGGTTAGGCTTAGGGTAAGGGTTAGGGTTAGAGTTCAGGTTAGGGTACGGGTTAGGGTTAGGGTACGGGTTAGGGTACGGGTTAGGGTTAGGGTTAGGGTACGGGTTAGGGTTAGGGTTAGGGCACGGGTTAGGGTTACGGTACCTGTTAGGGTTAGGGTACGGGTTAGGGTTAGGCTTAGCGTACGTGTTAGGGTTAGGGTTAGGGGTTAGGGTTAGGGTTAGGGTTAGGGTATGGTTTAGTGTTAGGGTACGGGTTAGGGTTAGGATTAGGGTTAGGGTACAGGTTACGGTTAGTTTGGGGTTAGGGTTAGGTTTAGGGTTTGGGTTAGGTTTAGGGTACGGGTTAGTTTAGGGTACGGGTTAGGGTTATGGTTAGGGTTACGGTTAGCGTACGGGTTAGGTTTAGGGTTAGGGTTAGGGTTAGGGTACGGTTTAGGGTTAGGGTACGGGTGAGGGTTAGGGTTAGGAAAGGGTTAGGGTTAGGGTTAGCGTACGGGTTAGGGTTAGGGTACTGGTTAGGGTTATGTTTAGAGTTAGGTTTAGCGTACGGGTTAGGGTTAGGGTTAGGGTTAGGGTTAGCGTACAGTTTAGGGTTAGGGTACGGGTTAGGGTTAGGGTTAGGGTTAGGGTTAGGAAAGGGTTAGTGTTAGGGTTAGGGTTAGGGTACGGGTTAAGGTTAGGGTTAGGGTACGGTTTAGGGTTAGGGTTAGGGTTAGGGTTAGGGCACGGGTTAGCGTTAGGGTTAGGGTTAGGGTTAGGGTTAGGGGTTAGGGGTTACGGTTAGGGTTATGGTTAGGGTTAGGGTTAGGGTACGGGTTAGTGTACGGGTAAGGGTTAGGGTTAGGTTTAGTGTTAGGGTACGGGTAAGGGTTAGGGTTAGGGTTAGGTTTAGGGTTAGGGTACGGGTTAGGGTTAGGGTTAGGGTTAGGGTTAAGGTACGGTTTAGGGTTAGGGTTAGGGTTAGTGTTAGGGTTAGGGTACGGGTTAGGGTTAGGGTTAGGCGTAGGTGTAGGTTAAGGGTTAGGGTTAGGGTACGGGTTAGGGTTAGGGTTAGGGTACGGGTTAGGATTAGGGTTAGGGTTAAGGTTAGGGTCAGGGTTAGGGGTAGGTGTAGGGTACGGGTTAGGGTTAGGGTACGGGTTAGAGTTAGGGTTAGGGTACGGGTTAGGATTAGGGTTAGGGTTAAGGTTAGGGTTAGGGTACGGGTTAGGGTTAGGGTTAGGGTTAGGGTTAGCAAAGGGTTAGGGTTAGGGTTAGGGTAAGGGTACGGGTTAGGGTTAGGTTTAGGGTACGGGTTAGGGTTAGGGTTAGGGTAAGGGTTAGGGTTAGGGTTCGGGTTTGGGTACGGTTTAGGTTTAGGGTACGGGTTAGGGTACGGTTTAGGGTTAGGGTTAGGGTTAGGGTTAGGGTTAGGGTTAGGGCACGGGTTAGGTTTAGGGTACCTGTTAGGGTTAGGGTACGGGTTACGGTTAGCCTTAGTGTACGTGTTAGGATTATGGTTAGGGGTTAGGGTTAGGGTTAGGGTTAGGGTATGGGTTAGTGTTAGGCTACGGGTTAGGGTTAGGATTAGTGTTAGGGTACGGGTTACGGTTAGGGTTTGGGGTTAGGGTTAGGTTTAGGGTTTGGGTTAGGGTTAGGGTACGGGTTAGGTTAGGGTACGGGTTAGGGTTAGGGTTAGGGTTACGGTTAGCGTACGGTTTAGGGTTAGGGTTAGGGTTAGGGTTAGGGTACGGGTGAGGGTTAGGGTACGGGTTAGGGTTAGGGTTAGGAAAGGGTTAGGGTTAGGGTTATCGTACGGGTTAGGGTTAGGGTACTGGTTAGGGTTAGGGTTAGAGTTAGGTTTAGCGTACTTGTTAGGGTTAGGGTTAGTGTTAGGGTTAGGGTTAGGGTACAAGTTAGGGATAGGGTACGGGTTAGGGTTAGGGTTAGGGTTAGGAAAGGGTTAGTGTTAGGGTTAGGGTTAGGGTTAGGGTACGGGTTAAGGTGAGGTTTAGGGTACGGGTTAGGGTTAGGGTTAGGGTTAGGGTTAGGGTACGGTTTAGGGTTAGGGTTAGGTTTAGGGTTAGTGTACGGGTTAGGGTTAGGGTTAGGGTTAGGGTTAAGGTACGGTTTAGGGTTAGGGTTAGGGTTAGTGTTAGGGTTAGGGTACGGGTTAGGGTTAGGGTTAGGGGTAGGGGTAGGGTACGGGTTAGGGTTAGGGTATGGTTTAGGGTTAGGTTTAGGGTACGGGTTAGGATTAGGGTTAGGGTAAAGGTTAGGGTCAGGGTTAGGGGTAGGGGTAGGGTACGGGTTAGGGTTAGGGTACGGGTTAGAGTTAGGGTTAGGGTACGGGTTAGGATTAGGGTTAGGGTTAAGGTTCGAGTTAGGGTACGGGTTAGGGTTAGGGTTAGGGATGGTGGTAGGGTTAGCGTACGGATTAGGGTTAGGGTTCGGGTTAGGGTTAGGGTACGGTTTAGGGTTAGGTTACGGGTTAGTGTTAGGGTTAGGGTTAGTGTTAGGGTTAGGGTTAGCAAAGGGTTAGGGTTAGGGTTGGGTTTAGGGTACGGGTTAGGGTTAGGTTTAGGGTACGGGTTAGGGTTAGGTTTAGGGTACGGGTTAGGGTTAGGATTAGGGTACGGGTTAGGGTACGGGTTAGGGTTAGGGTTAGGGTTAGGGTTAGGGTTAGGGTTAAGGTACGGGTTAGGGTTAGGGTTAGGGTTAGGGGTTAGCGGTTAGTGTAAGGGTTAGTGTTAGGGTTAGGGTACGGGTTAGCGTATGGGTTATGGTTAGGGTACGGGTTAGTGTTAGGGTTAGGGTTAGAGTTAGGGTTAGGGTTAGCAAAGGGTTAGGGTTAGGGTTAGGTTTGGGTACGGGTTAGGGTTAGGTTTAGGGTACGGGTTAGGGTTAGGGTAAGGGTTAGGGTTAGAGTTCGGGTTAGGGTACGGGTTAGGGTTAGGGTACGGGTTAGGGTACGGGTTAGGGTTAGGGTTAGGGTACGGGTTAGGGTTAGGTTTAGGGCACGGGTTAGGGTTACGGTACCTGTTAGGGTTAGGGTACGGGTTAGGGTTAGGCTTAGCGTACGTGTTAGGGTTAGGGTTAGGTGTTAGGGTTAGGGTTAGGGTTAGGGTATGGTTTAGTGTTAGGGTACGGGTTAGGGTTAGGATTAGGTTTAGGGTACAGGTTACGGTTAGTGTTTTGGGTTAGGGTTAGGTTTAGGGTTTGGGTTAGGTTTAGGGTACGGGTTAGGTTAGGGTACGGGTTAGGGTTATGGTTAGGGTTACGGTTAGCGTACGGGTTAGGGTTCGGGTTAGGGTTAGGGTTAGGGTACGGTTTAGGGTTAGGGTACGGGTTAGGGTTAGGGTTAGGAAAGGGTTAGGGTTAGGGTTAGCGTACGGGTTAGGGTTAGGGTACTGGTTAGGGTTATGTTTAGAGTTAGGTTTAGCGTACGGGTTAGGGTTAGGGTTAGGGTTAGGGTTAGCGTACAGTTTAGGGTTAGGGTACGGGTTAGGGTTAGGTTTAGGGTTAGGGTACGGGTTAGGGTTAGGGTTAGGGTTAGGGTTAAGGTACGGTTTAGGGTTAGGGTTAGGGTTAGTGTGAGGGTTAGGGTACGGGTTAGGGTTAGGGTTAGGCGTAGGTGTAGGTTAAGGGTTAGGGTTAGGGTACGGGTTAGGGTTAGGGTTAGGGTACGGGTTAGGATTAGGGTTAGGGTTAAGGTTAGGGTCAGGGTTAGGGGTAGGTGTAGGGTACGGGTTAGGGTTAGGGTACGGGTTAGAGTTAGGGTTAGGGTACGGGTTAGGATTAGGGTTAGGGTTAAGGTTAGGGTTAGGGTACGGGTTAGGGTTAGGGTTAGGGTTAGGGTTAGCAAAGGGTTAGGGTTAGGGTTAGGGTAAGGGTACGGGTTAGGGTTAGGTTTAGGGTACGGGTTAGGGTTAGGGTTAGGGTAAGGGTTAGGGTTAGGGTTCGGGTTTGGGTACGGTTTAGGTTTAGGGTACGGGTTAGGGTACGGTTTAGGGTTAGGGTTAGGGTTAGGGTTAGGGTTAGGGTTAGGGCACGGGTTAGGTTTAGGGTACCTGTTAGGGTTAGGGTACGGGTTACGGTTAGCCTTAGCGTACGTGTTAGGATTATGGTTAGGGGTTAGGGTTAGGGTTAGGGTTAGGGTATGGGTTAGTGTTAGACTACGGGTTAGGGTTAGGATTAGTGTTAGGGTACGGGTTACGGTTAGGGTTTGGGGTTAGGGTTAGGTTTAGGGTTTGGGTTAGGGTTAGGGTACGGGTTAGGTTAGGGTACGGGTTAGGGTTAGGGTTAGGGTTACGGTTAGCGTACGGTTTAGGGTTAGGGTTAGGGTTAGGGTTAGGGTACGGGTGAGGGTTAGGGTACGGGTTAGGGTTAGGGTTAGGAAAGGGTTAGGGTTAGGGTTAGCGTACGGGTTAGGGTTAGGGTACTGGTTAGGGTTAGGGTTAGAGTTAGGTTTAGCGTACTTGTTAGGGTTAGGGTTAGTGTTAGGGTTAGGGTTAGGGTACAAGTTAGGGATAGGGTACGGGTTAGGGTTAGGGTTAGGGTTAGGAAAGGGTTAGTGTTAGGGTTAGGGTTAGGGTTAGGGTACGGGTTAAGGTGAGGTTTAGGGTACGGTTTAGGGTTAGGGTTAGGGTTAGGGTTAGGGTACGGTTTAGGGTTAGGGTTAGGTTTAGGGTTAGTGTACGGGTTAGGGTTAGGGTTAGGGTTAGGGTTAAGGTACGGTTTAGGGTTAGGGTTAGGGTTAGTGTTAGGGTTAGGGTACGGGTTAGGGTTAGGGTTAGGGGTAGGGGTAGGGTACGGGTTAGGGTTAGGGTATGGTTTACGGTTAGGTTTAGGGTACGGGTTAGGATTAGGGTTAGGGTAAAGGTTAGGGTCAGGGTTAGGGGTAGGGGTAGGGTACGGGTTAGGGTTAGGGTACGGGTTAGAGTTAGGTTTAGGGTACGGGTTAGGGTTAGGGTTAAGGTTCGGGTTAGGGTACGGGTTAGGGTTAGGGTTAGGGATGGTGGTAGGGTTAGCGTACGGATTAGGGTTAGGGTTCGGGTTAGGGTTAGGGTACGGTTTAGGGTTAGGTTACGGGTTAGTGTTAGGGTTAGGGTTAGTGTTAGGGTTAGGGTTAGCAAAGGGTTAGGGTTAGGGTTGGGTTTAGGGTACGGGTTAGGGTTAGGTTTAGGGTACGGGTTAGGGTTAGGTTTAGGGTACGGGTTAGGGTTAGGATTAGGGTACGGGTTAGGGTACGGGTTAGGGTTAGGGTTAGGGTTAGGGTTAGGGTTAAGGTACGGGTTAGGGTTAGGGTTAGGGTTAGGGTTAGGGTTAGGGTTAGGGGTTAGGGGTTACGGTTAGGGTTATGGTTAGGGTTAGGGTTAGGGTACGGGTTAGGGTACGGGTAAGGGTTAGGGTTAGGTTTAGTGTTAGGGTACGGGTAAGGGTTAAGGTTAGGGTTAGGTTTAGGGTTAGGGTACGGGTTAGGGTTAGGGTTAGGGTTAGGGTTAAGGTACGGTTTAGGGTTAGGGTTAGGGTTAGTGTTAGGGTTAGGGTACGGGTTAGGGTTAGGGTTAGGCGTAGGGGTAGGTTAAGGGTTAGGGTTAGGGTACGGGTTAGGGTTAGGGTTAGGGTACGGGTTAGGATTAGGGTTAGGGTTAAGGTTAGGGTCAGGGTTAGGGGTAGGTGTAGGGTACGGGTTAGGGTTAGGGTACGGGTTAGAGTTAGGGTTAGGGTACGGGTTAGGATTAGGGTTAGGGTTAAGGTTAGGGTTAGGGTACGGGTTAGGGTTAGGGTTAGGGTTAGGGTTAGCAAAGGGTTAGGGTTAGGGTTAGGGTAAGGGTACGGGTTAGGGTTAGGTTTAGGGTACGGGTTAGGGTTAGGGTTAGGGTAAGGGTTAGGGTTAGGGTTCGGGTTTGGGTACGGTTTAGGTTTAGGGTACGGGTTAGGGTACGGGTTAGGGTTAGGGTTAGGGTTAGGGTTAGGGCACGGGTTAGGTTTAGGGTACCTGTTAGGGTTAGGGTACGGGTTACGGTTAGCCTTAGCGTACGTGTTAGGATTAGGGTTAGGGGTTAGGGTTAGGGTTAGGGTTAGGGTATGGGTTAGTGTTAGGCTACGGGTTAGGGTTAGGATTAGTGTTATGGTACGGGTTACGGTTAGGGTTTGGGGTTAGGGTTAGGTTTAGGGTTTGGGTTAGGGTTAGGGTACGGGTTAGGTTAGGGTACGGGTTAGGGTTAGGGTTAGGGTTACGGTTAGCGTACGGTTTAGGGTTAGGGTTAGGGTTAGGGTTAGGAAAGGGTTAGGGTTAGGGTTAGCGTACGGGTTAGGGTTAGGGTACTGGTTAGGGTTAGGGTTAGAGTTAGGTTTAGCGTACTTGTTAGGGTTAGGGTTAGTGTTAGGGTTAGGGTTAGGGTACAAGTTAGGGATAGGGTACGGGTTAGGGTTAGGGTTAGGGTTAGGAAAGGGTTAGTGTTAGTGTTAGGGTTAGGGTACGGGTTAAGGTGAGGGTTAGGGTACGGGTTAGGGTTAGGGTTAGGGTTAGGGTTAGGGTACGGTTTAGGGTTAGGGTTAGGTTTAGGGTTAGTGTACGGGTTAGGGTTAGGGTTAGTGTTAGGGTTAAGGTACGGTTTAGGGTTAGGGTTAGGGTTAGTGTTAGGTTTAGGGTACGGGTTAGGGTTAGGGTTAGGGGTAGGGGTAGGGTACGGGTTAGGGTTAGGGTATGGTTTAGGGTTAGGTTTAGGGTACGGGTTAGGATTAGGGTTAGGGTAAAGGTTAGGGTCAGGGTTAGGGGTAGGGGTAGGGTACGGGTTAGGGTTAGGGTACGGGTTAGAGTTAGGGTTAGGGTACGGGTTAGGATTAGGGTTAGGGTTAAGGTTCGGGTTAGGGTACGGGTTAGGGTTAGGGTTAGGAATGGTGGTAGGGTTAGCGTACGGATTAGGGTTAGGGTTCGGGTTAGGGTTAGGGTACGGTTTAGGGTTAGGGTACGGGTTAGTGTTAGGGTTAGGGTTAGTGTTAGGGTTAGGGTTAGCAAAGGGTTAGGGTTAGGGTTGGGTTTAGGGTACGGGTTAGGGTTAGGTTTAGGGTACGGGTTAGGGTTAGGGTTAGGGTTAGGGTTAGGGTTAAGGTACGGGTTAGGGTTAGGGTTAGGTTTAGGGGTTAGGGGTTAGGGTAATGGTTAGGGTTAGGGTTAGGGTACGGGTTAGGGTACGGGTTATGGTTAGGGTACGGGTTAGTGTTAGGGTTAGGGTTAGGGTTAGTGTACGGGTTAGGGTTAGGGTTAGGGTTAGGGTACGGGTTAGGGTACGGGTTAGGGTTAGGTTTAGGGTTAGGGTTAGGGTACGGGTTAGGGTTAAGGTACGGGTTAGGGTTAGGTTATGGGTTAGGGTACGGGTTAGGGTTAGGGTTAGGGTTAGGGTACGGGTTAGGGTTAGGGTTGGGTTAGGGTTAGTGTTAGTGTTAGGGTACGGGTTAGGGTTAGGGTACGGGTTAGGGTACGGGTTAGGGTTAGGGTTAGGTTTAGGGTTAGGGTACGGGTTAGGGTTAGGGTACGGATTAGGGTTAGAGTTAGGGTTAATGTTAGGGTTGGGTACGGGTTAGGGTTAGGGTTATGGTTCGGGTTGGGTTAGGGTTAGGGTACGGGTTAGGGTTAGAGTTAGGGTTAGGGTAAGGTTTAGGGTACGGGTTAGGGTAGGGTTAGGGTTAGGGTTAGGTTTAGGGTATGGTGTAGGGTAAGGGTTAGGGTAAGGTTTAGGGTTAGGGTACGGGTTAGGGTACGGGTTAGGGTTAGGGTACAGGTTAGTGTACGGGTGAGGGTTAAGGTTAGGGTTAGGGTTAGGGTTAGGGCACGTTTTAGGGTTCGGGTACCGGTTAGGGTTAGGGTACGGGTTAGGGCTAGGCTTAGCGTACGGGTTAGGGTTAGGTTTAGGGGTTAGGGTTAGGGTTAGTGTTAGGGTACGGGTTAGGGTTAGGGTACGGGTTAGGGTTAGGGTAAGGTTTAGGGTACGGTTTAGGGTTACGGTACGGGTTAGGATTAGGGTTAGGGTACGGGTCAGGGTTAGGGTTGAGGGTTAGGGTTAAGGTTAGGGTTAGGGTACGGGTTAGGGTTAGGGTATGGGTTAGGGTTAGGGTTAGCGTACGGGTTAGGGTTAGGTTAGGGTTAGGGTACGGCATAGGGTTCGGGTACGGTTTAGGGTTAGGTTTAGGAAAGGATTAGGGTTAGGGTAAGGGTACGCGTTAGGGTTAGGGTACGGGTTAGGGTTAGGGTTAGGGTTAGGGTTAGCGTACGGGTTAGGGTTAGGGTTAGGGTACGGGTTAGGGTTAGAGTTAGGGTTAGGGTAAGGGTTAGGGTACGGGTTAGGGTTAGGGTTAGGGTTAGGTTTAGGGTACGGGTTAGGGTTAGGGTTAGGGTACGGGTTAGGGTACGATTTAGGGTTAGGGTTAGGGTTGGGTACGGTTTAGGGTTAGGGTTAGGGTTCAGGTTGGGGTTAGGGTTAGGGTACGGGTTAGGGTTAGAGTTAGGGTTAGGGTAAGGGTTAGGGTACGGGTTAGGGTTAGGGTTAGGGTTAGGTTTAGGGTACGGGTTAGGGTTAGCGTTAGGGTAAGGGTTAGGGTTAGGGTTCAGGTTAGGGTACGGGTTAGGGTTAGGGTACGGGTTAGGATACGGGTTAGGGTACGGGTTAGGGTTAGGGTTAGGTTTAGGGCATGGGTTAGGGTTAAGGTACCTGTTAGGTTTAGGGTACGGGTTAGGGTTAGGCTTAGCGTACGTGTTAGGGTTAGGGTTAGGGGTTAGGGTTAGGGTTAGGGTTAGGGTACGGGTTAGTGTTAGGGTACGGGTTGGGGTTAGGATTAGGGTTAGGGTACGGGTTACGGTTAGGGTTTGGGGTAAGGGTTAGGTTTAATGTTTGGGTTAGGGTTAGGGTACGGGGTAGGGTTAGGGTACGGGTTAGGGTTAGGGTTAGGCTTACGGTTAGCGTACGGGTTAGGGTTAGGGTTAGGGTTAGGGTTAGGGTTAGGGTTAGGGTACGGGTTAGGGTTAGGGTACGGGTTAGTGTTAGGGTTAGGAAAGGGTTATGGTTAGGGTTAGCGTACGGGTTAGGGTTAGGGTACTGGTTAGGGTTAGGGTTAGAGTTAGGTTTAGCGTACGGTTTAGGATTAGGGTTAGGGTTAATTTTAGGGTTAGGGTACAGGTTAGGTTTAGGGTACGGGTTAGGGTTAGGGTTAGGGTTAGGGTTAGGGAAGGTTTAGTGTTAGGGTTAGGGTTAGTGTTAGGGTACGGGTTAAGGTTAGGGTTAGGGTACGGCTTAGGATTAGGGTTAGGGGTAAGGTTAGGGTTAGGGTACGGGTTAGGGTTATGGTTAGGGTTAGTGGTAGGTTTAGGGTACGGGATAGGGTTAGGGTTAGGGTACGGGTTTGGATTATGGTTAGGGTTAAGGTTAGGTTTAGGGTTAGTGGTAGGGTTAGCGTACGGGTTTGGGTTAGGGTTCGGGTTAGGGTTAGGGTACGGTTTAGGGTTAGGGTACGGGTTAGGCTTAGGGTTAGGGTACGGGTTAGGGTACGGGTTAGGGTACGGGTTAGGGTACGGGTTAGGTTTAGGTTTAGGGTTAGGGTACGGGTTAGGGTACGGGTTAGGATACGGGTTAGGGTTAGGGTTAGGGTACTGGTTAGGTTTAGGGTTAAGGTTAGGTTTAGGGTTAGGCTTAGGGTTAGGGTTAGGGTACGGGGTAGGGTTAGGTTACGGGTTAGGGTTAGCATTAGGGTACGGGTTAGGGTTAGGGTTACGGTTAGGGTTAGGGTTAGGGTTAGGTTACGGGTTAGGGTTAGGGTTAGGGTTAGTGTTAGGGTTAGCGTACGGGTTAGGGTTAGTGTTAGGGTTAGGGTTAAGCTACGGGTTAGGGTTAGGGTATGGGTTAAGGTTAGGGTTAGGGTTAGGTTTAGGGTTAGGAAAGGGTTAGGGTTAGGGTTAGGTTTAGGGTACGGGTTAGGGTACGGGTTAGGGTTAGGGTTAGGGTTAGGGTTAGGGTACGGGTTAGGTTAGGGTTAGGGTATGGGTTAGGGTTATCAAAGGGTTAGGGTTAGTGTTAGGTTTAGGGTTAGGGTTAGGGTTAGGGTTAGGGTTAGGGTTAGGGTACGGGTTAGGGTTAGGGTTAGGGTTGGGTACGGGTTAGGGTTAGGGTTAGGGTACGAGTTAGTGTTAGGTTTAGGGTTATAGTTAGGGTTAGGGTACGGGTTAGGGTTAGGGTAAGGTTTAGGGTACGGTTTAGGGTTACGGTACGGGTTAGGATTAGGGTTAGGGTACGGGTCAGGGTTAGGGTTGAGGGTTAGGGTTAAGGTTAGGGTTAGGGTACGGGTTAGGGTTAGGGTATGGGTTAGGGTTAGGGTTAGCGTACGGGTTAGGGTTAGGTTAGGGTTAGGGTACGGCATAGGGTTCGGGTACGGTTTAGGGTTAGGTTTAGGAAAGGATTAGGGTTAGGGTAAGGGTACGCGTTAGGGTTAGGGTACGGGTTAGGGTTAGGGTTAGGGTTAGGGTTAGCGTACGGGTTAGGGTTAGGGTTAGGGTACGGGTTAGGGTTAGAGTTAGGGTTAGGGTAAGGGTTAGGGTACGGGTTAGGGTTAGGGTTAGGGTTAGGTTTAGGGTACGGGTTAGGGTTAGGGTTAGGGTACGGGTTAGGGTACGATTTAGGGTTAGGGTTAGGGTTGGGTACGGTTTAGGGTTAGGGTTAGGGTTCAGGTTGGGGTTAGGGTTAGGGTACGGGTTAGGGTTAGAGTTAGGGTTAGGGTAAGGGTTAGGGTACGGGTTAGGGTTAGGGTTAGGGTTAGGTTTAGGGTACGGGTTAGGGTTAGCGTTAGGGTAAGGGTTAGGGTTAGGGTTCAGGTTAGGGTACGGGTTAGGGTTAGGGTACGGGTTAGGATACGGGTTAGGGTACGGGTTAGGGTTAGGGTTAGGTTTAGGGCATGGGTTAGGGTTAAGGTACCTGTTAGGTTTAGGGTACGGGTTAGGGTTAGGCTTAGCGTACGTGTTAGGGTTAGGGTTAGGGGTTAGGGTTAGGGTTAGGGTTAGGGTACGGGTTAGTGTTAGGGTACGGGTTGGGGTTAGGATTAGGGTTAGGGTACGGGTTACGGTTAGGGTTTGGGGTAAGGGTTAGGTTTAATGTTTGGGTTAGGGTTAGGGTACGGGGTAGGGTTAGGGTACGGGTTAGGGTTAGGGTTAGGCTTACGGTTAGCGTACGGGTTAGGGTTAGGGTTAGGGTTAGGGTTAGGGTTAGGGTTAGGGTACGGGTTAGGGTTAGGGTACGGGTTAGTGTTAGGGTTAGGAAAGGGTTATGGTTAGGGTTAGCGTACGGGTTAGGGTTAGGGTACTGGTTAGGGTTAGGGTTAGAGTTAGGTTTAGCGTACGGTTTAGGATTAGGGTTAGGGTTAATTTTAGGGTTAGGGTACAGGTTAGGTTTAGGGTACGGGTTAGGGTTAGGGTTAGGGTTAGGGTTAGGGAAGGTTTAGTGTTAGGGTTAGGGTTAGTGTTAGGGTACGGGTTAAGGTTAGGGTTAGGGTACGGCTTAGGATTAGGGTTAGGGGTAAGGTTAGGGTTAGGGTACGGGTTAGGGTTATGGTTAGGGTTAGTGGTAGGTTTAGGGTACGGGATAGGGTTAGGGTTAGGGTACGGGTTTGGATTATGGTTAGGGTTAAGGTTAGGTTTAGGGTTAGTGGTAGGGTTAGCGTACGGGTTTGGGTTAGGGTTCGGGTTAGGGTTAGGGTACGGTTTAGGGTTAGGGTACGGGTTAGGCTTAGGGTTAGGGTACGGGTTAGGGTACGGGTTAGGGTACGGGTTAGGGTACGGGTTAGGTTTAGGTTTAGGGTTAGGGTACGGGTTAGGGTACGGGTTAGGATACGGGTTAGGGTTAGGGTTAGGGTACTGGTTAGGTTTAGGGTTAAGGTTAGGTTTAGGGTTAGGCTTAGGGTTAGGGTTAGGGTACGGGGTAGGGTTAGGTTACGGGTTAGGGTTAGCATTAGGGTACGGGTTAGGGTTAGGGTTACGGTTAGGGTTAGGGTTAGGGTTAGGTTACGGGTTAGGGTTAGGGTTAGGGTTAGTGTTAGGGTTAGCGTACGGGTTAGGGTTAGTGTTAGGGTTAGGGTTAAGCTACGGGTTAGGGTTAGGGTATGGGTTAAGGTTAGGGTTAGGGTTAGGTTTAGGGTTAGGAAAGGGTTAGGGTTAGGGTTAGGTTTAGGGTACGGGTTAGGGTACGGGTTAGGGTTAGGGTTAGGGTTAGGGTTAGGGTACGGGTTAGGTTAGGGTTAGGGTATGGGTTAGGGTTATCAAAGGGTTAGGGTTAGTGTTAGGTTTAGGGTTAGGGTTAGGGTTAGGGTTAGGGTTAGGGTTAGGGTACGGGTTAGGGTTAGGGTTAGGGTTGGGTACGGGTTAGGGTTAGGGTTAGGGTACGAGTTAGTGTTAGGTTTAGGGTTATAGTTAGGGTTAGGGTACGGGTTAGGGTTAGGGTTAGGGTTAGTGGTAGGGTTAGCGTACGGGTTAGGCTTAGGGTTCGGGTTAGGGTTAGGGTACGGTTTAGGGTTAGGGTACGGGTTGGGGTTAGGTTTAGGGTTAGGGTTAGGGTTAAGGTTAGTGTTAGGGTTAGCAAAGTGTTAGGGTTAGGGTTAGGGTTAGGGTACGGGTTAGGGTTAGGTTTAGGGTACGGGTTAGGGTTAGGGTTAGGGTTAGGGTTAGGGTACGGGTTAGGGTACATGTTAGGGTTAGGGTACCAGTTAGGGTTAGGGTACTGGTTAGGGTTAGGTTTAGGGTACGGGTTAGGGTTAGGGTTAGGGTTAGGGTTAGGTTATGGGTTAGGGTTAGGGTACGGGTTAGGGTTAGGGTTAGGGTTAGGGTTAGGGTTAGCGTACGGGTTAGGGTTAGGGTTAGGTTTAGGGTTAGGGTTAGGGTTAGGAAAGGGTAAGGGTTAGGGTACGGGTTAGGGTTATGGTTCGTGTTAGGGTTAGGGTTAGGGTACGGGTTAGGGTTAGGTTTAGGGTACGGGTTAGGGTTAGGGGTTAGGGTTAGGGTACGGGTTAGGGTACGGTTAAGGTTTAGGGTTAGGGTACGGGTTAGGGTTAGGGTTAGGGTTAGGGTTAGTGTTAGGGTTAACGTACGTGTTAGGGTTAGTGTTAGGGTTAGGGTTAGGGTTAGGTGTTAGGGGTTAGGGTTAGGGTTAGGGTTAGTGTTAGTGTATGGGTTAGGGTACGAGTTAGGGTTAGGGTGAGGTTTAGGATACGGGTTAGGGTTAGGGTTAGGGTTAGGGTTAGGGTACGGGTTAGGGTTAGGGTTAGGATAAGGGTTAGGTTTAGGGTTAGGTTTAGGGTTAGGGTTAGGGTACGGGTTAGGTTAGGGTTAGGGTATGGGTTAGGTTTAGGGTTAGTGTACGGGTTAGGGTTATGGTTAGGGTTAGGGTTATGGTTAGGGTACGGGTTAGGGTTAGGGTTAGGTTTAGGGTTAGGGTTAGCAAAGGGTTAGGGTTAGTGTTAGGTTTAGGGTTAGGGTTACGTTTAGGGTTGGTGTTAGCGTACGGGTTAGGGTTAGGGTTAGGGTTAGGGTACGGGTTAGGGTTAGGGTTAAGGTACGGGTTAGGGTTAGGGTTAGGGTTAAAGTTAGGGTTAGGGTACGGGTTAGGGTTAGGGTTAGGGTTAGTGGTAGGATTAGCGTACGGGTTAGGGTTAGGGTTCGGGTTAGGGTTAGGGTACGGTTTAGGGTTAGGGTACAGGTTAGGGTTAGTTTAGGGTTAGGGTTAGGGTTAGGGTTAGTGTTAGGGTTAGCAAAGGGTTAGGGTTAGGGCTAGGGTTAGGGTACAGGTTAGGGTTAGGTTGAGGGTACGGGTTAGGGTTAGGGTTAGGGTTAGGGTTAGGGTTAGGGTACGGGTTAGGGTACGTGTTAGGGTTAGGGTACCGGTTAGGGTTAGGGTACTGGTTAGGGTTAGGTTTAGGGTACGGGTTAGGGTTAGGGTTAGGGTTAGGGTTAGGGTATGGGTTAGGGTTAGGGTACGGGTTAGGGTTAGGGTTAGGGTTAGGGTTAGGGTTAGGGTTAGGGTACGGGTTAGGGTTAGGGTACTGGTTAGGGTTAGGTTTAGGTTTAGGGTTAGGGTTAGGGTACGGGTTAGGGTTAGGTTACGGGTTAGGGTTAGGTTTAGGGTTAGGGTTATGGTTAGGGTTAGGAAAGGGTTAGGGTTAGGGTTAGGGTTAGGGTTAGGTTTAGGGTACGGGTTAAGTGTAGGGTTAGGGTACGGGTTAGGATTATGGTTAGTGTTAGGGTTAGGGTTAGGGTACGGGTTAGGGTTAGGTTTCGGGTACGGGTTAGGGTTAGGTTTAGGGGTTAGGGTTAGGGTACGGGTTAGGGTATGGTTAAGGGTTAGGGTTAGGGTACGGGTTAGGGTTAGGGTTAGGGTTAGTGTTAGGGTTAAAGTACGGGTTAGGGTTAGTGTTAGGGTTAGGGTTAGCATTAGGGTTAGGTGTTAGGGGTTAGGGTTAGGGTTAGGGTTAGGGTTAGGGTATGGGTTAGGGTACGAGTTAGGGTTTGGGTGAGGGTTAGGATACGGGTTAGGGTTAGGGTTAGGGTTAGGTTTAGGGTACGGGTTAGGGTTAGGTTTAGGGTTAGGGTTAGGGTACGGGTTAGCGTACGGGTTAGCGTTAGGGTACGGTTTAGGGTACGGGTTAGGGTTAGGGTGAGGGTTAGGATACGGGTTAGGGATAGTGTACGGGTTAGGGTTAGGGTAAAGGTTAGGGTTAGGGATAGGGTTAGGGTTAGGGTACGGGTTAAGTTTAGGGTACGGGTTAGGGTACGTGTTAGGGTTAGGGTACGGGATAGGGTTAGGGTCAGGGGTAAGGGTTAGGGTAAGGGTTAGAGTTAGGGTTAGGGTACGGGTTAGGGTTAGGGTACGGGTTAGGGTTAGGGATAGGGTACGGGTTAGGGTGAGGGTAGGGGTTAGGGTTAGCGTTAGGGTACGTGTTAGGGTTAGTGTTAGGGTTTAGGGTTAGGTTTAGTGTTAGTGTACGGTTTAGGGTTAGGTTTAGGGTTAGGGTACGGGTTAGAGTTAGGGTACGGTTTAGGGTTAGGGTTAGGGTACAGGTTAGGTTTAGGGTTAGGGGTTAGGGTTAGGGTTAGGGTAGGGTTAGGGTACGGGTTAGGGTTAGGGTACGGGTTAGGGTTAGGATTAGAGTACCAGTTAGGGTTAGGGTTAGGGTTAGGGTTAGGTTTACGGTACGGATTAGGGTTAGGGTTAGGGTTAGTGTTAGGTTTAAAGTACGGGTTAGGGTTAGGGTTAGGGTTAGGGTTAGGGTTAGGGGTTAGGGGTTAGTGTTAGGTTAAGGGTTAGGGTTAGGGTTAGGGTACGGGTTAGGGTACGATTTAGGGTTAGGGTTAGGGTTGGGTACGTTTTAGGGTTAGGGTTATGGTTCAGGTTGGGGTTAGGGTTAGGGTACGGGTTAGGGTTAGAGTTAGGATTAGGGTAAGGGTTAGGGTACGGGTTAGGGTGAGGGTTAGGGTTAGGTTTAGGGTTCGGGTTAGGGTTAGGGTTAGGGTAAGGGTTAGGGTTAGGGTTAGGGTTCGGGTTAGGGTACGGGTCAGGGTTAGGGTTCGGGTTAGGGTACGGGTTAGGGTTAGTGTTAGGGTTAGGGTTAGGGTTAGGGCACGGGTTAGGGTTAGGGTACCTGTTAGGGTTAGGGTACGGGTTAGGGTTAGGCTTAGCATATGTGTTAGGGTTAGGGTTAGGGGTTAGGTTTAGGGTTAGGGTTAGGGTACGGGTTAGTGTTAGGGTACGGGTTAGGGTTAGGATTAGGGTTAGGGTACGGGTTACGGTTAGGGTTTGGGGTTAGGGTTAGTTTTAGGGTTTGGGTTAGGGTTAGGGTACGGGTTAGGGTTAGGGTACGGGTTAGGGTTAGGATTAGAGTTACGGTTAGCGTACGGGTTAGGGTTAGGGTTAGGGTTAGGTTTAGGGTATGGGTTAGGGTTAGGGTATGGGTTAGGTTTAGGGTTAGGAAAGGGTTAGGGTTAGGGTTAGCGTACGGGTTAGGGTTAGGGTACTGGTTAGGGTTAGGTTTAGAGTTAGGTTTAGCGTACGGGTTAGGGTTAGGGTTAGGGTTAGTGTTAGGTTACAGTTTAGGGTTAGGGTACGGGTTAGGGTTAGTGTTAGGGTTAGGGTTAGGGTTAGCATAGGTTTAGTGTTAGGGTTAGGGTTAGGGTGAGGGTACGGGTTAAGGTTAGGGTTAGGGTACGGGTTAGGGTTAGGGTTAGGTTTAGGGTTAGGGTACGGGTTAGGGTTAGGGTTAGGGTTAGGGTTAGGGTTAGGGGTTAGGGGTTACGGTTAGGGTTATGGTTAGGGTTAGGATTAGGGTACGGGTTAGGGTATGAGTTAGGGTTAGGGTTAGGTTTAGTGTTAGGGTACGGGTTAGGGTTAGGGTTAGGGTTAGGTTTAGGGTTAGGGTACGGGTTAGGGTTAGGGTTAGGGTTAGGGTTAAGGTACGGTTTAGGCTTAGGGTTAGGGTTAGTGTTAGGGTTAGGGTACGGGTTAGGGTTAGGGTTAGGGTTAGGTGTAGGGGAAGGGTACGGGTTAGGGTTAGGGTACGGTTTAGGGTTAGGGTTAGGGTACGGGTTAGGATTAGGGTTAGGGTTAAGGTTAGGGTCAGGGTTAGGGGTAGGGGTAGGGTACGGGTTAGGGTTAGGGTACGGGTTAGAGTTAGTGTTAGGGTACGGGTTAGGTTTGGGGTTAGGGTTAAGGTTAGGTTTAGGGTACGGGTTAGGGTCAGGGTTAGGGTTAGTGGTAGGGTTAGCGTACGGGTTAGGGTTAGGGTTCGGGTTAGGTTTAGGGTACGGTTTAGGGTTAGGGTACGGGTTAGGGTTAGGGTTAGGGTTAGGGTTAGGGTTAGGGTTAGCAAATGGTTAGGGTTAGGGTTAGGTTTAGGGTACGGGTTAGGGTTAGGTTTAGGGTACGGATTAGGGTTAGGGTTAGGGTTAGGGTTAGGGTTAGGGTTAAGGGCGAGTTAGGGTTAGGGTTAGGGTTAGGGGTTAGGGGTTAGGGTAAGGGTTAGGGTTAGGGTTAGGGTACGGGTTAGGGTACGGGTTATGGTTAGTGTACGGGTTAGTGTTAGGGTTAGGGTTAGGGTTAGGGTTAGGGTTAGCAAAGGGTTAGGGTTAGTGTTAGGTTTAGGGTACGGGTTAGGGTTAAGTTTAGGGTACGGTTTAGGGTTAGGATTAGGGTAAGGGTTAGGGTTAGGGTTCGGGTTAGGGTACGGGTTAGGGTTAGGGTACGGGTTAGGGTTAGGGTTAGGGTTAGGGTTAGGGCACGGGTTAGGGTTAGGGTACCTGTTAGGGTTAGGGTACGGGTTAGGGTTAGGCTTAGCGTACGTGTTAGGGTTAGGGTTAGGGGTTAGGGTTAGGGTTAGGGTTAGGGTATGGGTTAGTGTTAGGGTACGGGTTAGGGTTAGGATTAGGGTTAGGGTACGGGTTACGGTTAGTGTTTGGGGTTAGTGTTAGGTTTAGGGTTTGGGTTAGAGTTAGCTTCCTGGTTAGGGTTAGGGTACGGGTTAGGGTTAGTGTTAGGGTTACGGTTAGCGTACGGGTTAGGGTAGGGTTAGGGTTAGGGTTAGGGTTAGGGTACGGGTTAGGGTTAGGGTACAGGTTAGGGTTAGGGTTAGGAAAGGGTTAGGGTTAGGGTTAGCGTACGGGTTAGGGTTAGGGTACTGGTTAGGGTTAGGGTTAGATTTAGGTTTAGCGTACGGGTTAGGGTTAGGGTTAGGGTTAGGGTTAGGGTTAGGGTTAGGAAAGGGTTAGTGTTAGGGTTAGGGTTAGGGTTAGGGTACGGGTTAAGGTTAGGGTTAGGGTACGGGTTAGGGTTAGGGTTAGGGTTTGGTTTAGGGTACGGGTTAGTGTTAGGGTTAGGGTTAGGTTTAGGGTTAGGGTTAGGGGTTAAGGGTTACGGTTAGGGTTATGGTTAGGGTTAGGGTTAGGGTACGGGTTAGGGTACGGGTTAGGGTTAGGTTTAGGTTTAGTGTTAGGGTACGGGTTAGGGTTAGGGTTAGGTTTAGATTTAGGGTTAGGGTACGGGTTAGGGTTAGGGTTAGGGTTAAGGTACGGTTTAGGGTTAGGGTTAGGGTTAGTGTTAGGGTTAGGGTACAGGTTAGGGTTAGGGTTAGGGTTAGCGTTAAGGTACGGGTTAGGGTTAGGGTTAGGGTTATGGTTAGAGTTAGGGTACGGGTTAGGGTTAGGGTTAGGTTTAGGGTTAGGGTTAGGGTACGGGTTAGTGTTAGGGTACGGGTTAGGCTTTGGATTAGGGTTAGGGTACGGGTTACGGTTAGGATTTGGGGTTAGGGTTAGTTTTAGTGTTTGGGTTAGCGTTAGGGTACGGGTTAGGGTTAGGGTACGGGTTAGGGTTAGGGTTAGGGTTACGGTTTGCGTACGGGTTAGGGTTAGGGTTAGGGTTAGGGTTAGGTTTAGGGTACGGGTGAGGGTTAGGGTACGGGTTAGGGTTAGGGTTAGGAAAGGGTTAGGGTTAGGGTTAGCGTACGGGTTAGGGTTAGGGTACTGGTTAGGGTTAGGTTTAGAGTTAGGTTTAGCGTACGGGTTAGGGTTAGGGTTAGGGTTAGGGTACAGGTTAGGGTTAGGGTACGGGTTAGGGTTAGTGTTAGGGTTAGGGTTAGGGTTAGGATAGGTTTAGTGTTAGGGTTAGGGTTAGGGTTAGGGTACGGGTTAAGGTTAGGGTTAGGGTACGGGTTAGGGTTAGGGTTAGGTTTAGGGTTAGGGTACGGTTTAGGGTTAGGGTTAGGGTTAGGGTTAGGGGTAAGGGTTACGGTTAGGGTTATGGTTAGGGTTAGGTTTAGGTTACGGGTTAGGGTACGAGTTAGGGTTAGGGTTAGTTTTAATGTTAGGGTACGGGTTAGGGTTAGGGTTAGGGTTAGGTTTAGGGTTAGGGTACGGGTTAGGGTTAGGGTTAGGATTAGTGTTAAGGTACGGGTTAGGGTTAGGTTTAGGGTTAGGGTTAGGGGTAGGGGAAGGGTACGGGTTAGGGTTAGGGTACGGGTTAGGGTTAGGGTTAGGGTACGGGTTAGGATTAGGGTTAGGGTTAATTTTCTGGTCAAGGTTAGGGGTAGGGGTAGTGTACGGGTTAGGGTTAGGGTATGGGTTAGAGTTAGGGTTAGGGTACGGGTTAGGTTTAGGGTTAGGGTTAAGGTTAGGGTTAGGGTACGGGTTAGGGTTAGGGTTAGGGTTAGGGTAAGGGTTAGGTTTAGGGTTCGGGTTGGGGTACGGGTTAGGGTTAGGGTACGTGTTAGGGTACGGGTTAGGGTTAGAGTTAGGGTTAGGGCACGGGTTAGGGTTACGGTACCTGTTAGGGTTAGGGTACGGGTTAGGGTTAGGCTTAGCGTACATGTTAGGGTTAGTGTTAGGGGTTAGGGTTAGGGTTAGGGTTAGGGTA
>JAVLSZ010000134.1:412500-422500 GCA_032313775.1 Urocyon cinereoargenteus | reverse complement strand
CGGGTTAGGGTTAGGGTTAGGGTTAGGGTTAGTGTATGGGTTAGGTTTAGGGTACAGGTTAGGGTTAGGGTTAGGGTTAGGGTTAGGGTTAGCGTACGGGTTAGGGTTAGGGTTAAGTTTAGGGTTAGGGTTAGGGTTAGGGTACGGGTTAGGGTTAGGGTACGGGTAGGGTTAGGTTTAGGGTTAGGGTTAGGGTTAGGGTTAGGGTTAGGGTACGGGTTAGGGTACGGGTTAGGGTTAGGGTACGGTTTAGGGTACGGATTAGGGTTAGGGTTAGGGTTAGGGTTAGGGTATGGTTAGGGTTAGGGTACGGGTTAGGGTTAGGGTTAGGGTTAGGGTTAGGATTAGCAAAGGGTTAGGGTTAGTGTTAGGGTTAGGGTTAGGGTACGGGTTAGGGTTAGGTTTAGGGTACGGGTTAGGGTTAGGGTTAGGGTTAGGGTTAGTGTTAGGGTTAAAGTACGGGTTAGGGTTAGTGTTTGGGTTAGGGTTAGGATTAGGTGTTAGGGTTTAGGGTGAGGGTTAGGGTTAGGGTTAGGGTACGGATTAGGTTACGAGTTAGGGTTAGGGTGAGGGTTAGGATACGGGTTAGGGTCAGGGTTAGGGTTAGTGTTAGGGTACGGGTTAGGGTTAGGGTTAGGATAAGTGTTAGGGTACGGGTTAGGGTTAGGGTTAGGGTTAGGTTTAGGGTACGGGTTAGGGTTAGGGTTAGGGTTAGGGTAAGGGTTAGGGTACGGGTTAGGGTACGGGTTAGGGTTAGGGTACGGTTTAGGGTACGGGTTAGGGTACGGGTTAGTGTTAGGGTTAGGGTTAGGGTTAGGGTACGGGTTAGGGTTAGGGTAAAGGTTAGGGTTAGGGTTAGGGTTAGGGTACGGGTTAAGTTTAGGGTACGGGTTAGGGTACGTGTTAGGGTTAGGGTACGGGTTAGGGTTAGGGTCAGTGGTTAGGGTTAGGGTTAGGGTTAGGGTTAGGGTTAGGGTTATGTTTAGGGTATGGGTTAGGGTTACGGTACGGGTTAGGGTTAGGGATAGGGTACGGGTTAGGGTGAGGGTACGGGTTAGTGTTAGCGTTAGGGTACGTGTTAGGGTTAGGGTTAGGGTTTAGGGTTAGGGTTAGTGTTAGGGTACGGTTTAGGGTTAGGGTTAGGGTTAGGGTACGGGTTAGGGTTAGGGTACGGGTTAGGGTTAGGGTTAGGGTACAGGTTAGGTTTAGGGTTAGGGGTTAGGGTTAGGGTTAGGGTAGGGTTAGGGTACGGGTTAGGGTTAGGTTACGGGTTAGGGTTAGGATTAGTGTACGGGTTCGGGTTAGGGTTAGGGTTAGGTTTAGGGTACGGATTAGGGTTAGGGTTAGGGTTAGTGTTAGGGTTAAAGTACGGGTTAGGGTTAGGGTTAGGGTTAGGGTTAGGGTTAGGGTTAGGGGTTAGGGGTTAGTGTTAGGTTAAGGGTTAGGTTTAGGGTTAGGGTACGGGTTAGGGTACGATTTAGGGTTAGGGTTAGGGTTGGGTACGGTTTAGGGTTAGGGTTAGGGTTCAGGTTGGGGTTAGGGTTAGGGTACGGGTTAGGGTTAGAGTTAGGGTTAGGGTAAGGGTTAGGGTACGGGTTAGGGTTAGGGTTAGGGTTAGGTTTAGGGTACGGGTTAGGGTTAGGGTTAGGGTAAGGGTTAGGGTTAGGGTTCAGGTTAGGGTACGGGTTAGGTTTAGGGTACGGGTTAGGGTACGGGTTAGGGTACGGGTTAGGGTTAGGGTTAGGGTTAGGGCATGGGTTAGGGTTAAGGTACCTGTTAGCGTTAGGGTACGGGTTAGGGTTAGGCTTAGCGTACGTGTTAGGATTAGGGTTAGGGGTTAGGGTAAGGGTTAGGGTTAGGGTACGGGTTAGTGTTAGGGTACGGGTTAGGGTTAGGATTAGGGTTAGGGTACGGGATACGGTTAGGGTTTGGGGTTAGGGTTAGGTTTAGGGTTTGGGTTAGGGTTAGGGTACTGGTTAGGTTTAGGGTACGGGTTAGGGTTAGGGTTAGGGTTACGGTTAGCGTACGGGTTAGGGTTAGGGTTAGGGTTAGGGTACGGGTTAGGGTTAGGTTACGGGTTAGGGTTAGGGTTAGGAAAGGGTTAGGGTTAGGGTTAGCGTACGGGTTAGGGTTAGGGTACTGGTTAGGGTTAGGGTTAGAGTTAGGTTTAGCGTACGGTTTAGGATTAGGGTTAGGGTTAGGGTTAGGGTTAGGGTTAGGAAAGGGTTAGGGTTAGGGTCAGGTTTAGGGTACGGGTTAGGGTACGGGTTAGGGTTAGGGTTAGGGTTAGGGTTAGGGTACGGGTTAGGTTAGGGTTAGGGTATGGGTTAGGTTTAGGGTTAGGGTACGGGTTAGGGTTAGGGTTAGGTTTAGGGTTATGGTTAGGGTACGGGTTAGGGTTAGGGTGAGGGTTAGGGTTAGGGTTAGCAAAGGGTTAGGGTTAGTGTTAGGTTTAGGGTTAGGGCTCGGTTTAGGGTTAGGGTTAGCGTACGGGTTAGGGTTAGGGTTAGGGTACGGGTTAGGGTTAGGGTTAGGGTACGGGTTAGGGATAGGGTTAGGGTTAAATTTAGGGTTAGGGTACGGGTTAGGGTTAGGGTTAGGGTTAGTGGTAGGGTTAGCGTACGGGTTAGGGTTAGGGTTCGGGTTAGGGTTAGGGTACGGTTTAGGGTTTGGGTACGGGTTAGGGTTATGTTTAGGGTTAGGGTTAGGGTTAGGGTTAGTGTTAGGGTTAGCAAAGTGTTAGGGTTAAGGTTAGGGTTAGGGTACGGGTTAGGGTTAGGTTTAGGGTACGGGTTAGGGTTAGGGTTAGGGTTAGGGTTAGGGTTAGTGTTAGGGTACGGGTTAGGGTACGTGTTAGGGTTTCGGTACCGGTTAGGGTTAGGGTACTGGTTAGGGTTAGGTTTAGGGTACGGGTTAGGGTTAGGGTTAGGGTTAGGGTATGGGTTAGGGTTAGGGTACGGGTTAGGGTACGGGTTAGGGTTAGGGTTAGGGTTAGCGTACGGGTTAGGGTTAGGGTTAGGTTTAGGGTTAGGGTTAGGGTTAGGGTACGGGTTAGGGTTAGGGTACGGGTTAGGGTTAGGTTTAGGTTTAGGGTTAGGGTTAGGGTTAGGAAAGGGTTAGGGTTAGGTTTAGGGTTAGGTTTAGGGTACGGGTTAAGAGTAGGGTTAGGGTAAGGGTTAGGTTTATGGTTAGTGTTAGGGTTAGGGTTAGGGTACGGGTTAGGGTACGAGTTAGGGTTAGGGTGAGGGTTAGGATACGGGTTACGGTTAGGGTTAGGGTTAGGGTTAGGGTACGGGTTAGGGTTAGGGTTAGGATAAGGGTTAGGGTTAGGGTTAGGGTTAGGGTTAGGGTACGGGTTAAGTTAGGGTTAGGGTATGGGTTAGGTTTAGGGTTAGGGTACGGGTTAGGGTTAGGGTTAGGGTTAGGGTTATGGTTAGGGTACGGGTTAGGGTTAGGGTGAGGGTTAGGGTTAGGGTTAGCAAAGGGTTAGTGTTAGTGTTAGGTTTAGGGTTAGGGTTAGGGTTAGGGTTAGGGATAGGGTACGGGTTAGGGTTAGGGTTAGGGTTAGGGTTAGGGTACGGGTTAGGGTTAGGGTTAGGGTACGGGTTAGGGTTAGGGTTAGGGTTAAAGTTAGGGTTAGGGTACGGGTTAGGGTTACGGTTAGGTTTAGTGGTAGGGTTAGCGTACGGGTTAGGGTTAGGGTTCGGGTTAGGGTTAGGGTACGGGTTAGGGTTAGGTTTAGGGTTAGGGTTAGTGTTAGGGTTAGTGTTAGGGTTAGCAAAGGGTTAGGGTTAGGGTTAGGTTTAGGGTACGGGTTAGGGTTAGGTTTAGGGTACGGGTTAGGGTTAGGGTTAGGGTTAGGTTTAGTGTTAGGGTACGGGTTAGGGTACGTGTTAGGTTTAGGGTACCGGTTAGGGTTAGGGTACTGGTTAGGGTTAGGTTTAGGGTACGGGTTAGGGTTAGGGTTAGGGTTAGGGTTAGGGTATGGGTTAGGGTTAGGGTACGGGTTAGGGTTAGGGTTAGGGTTAGGGTTAGCGTACGGGTTAGGGTTAGGGTTAGGTTTAGGGTTAGGGTTAGGGTTAGGGTACGGGTTAGGGTTAGGGTACGGGTAGGGTTAGGTTTAGGGTTAGGGTTAGGGTTAGGGTTAGGGTTAGGTTACGGGTTAGGGTACGGGTTAGGGTTAGGGTAATGTTTAGGGTACGGGTTAGGGTTAGGGTTAGGGTTAGGGTTAGGTTATGGGTTAGGGTTAGGGTACGGGTTAGGGTTAGGGTTAGGGTTAGGGTTAGGGTTAGCAAAGGGTTAGGGTTAGTGTTAGGGTTAGGGTTAGGATACGGGTTAGGTTTAGGTTTAGGGTACGGGTTAGGGTTAGGGTTAGGGTTAGGGTTAGTGTTAGGGTTAAAGTACGGGTTAGGGTTAGTGTTAGGGTTAGGATTAGGGTTAGGTGTTAGGGTTTAGGGTGAGGGTGAGGGTGAGGGTTAGGGTTAGGGTACGGATTAGGTTACGAGTTAGGGTTAGGGTGAGGGTTAGGATACGGGTTAGGGTTAGGGTTAGGGTTAGGGTTAGGGTCGGGTTAGGGTTAGGGTTAGGATAAGGGTTAGGGTACGGGTTAGGGTTAGGGTTAGGGTTAGGTTTAGGGTACGGGTTAGGGTTAGGTTTAGGGTTAGGGTAAGGGTTAGGGTACGGGTTAGGGTACGGTTTAGGGTTAGGGTACGGTTTAGGGTACGGGTTAGGGTACGGGTTAGTGTTAGGGTTAGGGTTAGGGTTAGGGTACGGGTTAGGGTTAGGGTAAAGGTTAGGGTTAGGGTTAGGGTTAGGGTACGGGTTAAGTTTAGGGTACGGGTTAGGGTACGTGTTAGGGTTAGGGTACGGGTTAGGGTTAGGGTCAGTGGTTAGGGTTAGGGTTAGGGTTAGGGTTAGGGTTAGGGTACGGGTTAGGGTTAGGGTACGGGTTAGGGTTAGGGATAGGGTACGGGTTAGGGTGAGGGTACGGGTTAGGGTTAGCGTTAGGGTACGTGTTAGGGTTAGGGTTAGGGTTTAGGGTTAGGGTTAGTGTTAGGGTACGGTTTAGGGTTAGGGTTAGGGTTAGGGTACGGGTTAGGGTTAGGGTACGGGTTAGATTTAGGGTTAGGGTTAGGCTTAGTTTGGGTTAGGGTATGGTTTAGGGTTAGGGTACGGTTTAGGGTTAGGGTTAGGGTACGGGTTAGGGTTAGGGTTACGGTTAGGGTGTGGGTTAGGGTTAGGGTTAGGTTACGGGTTAGGGTTAGGGTTAGGGTTAGTGTTAGGGTTAGCGTACGGGTTAAGGTTAGGGTTAGGGTTAGAGTTAAGGTACGGGTTAGGGTTAGGGTACTGGTTAGGGTTAGGGTTAGGGTTAGGGTTAGGGTTAGGGTTAGGAAAGGGTTAGGGTTAGGGTCAGGTTTAGGGTACGGGTTAGGATACGGGTTAGAGTTAGGGTTAGGGTTAGGGTTAGGGTACGGGTTAGGTTAGGGTTAGGGTATGGGTTAGGTTTAGGGTTAGGGTACGGGTGTGGGTTAGGGTTAGGGTTAGGGTTATGGTTAGGTTACGGGTTAGGGTTAGGGTGAGGGTTAGGGTTAGGGTTAGCAAAGGGTTAGGGTTAGGGTTAGGTTTAGGGTTAGGGTTAGTGTACGGGTTAAGGTTAGGGTTAGGGTTAGGGTACGGGTTAGGGTTAGGGTTATGGTACGGGTTAGGGTTAGGGTTAGGGTTAAATTTAGGCTTAGGGTACGGGTTAGGGTTAGGGTTAGGGTTAGTGGTAGGGTTAGCGTACGGGTTAGGGTTAGGGTTCGGGTTAGGGTTAGGGTACGGTTTAGGGTTAGGGTACGGGTTAGGTTTAGGTTTAGGGTTAGGGTTAGGGTTAGGGTTAGTGTTAGGGTTAGCAAAGTGTTAGGGTTAGGGTTAGGGTTAGGGTACGGGTTAGGGATAGGTTTAGGGTACGGGTTAGGGTTAGGGTTAGGGTTAGGGTTAGGGTTAGGGTTAGGGTACGGGTTAGGGTACGTGTTAGGGTTTCGGTACCGGTTAGGGTTAGTGTACTGGTTAGGGTTAGGTTTAGGGTACGGGTTAGGGTTAGGGTTAGGGTTAGGGTTAGGGTTAGGGTATGGGTTAGGGTTAGGGTACGGGTTAGGGTTAGGGTTAGGGTTAGGGTTAGGTTTAGCGTACGGGTTAGGATTAGGTTTAGGTTTAGGGTTAGTGTTAGGGTTAGGGTACGGGTTAGGGTTAGGGTACGGGTTAGGGTTAGGTTTAGGGTTAGGGTTAGGGTTAGGGTTAGGGTTAGGGTTAGGAAAGGGTTAGGGTTAGGTTTAGGGTCAGGTTTAGGGTACGGGTTAGGGTACGGGTTAGGGTTAGGGTTAGGGTTAGGGTACGGGTTAGGGTACGTGTTAGGGTTTCGGTACCGGTTAGGGTTAGTGTACTGGTTAGGGTTAGATTTAGGGTACGGGTTAGGGTTAGGGTACGGGTTAGGGTTAGGGTTAGGGTTAGGGTTAGGTTTAGCGTACGGGTTAGGGTTAGGTTTAGGTTTAGGGTTAGGGTTAGGGTTAGGGTACGGGTTAGGGTTAGGGTACGGGTTAGGGTTAGGTTTAGGGTTAGGGTTAGGGTTAGGGTTAGGGTTAGGGTTAGGAAAGGGTTAGGGTTAGGTTAGGGTCAGGTTTAGGGTACGGGTTAGGGTACGGGTTAGGGTTAGGGTTAGGGTTAGGATTAGGGTTAGGGTACGGGTTAGGTTAGGGTTAGGGTATGGGTTAGGTTTAGGGTTAGGGTACGGGTTAGGGTTAGGTTTAGGGTTATGGTTAGGGTACGGGTTAGGGTTAGGGTGAGGGTTAGGGTTAGGGTTAGCAAAGGGTTAGGGTTAGTGTTAGGTTTAGGGTTAGGGCTAGGTTTAGGGTTAGGGTTAGGGTACGGGTTAGGGTTAGGGTTAGGGTACGGGTTAGGGTTAGGGTTAGGGTACGGGTTAGGGATAGGGTTAGGGTTAAATTTAGGGTTAGGGTACGGGTTAGGGTTAGGGTTAGGGTTAGTGGTAGGGTTAGCGTACGGGTTAGGGTTAGGGTTCGGGTTAGGGTTAGGGTACGGTTTAGGGTTAGGGTACGGGTTAGGGTTAGGTTTAGGGTTAGGGTTAGGGTTAGGGTTAGTGTTAGGGTTAGCAAAGTGTTAGGGTTAAGGTTAGGGTTAGGGTACGGGTTAGGGTTAGGTTTAGGGTACGGGTTAGGGTTAGGGTTAGGGTTAGGGTTAGGGTTAGGGTTAGTGTTAGGGTACGGGTTAGGGTACGTGTTAGGGTTTCGGTACCGGTTAGGGTTAGGGTACTGGTTAGGGTTAGGTTTAGGGTACGGGATAGGGTTAGGGTTAGGGTTAGGGTATGGTTTAGGGTTAGGGTACGGGTTAGGGTTAGGGTTAGGGTTAGGGTTAGGGTTAGGGTTAGCGTACGGGTTAGGGTTAGGGTTAGGTTTAGGGTTAGGGTTAGGGTTAGGGTACGGGTTAGGTTTAGGGTACGGGTTAGGGTTAGGTTTAGGTTTAGGGTTAGGGTTAGGGTTAGGAAAGGGTTAGGGTTAGGTTTAGGGTTAGGTTTAGGGTACGGGTTAAGAGTAGGGTTAGGGTACGGGTTAGGGTTATGGTTAGTGTTAGAGTTAGGGTTAGGGTACGGGTTAGGGTACGAGTTAGGGTTAGGGTGAGGGTTAGGATACGGGTTACGGTTAGGGTTAGGGTTAGGGTTAGGGTACGGGTTAGGGTTAGGGTTAGGATAAGGGTAGGGTTAGGGTTAGGGCTAGGGTTAGGGTACGGGTTAAGTTAGGGTTAGGGTATGGGTTAGGTTTAGGGTTAGGGTAAGGGTTAGGGTTAGGGTTAGGGTTAGGGTTATGGTTAGGGTACGGGTTAGGGTTAGGGTGAGGGTTAGGGTTAGGGTTAGCAAAGGGTTAGGGTTAGTGTTAGGTTTAGGGTTAGGGTTAGGGTTAGGGTTAGGGTTAGGGTACGGGTTAGGGTTAGGGTTAGGGTACGGGTTAGGGTTAGGGTTAGGGTTAAAGTTAGGGTTAGGGTACGGGTTAGGGTTAGGGTTAGGTTTAGTGGTAGGTTTAGCGTACGGGTTAGGGTTAGGGTTCGGGTTAGGGTTAGGGTACGGGTTAAGGTTAGGTTTAGGGTTAGGGTTAGTGTTAGGGTTAGTGTTAGGGTTAGCAAAGGGTTAGGGTTAGGGTTAGGTTTAGGGTACGGGTTAGGGTTAGGTTTAGGGTACGGGTTAGGGTTAGGGTTAGGGTTAGGGTTAGGGTTAGGGTACGGGTTAGGGTACGTGTTAGGTTTAGGGTACCGGTTAGGGTTAGGGTACTGGTTAGGGTTAGGTTTAGGGTACGGGTTAGGGTTAGGGTTAGGGTTAGGGTTAGGGTATGGGTTAGGGTTAGGGTACGGGTTAGGGTTAGGGTTAGGGTTAGGGTTAGCGTACGGGTTAGGGTTAGAGTTAGGTTTAGGGTTAGGGTTAGGGTTAGGGTACGGGTTAGGGTTAGGGTACGGGTAGGGTTAGGTTTAGGGTTAGGGTTAGGGTTACGGTTAGGGTTAGGTTACGGGTTAGGGTACGGGTTAGGGTTAGGGTAATGTTTAGGGTACGGGTTAGGGTTAGGGTTAGGGTTAGGGTTAGGGTATGGGTTAGGGTTAGGGTACGGGTTAGGGTTAGGGTTAGGGTTAGGGTTAGCAAAGGGTTAGTGTTAGTGTTAGGGTTAGGGTTAGGGTACGGGTTAGGTTTAGGTTTAGGGTACGGGTTAGGGTTAGGGTTAGGGTTAGGGTTAGTGTTAGGGTTAAAGTACGGGTTAGGGTTAGTGTTAGGGTTAGGATTAGGGTTAGGTGTTAGGGTTTAGGGTGAGGGTTAGGGTTAGGGTTAGGGTACGGATTAGGTTACGAGTTACGGTTAGGGTGAGGGTTAGGATACGGGTTAGGGTTAGGGTTAGGGTTAGGGTACGGGTTAGGGTTAGGGTTAGGATAAGGGTTAGGGTACGGGTTAGGGTTAGGGTTAGGGTTAGGTTTAGGGTACGGGTTAGGGTTAGGTTTAGGGTTAGGGTTAGGGTTAGGGTACGGGTTAGGGTACGGTTTAGGGTTAGGGTACGGTTTAGGGTACGGGTTAGGGTACGGGTTAGTGTTAGGGTTAGGGTTAGGGTTAGGGTACGGGTTAGGGTTAGGGTAAAGGTTAGGTTTAGGGTTAGGGTTAGGGTACGGGTTAGGGTACGTGTTAGGTTTAGGGTACCGGTTAGGGTTAGGGTACTGGTTAGGGTTAGGTTTAGGGTACGGGTTAGGGTTAGGGTTAGGGTTAGGGTTAGGGTATGGGTTAGGGTTAGGGTACGGGTTAGGGTTAGGGTTAGGGTTAGGGTTAGGGTTAGCGTACGGGTTAGGGTTAGGGTTAGGTTTAGGGTTAGGGTTAGGGTTAGGGTACGGGTTAGGGTTAGGGTACGGGTAGGGTTAGGTTTAGGGTTAGGGTTAGGGTTAGGGTTAGGGTTAGGTTACGGGTTAGGGTACGGGTTAGGGTTAGGGTAATGTTTAGGGTACGGGTTAGGGTTAGGGTTAGGGTTAGGGTTAGGGTATGGGTTAGGGTTAGGGTACGGGTTAGGGTTAGGGTTAGGGTTAGGGTTAGGGTTAGGGTTAGCAAAGGGTTAGGGTTAGTGTTAGGGTTAGGGTTAGGGTACGGGTTAGGTTTAGGTTTAGGGTACGGGTTAGGGTTAGGGTTAGGGTTAGGGTTAGTGTTAGGGTTAAAGTACGGGTTAGGGTTAGTGTTAGGGTTAGGATTAGGGTTAGGTGTTAGGGTTTAGGGTGAGGGTTAGGGTTAGGGTTAGGGTACGGATTAGGTTACGAGTTAGGGTTAGGGTGAGGGTTAGGATACGGGTTAGGGTTAGGGTTAGGGTTAGGGTTAGGGTACGGGTTAGGGTTAGGGTTAGGATAAGGGTTAGGGTACGGGTTAGGGTTAGGGTTAGGGTTAGGTTTAGGGTACGGGTTAGGGTTAGGTTTAGGGTTAGGTTTAGGGTTAGGGTAC
>JAVLSZ010000134.1:375000-410000 GCA_032313775.1 Urocyon cinereoargenteus | reverse complement strand
GTTAGGGTACGGGTTAGGGTTAGGGTGAGGGTTAGGGTTAGGGTTAGCAAAGGGTTAGGGTTAGTGTTAGGTTTAGGGTTAGGGTTAGGGTTAGGGTTAGGGTTAGGTTACGGGTTAGTGTTAGGTTTAGGGTTAGGGTTAGTGTTAGGGTTAGTGTTAGTGTTAGCAAAGGGTTAGGGTTAGGGTTAGGGTTAGGGTACGGGTTAGGGTTAGGTTTAGGGTACGGGTTAGGGTTAGGGTTAGGGTTAGGGTACGGGTTAGGGTACGTGTTAGGTTTAGGGTACCGGTTAGGGTTAGGGTACTGGTTAGGGTTAGGTTTAGGGTACGGGTTAGGGTTAGGGTTAGGGTTAGGGTTAGTGTGTGGGTTAGGTTTAGGGTACGGGTTAGGGTTAGGGTTAGGGTTAGGGTTAGGGTTAGCGTACGGGTTAGGGTTAGGGTTAGGTTTAGGGTTAGGGTTAGGGTTAGGGTACGGGTTACGGTTAGGGTACGGGTAGGGTTAGGTTTAGGGTTAGGGTTAGGGTTAGGGTTAGGGTTAGGGTACGGGTTAGGGTACGGGTTAGGGTTAGGGTACGGTTTAGGGTACAGATTAGGGTTAGGGTTAGGGTTAGGGTTAGGGTATGGTTAGGGTTAGGGTACGGGTTAGGGTTAGGGTTAGGGTTAGGGTTAGGTTAGCAAAGGGTTAGGGTTAGTGTTAGGGTTAGGGTTAGGGTACGGGTTAGGGTTAGGGTTAGGGTTAGGGTTAGTGTTAGGGTTAAAGTACGGGTTAGGGTTAATGTTAGGGTTAGGGTTAGGATTAGGTGTTAGGGTTTAGGGTGAGGTTTAGGGTTAGGGTTAGGGTACAGATTAGGTTACGATTTAGGGTTAGGGTGACGGTTAGGATACGGGTTAGGGTCAGGGTTAGGGTTAGTGTTAGGGTACGGGTTAGGGTTAGGGTTAGGATAAGTGTTAGGGTATGGGTTAGGGTTAGGGTTAGGGTTAGGTTTAGGGTACGGTTTAGGGTTAGGGTTAGGGTTAGGGTTAGTGTTAGGGTACGGGTTAGGGTACGGGTTAGGTTTAGGGTACGGTTTAGGGTACGGGTTAGGGTACGGGTTAGTGTTAGGGTTAGGGTTAGGGTTAGGGTACGGGTTAGGGTTAGGGTAAAGGTTAGGGTTAGGGTTAGGTTTAGGGTACGGGTTAAGTTTAGGGTACGGGTTAGGGTACGTGTTAGGGTTAGGGTACGGGTTAGGGTTAGGGTCAGTGGTTAGGGTTAGCGTTAGGGTTAGGGTTAGGGTTAGGGTTAGGTTTAGGGTATGGGTTAGGGTTAGGGTACGGGTTAGGGTTAGGGATGGGGTACGGGTTAGGGTGAGGGTACGGGTTAGTTTTAGCGTTAGGGTACGTGTTAGGGTTAGGGTTAGGGTTTAGGGTTAGGGTTAGTGTTAGGGTACGGTTTAGGGTTAGGGTTAGGGTTAGGGTACGGGTTAGGGTTAGGGTACGGGTTAGGGTTAGGGTTAGGGTACAGGTTAGGTTTAGGGTTAGGGGTTAGGGTTAGGGTAGGGTTAGGGTACGGGTTAGGGTTAGGTTACGGGTTAGGGTTAGGATTAGTGTACGGGTTCGGGTTAGGGTTAGGGTTAGGTTTAGGGTACGGATTAGGGTTAGGGTTAGGGTTACTGTTAGGGTTAAAGTACGGGTTAGGGTTAGGGTTAGGGTTAGGGTTAGGGTTAGGGTTAGGGGTTAGGGGTTAGTGTTAGGTTAAGGGTTAGGTTTAGGGTTAGGGTACGGGTTAGGGTACGATTTAGGGTTAGGGTTAGGATTGGGTACGGTTTAGGGTTAGGGTTAGGGTTCAGGTTGGGGTTAGGGTTAGGGTACGGGTTAGGGTTAGAGTTAGGTTTAGGGTAAGGGTTAGGGTACGGGTTAGGGTTAGGGTTAGGGTTAGGTTTAGGGTACGGGTTAGGGTTAGGGTTAGGGTAAGGGTTAGGGTTAGGGTTCAGGTTAGGGTACGGTTTAGGTTTAGGGTACGGGTTAGGGTACGGGTTAGGGTACGGGTTAGGGTTAGGGTTAGGGTTAGGGCATGGGTTAGGGTTAAGGTACCTGTTAGCGTTAGGGTACGGGTTAGGGTTAGGCTTAGCGTACGTGTTAGGATTAGGGTTAGGGGTTATTGTTAGGGTTAGGGTTAGGGTACGGGTTAGTGTTAGGGTACGGGTTAGGGTTAGGATTAGGGTTAGGGTACGGATTACGGTTAGGGTTTGGGGTTAGGGTTAGGTTTAGGGTTTGGGTTAGGGTTAGGGTACTGGTTAGGGTTAGGGTACGGGTTAGGGTTAGGGTTAGGGTTACGGTTAGCGTACGGGTTAGGGTTAGGGTTAGGGTTAGGGTACGGGTTAGGGTTAGGTTACGGGTTAGGGTTAGGGTTAGGAAAGGGTTAGGGTTAGGGTTAGCGTACGGGTTAGGGTTAGGGTACTGGTTAGGGTTAGGGTTAGAGTTAGGTTTAGCGTACGGTTTAGGATTAGGGTTAGGGTTAGGGTTAGGGTTAGGGTTAGGAAAGGGTTAGGGTTAGGGTCAGGTTTAGGGTACGGGTTAGGGTACGGGTTAGGGTTAGGGTTAGGGTTAGGGTTAGGGTACGGGTTAGGTTAGGGTTAGGGTATGGGTTAGGTTTAGGGTTAGGGTACGGGTTAGGGTTAGGGTTAGGTTTAGCGTTATGGTTAGGGTTCGGGTTAGGGTTAGGGTGAGGGTTAGGGTTAGGGTTAGCAAAGGGTTAGGGTTAGTGTTAGGTTTAGGGTTAGGGCTCGGTTTAGGGTTAGGGTTAGGGTACGGGTTAGGGTTAGGGTTAGGGTACGGGTTAGGGTTAGGGTTAGGGTATGGGTTAGGGATAGGGTTAGGGTTAAATTTAGGGTTAGGGTACGGGTTAGGGTTAGGGTTAGGGTTAGTGGTATGGTTAGCGTACGGGTTAGGGTTAGGGTTCGGGTTAGGGTTAGGGTACGGTTTAGGGTTAGGGTACGGGTTAGGGTTAGGTTTAGGGTTAGGGTTAGTGTTAGGGTTAGCAAAGTGTTAGGGTTAAGGTTAGGGTTAGGGTACGGGTTAGGGTTAGGTTTAGGGTACGGGTTAGGGTTAGGGTTAGGGTTAGGGTATGGTTTAGGGTTAGGGTACGGGTTAGGGTTAGGGTTCGGGTTAGAGTTAGGGTTAGCGTACGGGTTAGGGTTAGGGTTAGGTTTAGGGTTAGGGTTAGGGTTAGGGTACGGGTTAGGTTTAGGGTACGGGTTAGGGTTAGGTTTAGGTTTAGGGTTAGGGTTAGGGTTAGGAAAGGGTTAGGGTTAGGTTTAGGGTTATGTTTAGGGTACGGGTTAAGAGTAGGGTTAGGATACGGGTTACGGTTAGGGTTAGGGTTAGGGTTAGGGTACGATTAGGGTTAGGGTTAGGATAAGGGTTAGGGTTAGGGTTAGGGTTAGGGTTAGGGTTAGGGTACGGGTTAAGTTAGGGTTAGGGTATGGGTTAGGTTTAGGGTTAGGGTACGGGTTAGGGTTAGGGTTAGGGTTATGGTTAGGGTACGGGTTAGGTTTAGGGTGAGGGTTAGGGTTAGGGTTAGCAAAGGGTTAGGGTTAGTGTTAGGTTTAGGGTTAGGGTTAGGGTTAGGGTTAGGGATAGGGTACGGGTTAGGGTTAGGGTTAGGGTTAGGGTACGGGTTAGGATTAGGGTTAGGGTACGGGTTAGGGTTAGGTTAGGGTTAAAGTTAGGGTTAGGGTACGGGTTAGAGTTAGGTTTAGGTTTAGTGGTAGGGTTAGCGTACGGGTTAGGGTTAGGGTTCGGGTTAGGGTTAGGGTACGGGTTAAGGTTAGGTTTAGGGTTAGGGTTAGTGTTAGGGTTAGTGTTAGGGTTAGCAAGGGGTTAGGGTTAGGGTTAGGTTTAGGGTACGGGTTAGGGTTAGGTTTAGGGTACGGGTTAGGGTTAGGGTTAGGGTTAGGGTTAGGGTACGGGTTAGGGTACGTGTTAGGTTTAGGGTACCGGTTAGGGTTAGGGTACTGGTTAGGGTTAGGTTTAGGGTACGGGTTAGGGTTAGGGTTAGGGTTAGGGTTAGGGTATGGGTTAGGGTTAGGGTACGGGTTAGGGTTAGGGTTAGGGTTAGGGTTAGCGTACGGGTTAGGGTTAGGGTTAGGTTTAGGGTTAGGGTTAGGGTACGGGTTAGGGTTAGGGTACGGGTAGGGTTAGGTTTAGGGTTAGGTTTAGGGTTAGGGTTAGGGTTAGGTTACGGGTTAGGGTACGGGTTAGGGTTAGGGTAATGTTTAGGGTACGGGTTAGGGTTAGGGTTAGGGTTAGGGTTAGGGTATGGGTTAGGGTTAGGGTACGGGTTAGGGTTAGGGTTAGGGTTAGGGTTAGGGTTAGCAAAGGGTTAGGGTTAGTGTTAGGGTTAGGGTTAGGGTACGGGTTAGGTTTAGGTTTAGGGTACGGGTTAGGGTTAGGGTTAGGGTTAGGGTTAGGGTTAGTGTTAGGGTTAAAGTACGGGTTAGGGTTAGTGTTAGGGTTAGGATTAGGGTTAGGTGTTAGGGTTTAGGGTGAGGGTTAGGGTTAGGGTTAGGGTTAGGGTACGGATTAGGTTACGAGTTAGGGTTAGGGTGAGGGTAGGATACGGGTTAGGGTTAGGGTTAGGGTTAGGGTTAGGGTACGGGTTAGGGTTAGGGTTAGGATAAGGGTTAGGGTACGGGTTAGGGATAGGGTTAGGGTTAGGTTTAGGGTACGGGTTAGGGTTAGGTTTAGGGTTAGGGTTAGGGTTAGGGTACGGGTTAGGGTACGGTCTAGGGTTAGGTTACGGTTTAGGGTACGGGTTAGGGTACGGGTTAGTGTTAGGGTTAGGGTTAGGGTTAGGGTACGGGTTAGGGTTAGGGTAAAGGTTAGGTTTAGGGTTAGGGTTAGGGTACGGGTTAGGGTACGTGTTAGGTTTAGGGTACCGGTTAGGGTTAGGGTACTGGTTAGGGTTAGGTTTAGGGTACGGGTTAGGGTTAGGGTTAGGGTTAGGGTTAGGGTATGGGTTAGGGTTAGGGTACGGGTTAGGGTTAGGGTTAGGGTTAGGGTTAGGGTTAGCGTACGGGTTAGGGTTAGGGTTAGGTTTAGGGTTAGGGTTAGGGTTAGGGTATGGGTTAGGGTTAGGGTACGGGTAGGGTTAGGTTTAGGGTTAGGGTTAGGGTTAGGGTTAGGGTTAGGTTACGGGTTAGGGTACGGGTTAGGGTTAGGGTAATGTTTAGGGTACGGGTTAGGGTTAGGGTTAGGGTTAGGGTATGGGTTAGGGTTAGGGTACGGGTTAGGGTTAGGGTTAGGGTTAGGGTTAGGGTTAGCAAAGGGTTAGGGTTAGTGTTAGGGTTAGGGTTAGGGTACGGGTTAGGTTTAGGTTTAGGGTACGGGTTAGGGTTAGGGTTAGGGTTAGGGTTAGTGTTAGGGTTAAAGTACGGGTTAGGGTTAGTGTTAGGGTTAGGATTAGGGTTAGGTGTTAGGGTTTAGGGTGAGGGTTAGGGTTAGGGTTAGGGTACGGATTAGGTTACGAGTTAGGGTTAGGGTGAGGGTTAGGATACGGGTTAGGGTTAGGGTTAGGGTTAGGGTTAGGGTACGGGTTAGGGTTAGGGTTAGGATAAGGGTTAGGGTACGGGTTAGGGTTAGGGTTAGGGTTAGGTTTAGGGTACGGGTTAGGGTTAGGTTTAGGGTTAGGGTTAGGGTTAGGGTACGGGTTAGGGTACGGTTTAGGGTTAGGATACGGTTTAGGGTACGGGTTAGGGTACGGGTTAGTGTTAGGGTTAGGGTTAGGGTTAGGGTACGGGTTAGGGTTAGGGTTAGGGTACGGGTTAGGGTTAGGGTACGGGTTAGGGTTAGGGATAGGGTACGGGTTAGGGTGAGGGTACGGGTTAGGGTTAGGGTACAGGTTAGGGTACGGGTGAGGGTTAGGGTTAGGGTTAGGGTTAGGGCACGGGTTAGGGTGAGGGTACCGGTTAGGGTTAGGGTACGGGTTAGGCCTAGGCTTAGCGTACGGGTTAGGGTTAGGGTTAGGGGTTAGGGTTAGGGTTAGGGTTAGGGTACGGGTTAGGGTTAGGGTACGGGTTAGGCTTAGGGTTAGGTTTAGGGTACGGTTTAGGGTTACGGTACGGGTTAGGATTAGGGTTAGGGTACGGGTCAGGGTTAGGGTTGAGGGTTAGGGTTAGGGTTAGGTTTAGGGTACGGGTTAGGGTACGGGTTAGGGTTAGGATACAGGTTAGGGTTAGGTTTAGGAAAGGGTTAGGGTTAGGGTAAGGGTACGCGTTAGGGTTAGGGTACGGGTTAGGGTTAGGGTTAGGGTTAGGGTTAGCGTACGGGTTAGGGTTAGGGTTAGGTTACGGGTTAAGGGTAGGTTTAGGGTACGGGTTAGGGTTATGGTTAGTGTTAAGGATAGGTTTAGGGTACGGGTTAGGGTTAGGGTTAGGGTACGGTTTAGGGTACGGGTTAGGGTTAGGGTTAGGGTACGGGTTAGGGTTAGGTTTAGGGTTAGGGTACGGGTTATGGTACGGGTTAGGATACGGGCTAGGGTTAGGGTTAGGGTACGGGTTAGGGTTAGGGTTAGGGTTAGGTTTAGGGTTAGGGTTAGGGTTAGGGTTAGGCTTAGTTTGGGTTAGGGTGTGGTTTAAGGTTAGGGTACGGGTTAGGGTTAGAGTTAGGGTACGGGTTAGGGTTAGGGTTACGGTTAGGGTGTGGGTTAGGGTTAGGGTTAGGTTACGGGTTAGGGTTAGGGTTAGGGTTAGTGTTAGGGTTAGCGTACGGGTTAAGGTTAGGGTTAGGGTTAGCGTTAAGGTACGGGTTAGGGTTAGGGTACGGGTTAGGGTTAGGGTTAGGGTTAGGGTTAGGGTTAGGAAAGGGTTAGGGTTAGGGTCAGGTTTAGGGTACGGGTTAGGATACGGGTTAGAGTTAGGGTTAGTGTTAGGGTTAGGGTACGGGTTAGGTTAGGGTTAGGGTATGGGTTAGGTTTAGGGTTATGGTACGGGTTAGGGTTAGGGTTAGGGTTAGTGGTAGGGTTAGCGTACGGGTTAGGGTTAGGGTTCGGGTTAGGGTTAGGGTACGGGTTAGGGTTAGGTTTAGGGTTAGGGTTAGGGTTAGGGTTAGTGTTAGGGTTAGCAAAGTGTTAGGGTTAGGGTTAGGGTTAGGGTAAGGGTTAGGGTTAGGTTTAGGGTACGGGTTAGGGTTAGGGTTAGGGTTAGGGTTAGGGTTAGGGTACGGGTTAGGGTACGTGTTAGGGTTTCGGTACCGGTTAGGGTTAGTGTACTGGTTAGGGTTAGGTTTAGGGTATGGGTTAGGGTTAGGGTTAGGGTTAGGGTTAGGGTTAGGGTTAGGGTATGGGTTAGGGTTAGGTTACGGGTTAGGGTTAGGGTTACGGTTAGGGTTAGCGTACGGGTTAGGGTTAGGTTTAGGTTTAGGGTTAGGGTTAGGTTTAGGGTACGGGTTAGGGTTAGGGTACGGGTTAGGGTTAGGTTTAGGGTTAGGGTTAGGGTTAGGGTTAGGAAAGGGTTAGGGTTAGGTTTAGGGTTAGGTTTAGGGTACGGGTTAAGGGTAGGGTTAGGGTACGGGTTAGGGTTATGGTTAGTGTTAGGGTTAGGGTTAGGGTACGGGTTAGGGTTAGGTTTAGGGTACGGGTTAGGGTTAGGGTTAGGGGTTAGGGTTAGGGTACGGGTTAGGGTACGGTTAAGGGTTAGGGTTAGGGTACGGGTTAGGGTTAGGGTTAGGGTACGGGTTAGGGTTAGGGTACGGGTTAGGGTTAGGGTTAGGGTTAGGGTAAGGGTTAGGGTACGGGTTAGGGTACGGTTTAGGGTTAGGGTACGGTTTAGGGTACGGGTTAGGGTACGGGTTAGTGTTAGGGTTAGGGTTAGGGTTAGGGTACGGGTTAGGGTTATGGTTAGGGTTAGGGTTATGGTTAGGGTACGGGTTAGGGTTAGGGTGAGGGTTAGGGTTAGGGTTAGCAAAGGGTTAGGGTTAGTGTTAGGTTTAGGGTTAGGGTTAGGGTTAGGGTTAGGGTTAGGGTACGGGTTAGGGTTAGGGTTAGGGTTAGGGTACGGGTTAGGGTTAGGGTTAGGGTACGGGTTAGGGTTAGGGTTAGGGTTAAAGTTAGGGTTAGGGTACGGGTTAGGGTTAGGGTTAGGTTTAGTGGTAGGGTTAGCGTACGGGTTAGGGTTAGAGTTCGGGTTAGGGTTAGGGTACGGTTTAGGGTTAGGGTACGGGTTAGTGTTAGGTTTAGGGTTAGGGTTAGTGTTAGGGTTAGTGTTAGTGTTAGCAAAGGGTTAGGGTTAGGGTTAGGGTTAGGGTACGGGTTAGGGTTAGGTTTAGGGTACGGGTTAGGGTTAGGGTTAGGGTTAGGGTTAGGTTACGGGTTAGGGTACGTGTTAGGTTTAGGGTACCGGTTAGGGTTAGGGTACTGGTTAGGGTTAGGTTTAGGGTACGGGTTAGGGTTAGGGTTAGGGTTAGGGTTAGTGTATGGGTTAGGTTTAGGGTACGGGTTCGGGTTAGGGTTAGGGTTAGGGTTAGGGTTAGCGTACGGGTTAGGGTTAGGGTTAGGTTTAGGGTTAGGGTTAGGGTTAGGGTACGGGTTAGTGTTAGGGTACGGGTAGGGTTAGGTTTAGGGTTAGGGTTAGGGTTAGAGTTAGGGTTAGGGTACGGGTTAGGGTACGGGTTAGGGTTAGGGTACGGTTTAGGGTACGGATTAGGGTTAGGGTTAGGGTTAGGGTTAGGGTATGGTTAGGGTTAGGGTACGGCTTAGGGTTAGGGTTAGGGTTAGGGTTAGGTTAGCAAAGGGTTAGGGTTAGTGTTAGGGTTAGGGTTAGGGTACGGGTTAGGGTTAGGGTTAGGGTTAGGGTTAGTGTTAGGGTTAAAGTACGGGTTAGGGTTAGTGTTAGGGTTAGGGTTAGGATTAGGTGTTAGGGTTTAGGGTGAGGGTTAGGGTTAGGGTTAGGGTACGGATTAGGTTACGAGTTAGGGTTAGGGTGAGGGTTAGGATACGGGTTAGGGTCAGGGTTAGGGTTAGTGTTAGGGTACGGGTTAGGGTTAGGGTTAGGATAAGGGTTAGGGTATGGGTTAGGGTTAGGGTTAGGGTTAGGTTTAGGGTACGGGTTAGGGTTAGGGTTAGGGTTAGGGTTAGGGTACGGGTTAGGGTACGGGTTAGGGTTAGGGTACGGTTTAGGGTACGGGTTAGGGTACGGGTTAGTGTTAGGGTTAGGGTTAGGGTTAGGGTACGGGTTAGGGTTAGGGTAAAGTTTAGGGTTAGGGTTAGGGTTACGGTACGGGTTAAGTTTAGGGTACGGGTTAGGGTACGTGTTAGGGTTAGGGTACGGGTTAGGGTTAGGGTCAGTGGTTAGGGTTAGGGTTAGGGTTAGGGTTAGGGTTAGGGTTAGGGTTAGGTTTAGGGTATGGGTTAGGGTTAGGGTACGGGTTAGGGTTAGGGATGGGGTACGGGTTAGGGTGAGGGTACGGGTTAGTGTTAGCGTTAGGGTACGTGTTAGGGTTAGGGTTAGGGTTTAAGGTTAGGGTTAGTGTTAGGGTACGGTTTAGGGTTAGGGTTAGGGTTAGGGTACGGGTTAGGGTTAGGGTACGGGTTAGGGTTAGGGTTAGGGTACAGGTTAGGTTTAGGGTTAGGGGTTAGGGTTAGGGTTAGGGTAGGGTTAGGGTACGGGTTAGGGTTAGGTTACGGGTTAGGGTTAGGATTAGTGTACGGGTTCGGTTTAGGGTTAGGGTTAGGTTTAGGGTACGGATTAGGGTTAGGGTTAGGGTTAGTGTTAGGGTTAAAGTACGGGTTAGGGTTAGGGTTAGGGTTAGGGTTAGGGTTAGGGGTTAGGGGTTAGTGTTAGGTTAAGGGTTAGGTTTAGGGTTAGGGTAAGGGTTAGGGTACGATTTAGGGTTAGGGTTAGGGTTGGGTACGGTTTAGGGTTAGGGTTAGGGTTCAGGTTGGGGTTAGGGTTAGGGTACGGGTTAGGGTTAGAGTTAGGGTTAGGGTAAGGGTTAGGGTACGGGTTAGGGTTAGGGTTAGGGTTAGGATTAGGGTACGGGTTAGGGTTAGTGTTAGGGTAAGGGTTATGGTTAGGGTTCAGGTTAGGGTACGGGTTAGGTTTAGGGTACGGGTTAGGGTACGGGTTAGGGTACGGGTTAGGGTTAGGGTTAGGGTTAGGGCATGGGTTAGGGTTAAGGTACCTGTTAGCGTTAGGGTACGGGTTAGGGTTAGGCTTAGCATACGTGTTAGGATTAGGGTTAGGGGTTAGGGTTAGGGTTAGGGTTAGGGTACGGGTTAGTGTTAGGGTACGGGTTAGGGTTAGGATTAGGGTTAGGGTACGGGTTACGGTTAGGGTTTGGGGTTAGGGTTAGGTTTAGGGTTTGGGTTAGGGTTAGGGTACTGGTTAGGGTTAGGGTACGGGTTAGGGTTAGGGTTAGGGTTACGGTTAGCGTACGGGTTAGGGTTAGGGTTAGGGTTAGGGTACGGGTTAGGGTTAGGTTACGGGTTAGGGTTAGGGTTAGGAAAGGGTTAGGGTTAGGGTTAGCGTACGGGTTAGGGTTAGGGTACTGGTTAGGGTTAGGGTTAGAGTTAGGTTTAGCGTACGGTTTAGGATTAGGGTTAGGGTTAGGGTTAGGGTTAGGGTTAGGAAAGGGTTAGGGTTAGGGTCAGGTTTAGGGTACGGGTTAGGGTACGGGTTAGGGTTAGGGTTAGGGTTAGGGTTAGGGTACGGGTTAGGTTAGGGTTAGGGTATGGGTTAGGTTTAGGGTTAGGGTACGGGTTAGGGTTAGGGTTAGGTTTAGCGTTATGGTTAGGGTACGGGTTAGGGTTAGGGTGAGGGTTAGGGTTAGGGTTAGCAAAGGGTTAGGGTTAGTGTTAGGTTTAGGGTTAGGGCTAGGTTTAGGGTTAGGGTTAGTGTACGGGTTAGGGTTAGGTTTAGGGTACGGGTTAGGGTTAGGGTTAGGGTACGGGTTAGGGATAGGGTTAGGGTTAAATTTAGGGTTAGGGTACGGGTTAGTGTTAGGGTTAGGGTTAGTGGTAGGGTTAGCGTACGGGTTAGGGTTAGGGTTCGGGTTAGGGTTAGGGTACGGTTTAGGGTTAGGGTACGGGTTAGGGTTAGGTTTAGGGTTAGGGTTAGTGTTAGGGTTAGCAAAGTGTTAGGGTTAAGGTTAGGGTTAGGGTACGGGTTAGGGTTAGGTTTAGGGTACGGGTTAGGGTTAGGGTTAGGGTTAGGGTTAGGGTTAGTGTTAGGGTACGGGTTAGGGTACGTGTTAGGGTTTCGGTACCGGTTAGGGTTAGGGTACTGGTTAGGGTTAGGTTTAGGGTACGGGTTAGGGTTAGGGTTAGGGTTAGGGTATGGGTTAGGGTTAGGGTACGGGTTAGGGTTAGGGTTAGGGTTAGGGTTAGGGTTAGCGTACGGGTTAGGGTTAGGGTTAGGTTTAGGGTTAGGGTTAGGGTTAGGGTACGGGTTAGGGTTAGGGTACGGGTTAGGGTTAGGTTTAGGTTTAGGGTTAGGGTTAGGGTTAGGAAAGGGTTAGGGTTAGGTTTAGGGTTAGGTTTAGGGTACGGGTTAAAAGTAGGGTTAGGGTACGGGTTAGGGTTATGGTTAGTGTTAGGGTTAGGGTTAGGGTACGGGTTAGGGTACGAGTTAGGGTTAGGGTGAGGGTTAGGATACGGGTTACGGTTAGGGTTAGGGTTAGGGTTAGGGTACGGGTTAGGGTTAGGGTTAGGATAAGGGTTAGGGTTAGGGTTAGGGTTAGGCTTAGGGTACGGGTTAAGTTAGGGTTAGGGTATGGGTTAGGTTTAGGGTTAGGGTACGGGTTAGGGTTAGGGTTAGGGTTAGGGTTATGGTTAGGGTACGGGTTAGGGTTAGGGTGAGGGTTAGGGTTAGGGTTAGCAAAGGGTTAGGGTTAGTGTTAGGTTTCGGGTTAGGGTTAGGGTTAGGGTTAGGGATAGGGTACGGGTTAGGGTTAGGGTTAGGGTTAGGGTACGGGTTAGGGTTAGGGTTAGGGTACGGGTTAGGGTTAGGGTTAGGGTTAAAGTTAGGGTTAGGGTACGGGTTAGGGTTAGGGTTAGGTTTAGTGGTAGGGTTAGCGTACGGGTTAGGGTTTGGGTTCGGGTTAGGGTTAGGGTACGGGTTAGGGTTAGGTTTAGGGTTAGGGTTAGTGTTAGGGTTAGTGTTAGGGTTAGCAAAGGGTTAGGGTTAGGGTTAGGTTTAGGGTACGGGTTAGGTTTAGGTTTAGGGTACGGGTTAGGGTTAGGGTTAGGGTTAGGGTTAGGGAACGGGTTAGGGTACGTGTTAGGTTTAGGGTACCGGTTAGGGTTAAGGTACTGGTTAGGGTTAGGTTTAGGGTACGGGTTAGGGTTAGGGTTAGGGTTAGGGTTAGGGTATGGGTTAGGGTGGGTACGGGTTAGGGTTAGGGTTAGGGTTAGGGTTAGGGTTAGCAAAGGGTTAGGGTTAGTGTTAGGGTTAGGGTTAGGGTACGGGTTAGGTTTAGGTTTAGGGTACGGGTTAGGGTTAGGGTTAGGGTTAGGGTTAGTGTTAGGGTTAAAGTACGGGTTAGGGTTAGTGTTAGGGTTAGGATTAGGGTTAGGTGTTAGGGTTTAGGGTGAGGGTTAGGGTTAGGGTTAGGGTACGGATTAGGTTACGAGTTAGGGTTAGGGTGAGGGTTAGGATACGTGTTAGGGTTAGGGTTAGGGTTAGGGTTAGGGTACGGGTTAGGGTTAGGGTTAGGATAAGGTTTAGGGTACGGGTTAGGGTTAGGGTTAGGGTTAGGTTTAGGGTACGGGTTAGGGTTAGGTTTAGGGTTAGGGTTAGGGTTAGGGTACGGGTTAGGGTACGGTTTAGGGTTAGGGTACGGTTTAGGGTACGGGTTAGGGTACGGGTTTGTGTTAGGGTTAGGGTTAGGGTTAGGGTACGGGTTAGGGTTAGGGTAAAGTTTAGGGTTAGGGTTAGGGTTAGGGTACGGGTTAAGTTTAGGGTACGGGTTAGGGTACGTGTTAGGGTTAGGGTACGGGTTAGGGTTAGGGTCAGTGGTTAGGGTTAGGGTTAGGGTTAGGGTTAGGGTACGGGTTAGGGTTAGGGTACGGGTTAGGGTTAGGGATAGGGTACGGGTTAGGGTGAGGGTACGGGTTAGGGTTAGTGTTAGGGTACGTGTTAGGTTTAGGGTTAGGGTTTAGGGTTAGGGTTAGTGTTAGGGTACGGTTTAGGTTTAGGGTTAGGGTTAGGGTACGGGTTAGGGTTAGGGTACGGGTTAGGGTTAGGGTTAGGGTTAGGCTTAGTTTGGGTTAGGGTATGGTTTAGGGTTAGGGTACGGGTTAGGGTTAGGGTTAGGTTACGGGTTAGGGTTAGGGTTACGGTTAGGGTGTGGGTTAGGGTTAGGGTTAGGTTACGGGTTAGGGTTAGGGTTAGGGTTAGTGTTAGGGTTAGCGTACGGATTAAAGTTAGGGTTAGGGTTAGAGTTAAGGTACGGGTTAGGGTTAGGGTACGGGTTAGGGTTAGGGTTAGGGTTAGGGTTAGGGTTAGGAAAGGGTTAGGGTTAGGGTCAGGTTTAGGGTACGGGTTAGGATTTGGGTTAGAGTTAGGGTTAGGGTTAGGGTTAGGGTACGGGTTAGGTTAGGGTTAGGGTATGGGTTAGGTTTAGGGTTAGGGTACGGGTTAGGGTTAGGGTTAGGGTTAGGGTTATGGTTAGGGTACGGGTTAGGGTTAGGGTGAGGGTTAGGGTTAGGGTTAGCAAAGGGTTAGGGTTAGTGTTAGGTTTAGGGTTAGGGTTAGGTTTAGGGTTAGGGTTAGTGTACGGGTTAGGGTTAGGGTTAGGGTTAGGGTACGGGTTAGGGTTAGGGTTATGGTACGGGTTAGGGTTAGGGTTAGGGTTAAATTTAGGCTTAGGGTACGGGTTAGGGTTAGGGTTAGGGTTAGTGGTAGGGTTAGCGTACGGGTTAGGGTTAGGGTTCGGGTTAGGGTTAGGGTACGGTTTAGGGTTAGGGTACGGGTTAGGTTTAGGTTTAGGGTTAGGGTTAGGGTTAGGGTTAGTGTTAGGATTAGCAAAGTGTTTGGGTTAGGGTTAGGGTTAGGGTACGGGTTAGGGTTAGGTTTAGGGTACGGGTTAGGGTTAGGTTTATGGTTAGGGTTAGGGTTAGGGTACGGGTTAGGGTACGTGTTAGGGTTTCGGTACCGGTTAGGGTTAGTGTACTGGTTAGGGTTAGGTTTAGGGTACGGGTTAGGGTACGGGTTAGGGTTAGGGTTAGGGTTAGGGTATGGGTTAGGGTTAGGGTACGGGTTAGGGTTAGGGTTAGGGTTAGGGTTAGGTTTAGCGTACGGGTTAGGGTTAGGTTTAGGTTTAGGGTTAGGTTTAGGGTTAGGGTACGGGTTAGGGTTAGGGTACGGGTTAGGGTTAGGTTTAGGGTTAGGGTTAGGGTTAGGGTTAGGGTTAGCGTTAGGAAAGGGTTAGGGTTAGGTTTAGGGTCAGGTTTAGGGTACGGGTTAGGGTACGGGTTAGGGTTATGGTTAGGGTTAGGGTACGGGTTATGTTAGGGTTAGGGTATGGGTTAGGTTTAGGGTTAGGGTACGGGTTAGGGTTAGGGTTAGGTTTAGGGTTATGGTTAGGGTACGGGTTAGGGTTAGGGTGAGGGTTAGGGTTAGGGTTAGCAAAGGGTTAGGGTTAGTGTTAGGTTTAGGGTTAGGGCTAGGTTTAGGGTTAGGGTTAGGGTACGGGTTAGGGTTAGGGTTAGGGTACGGGTTAGGGTTAGGGTTAGGGTACGGGTTAGGGATAGGGTTAGGGTTAAATTTAGGGTTAGGGTACGGGTTAGGGTTAGGGTTAGGGTTAGTGGTAGGGTTAGCGTACGGGTTAGGGTTAGGGTTCGGGTTAGGGTTAGGGTACGGTTTAGGGTTAGGGTACGGGTTAGGGTTAGGTTTAGGGTTAGGGTTAGGGTTAGGGTTAGTGTTAGGGTTAGCAAAGTGTTAGGGTTAAGGTTAGGGTTAGGGTACGGGTTAGGGTTAGGTTTAGGGTACGGGTTAGGGTTAGGGTTAGGGTTAGGGTTAGTGTTAGGGTACCGGTTAGGGTACGTGTTAGGGTTTCGGTACCGGTTAGGGTTAGGGTACTGGTTAGGGTTAGGTTTAGGGTACGGGTTAGGGTTAGGGTTAGGGTTAGGGTACGGGTTAGGGTTAGGGTTAGGGTTAGGGTTAGGGTTAGCGTACGGGTTAGGGTTAGGGTTAGGTTTAGGGTTAGGGTAAGGGTTAGGGTACGGGTTAGGGTTAGGGTACGGGTTAGGGTTAGGGTTAGGTTTAGGTTTAGGGTTAGGGTTAGGGTTAGGAAAGGGTTAGGGTTAGGTTTAGGGTTAGGTTTAGGGTACGGGTTAAGAGTAGGGTTAGGGTACGGGTTAGGGTTATGGTTAGTGTTAGGGTTAGGGTTAGGGTACGGGTTAGGGTACGAGTTAGGGTTAGGGTGAGGGTTAGGATACGGGTTAAGGTTAGGGTTAGGGTTAGGGTTAGGGTACGGGTTAGGGTTAGGGTTAGGATAAGGGTTAGGGTTAGGGTTAGGGTTAGGGTACGGGTTAAGTTAGGGTTAGGGTATGGGTTAGGTTTAGGGTTAGGGTACGGGTTAGGGTTAGGGTTAGGGTTAGGGTTATGTTTAGGGTTCGGGTTAGGGTTAGGGTGAGGGTTAGGGTTAGGGTTAGCAAAGGGTTAGGGTTAGTGTTAGGTTTAGGGTTAGGGTTAGGGTTAGGGTTAGGGATAGGGTACGGGTTAGGGTTAGGGTTAGGGTTAGGGTACGGGTTAGGGTTAGGGTTAGGGCACGGGTTAGGGTTAGGGTTAGGGTTAAAGTTAGGGTTAGGGTACGGGTTAGGGTTACGGTTAGGTTTAGTGGTAGGGTTAGCGTACGGGTTAGGGTTAGGGTTCGGGTTAGGGTTAGGGTACGGGTTAGGGTTAGGTTTAGGGTTAGGGTTAGTGTTAGGGTTAGTGTTAGGGTTAGCAAAGGGTTAGGGTTAGGGTTAGGTTTAGGGTACGGGTTAGGGTTAGGTTTAGGGTACGGGTTAGGGTTAGGGTTAGGGTTAGGGTTAGGGTTAGGGTACGGGTTAGGGTACGTGTTAGGTTTAGGGTACCGGTTAGGGTTAGGGTACTGGTTAGGGTTAGGTTTACTGTACGGGTTAGGGTTAGGGTTAGGGTTAGGGTTAGGGTATGGGTTAGGGTTAGGGTACGGGTTAGGGTTAGGGTTAGGGTTAGGGTTAGCGTACGGGTTAGGGTTAGGGTTAGGTTTAGGGTTAGGTTTAGGGTTAGGGTATGGGTTAGGGTTAGGGTACGGGTAGGGTTAGGTTTAGGGTTAGGGTTAGGGTTAGGGTTAGGGTTAGGTTACGGGTTAGGGTACGGGTTAGGGTTAGGGTAATGTTTAGGGTACGGGTTAGGGTTAGGGTTAGGGTTAGGGTTAGGGTATGGGTTAGGGTTAGGGTACGGGTTAGGGTTAGGGTTAGGGTTAGGGTTAGCAAAGGGTTAGGGTTAGTGTTAGGGTTAGGGTTAGGGTACGGGTTAGGTTTAGGTTTAGGGTACGGGTTAGGGTTAGGGTTAGGGTTAGGGTTAGTGTTAGGGTTAAAGTACGGGTTAGGGTTAGTGTTAGGGTTAGGATTAGGGTTAGGTGTTAGGGTTTAGGGTGAGGGTTAGGGTTAGGGTTAGGGTACGGATTAGGTTACGAGTTAGGGTTAGGGTGAGGGTTAGGATACGGGTTAGGGTTAGGGTTAGGGTTAGGGTTAGGGTACAGGTTAGGGTTAGGGTTAGGATAAGGGTTAGGGTACGGGTTAGGATTAGGGTTAGGGTTAGGTTTAGGGTACGGGTTAGGGTTAGGTTTAGGGTTAGGGTTAGGGTTAGGGTACGGGTTAGGGTACGGTTTAGGGTTAGGGTACGGTTTAGGGTACGGGTTAGGGTACGGGTTAGTGTTAGGGTTAGGGTTAGGGTTAGGGTACGGGTTAGGGTTAGGGTAAAGGTTAGGTTTAGGGTTAGGGTTAGGGTACGGGTTAGGGTACGTGTTAGGTTTAGGGTACCGGTTAGGGTTAGGGTACTGGTTAGGGTTAGGTTTAGGGTACGGGTTAGGGTTAGGGTTAGGGTTAGGGTTAGGGTATGGGTTAGGGTTAGGGTACGGGTTAGGGTTAGGGTTAGGGTTAGGGTTAGCGTACGGGTTAGGGTTAGGGTTAGGTTTAGGGTTAGGGTAAGGGTTAGGGTACGGGTTAGGGTTAGGGTACGGGTAGGGTTAGGTTTAGGGTTAGGGTTAGGGTTAGGGTTAGGGTTAGGTTACGGGTTAGGGTACGGGTTAGGGTTAGGGTTAGGGTAATGTTTAGGGTACGTGTTAGGGTTAGGGTTAGGGTTAGGGTTAGGGTATGGGTTAGGGTTAGGGTACGGGTTAGGGTTAGGTTTAGGGTTAGTGTTAGGGTTAGCAAAGGGTTAGGGTTAGTGTTAGGGTTAGGGTTAGGGTACGGGTTAGGTTTAGGTTTAGGGTACGGGTTAGGGTTAGGGTTAGGGTTAGGGTTAGTGTTAGGGTTAAAGTACGGGTTAGGGTTAGTGTTAGGGTTAGGATTAGGGTTAGGTGTTAGGGTTTACGGTGAGGGTTAGGGTTAGGGTTAGGGTACGGATTAGGTTACGAGTTAGGGTTAGGGTGAGGGTTAGGGTTAGGGTACGGGTTAGGGTTAGGGTACGGGTTAGGGTTAGGGATAGGGTACGGGTTAGGGTGAGGGTACGGGTTAGGGTTAGCGTTAGGGTACGTGTTAGGGTTAGGGTTAGGGTTTAGGGTTAGGGTTAGTGTTAGGGTACGGTTTAGGGTTAGGGTTAGGGTTAGGGTACGGGTTAGGGTTAGGGTACGGGTTAGGGTTAGAGTTAGGGTTAGGCTTAGTTTGGGTTAGGGTATGGTTTAGGGTTAGGGTACGGGTTAGGGTTAGGGTTAGGGTACGGGTTAGGGTTAGGGTTACGGTTAGGGTGTGGGTTAGGGTTAGGGTTAGGTTACGGGTTAGGGTTAGGGTTAGGGTTAGTGTTAGGGTTAGCGTACGGGTTAAGGTTAGGGTTAGGGTTAGAGTTAAGGTACGGGTTAGGGTTAGGGTACGGGTTAGGGTTAGGGTTAGGGTTAGGGTTAGGGTTAGGAAAGGTTTAGGGTTTGGGTTAGGGTTAGGTTTAGGGTACGGGTTAAGGGTAGGGTTAGGGTACGGGTTAGGGTTATGGTTAGTGTTAGGGTTAGGGTTAGGGTACGGGTTAGGTTTAGGTTTAGGGTACGGGTTAGGGTTAGGGTTAGGTGTTAGGGTTAGGGTACGGGTTAGGGTTAGGGTTAGGGGTTAGGGTTAGGGTACCGGTTAGGGTATGTTTAAGGGTTAGGGTTAGGGTACGGGTTAGGGTTAGGGTTAGGGTTAGGGTTAGTGTTAGGGTTAAAGTACGGGTTAGGGTTAGTGTTAGGGTTAGGGTTAAGGTTAGGTGTTAGGGGTTAGGGTTATGGTTAGGGTTAGGGTTAGGGTATGGGTTAGGGTACGAGTTAGGGTTAGGGTGAGGGTTAGGATACGGGTTAGGGTTAGGGTTAGGGTTAGGGTTAGGGTACGGGTTAGGGTTAGGGTTAGGATAAGGGTTAGGGTACGGGTTAGGGTTAGGGTTAGTGTACGGGTTAGGGTTAGGGTACGGGTTAGGGTTAGGGTTAGGGTTAGCGTACGGGTTAGGGTTAGGGTTAGGGTACGGGTTAGGGTTAGGGTACGGGTTAGGGTTAGGGTTAGGGTTAGCGTAGGGGTTAGGGTTAGGGTTAGGGTTAGGGTACGGTTTAGGGTTAGGATACGGGTTAGGGTTAGGGTTAGGGTTAGGGTTAGCATACGGGTTAGGTTTAGGGTTAGGGTACGGGTTAGGTTTAGGTTTAGGGTTAGGGTTAGGGTACGGGTTAGGTTTAGGGTTAGGGTTAGGGTTAGGTGTTACGGGTTACGGTTAGGGTTATAGTTAGGGTTAGGGTTAGGGTACGGGTTAGGGTACGGGTTAGGGTTAGGGTTAGGTTTAGTGTTAGGGTACGGGTTAGTGTTAGGGTTCGGTTTAGGGTTAGGGTTAGGGTACGGGTAAGGGTTAGGGTTAGGGTTAGGGTTAAGGTACGGGTTAGGGTTAGGGTTAGGGTTATGGTTAGAGTTAGGGTACGGGTTAGGGTTAGGGTTAGGTTTAGGGTTAGGGTTAGGGTACGGGTTAGGGTTAGGGTTAGGGTTAGGGTTAGGGTATGGGTTAGTGTTAGGGTATGGGTTAGGGTTAGGGTTAGGGTTAGGGTTAGGTTTAGGGTTAGCGTACGGGTTAGGGTTAGGGTTAGGTTTAGGGTTAGGGTTAGGGTACGGGTTAGGGTTAGGTTTAGTGTTAGGGTTAGGGTTAGGGTTAGGAAAGGGTTAGGGTTAGGTTGAGGGTTAGGTTTAGGGTACGGGTTAAGGGTAGGGTTAGGGTACGGGTTAGGGTTATGGTTAGTGTTAGGGTTAGGGTTAGGGTACGGGTTAGGGTTAGGGTTAGGTTTAGGGTTAGGGTTAGGGTACGGGTCAGGTTAAGGTTAGGGTTAGTGGTAGGGGTAGGGTACAGGTTAGGGTTAGGGTACGGGTTAGGGTTAGGGTTAGGGTACGGGTTAGGGTTAGGGTTAGGGTTAAATTTAGGGTTAGGGTACGGGTTAGGGTTAGGGTTAGGGTTAGGAAAGGGTTAGGGTTAGGGTTAGGTTTAGGGTACGGGTTAGGGTACGGGTTAGGGTTAGGGTTAGGGTTAGGGTTAGGGTTAGGGTACGGGTTAGGTTAGGGTTAGGGTATGGGTTAGTTTTAGGGTTAGGGTACGGGTTAGGGTTAGGGTTAGGGTTATGGTTAGGGTACGGGTTAGGGTTAGGGTGAGGTTTAGGGTTAGGGTTAGCAAAGGGTTAGGGTTAGTGTTAGGTTTAGGATTAGGGTTAGGGTTAGGGTTAGGGTTGGGGTTAGGGTACGGGTTATGGTTAGGGTTAGGGTTAGGGTACGGGTTAGGGTTAGGGTTAGGGTACGGGTTAGGGTTAGGGTTAAAGTTAGGGTTAGGGTACGGGTTAGGGTTAGGGTTAGGGTTAGTGGTAGGTTTAGCGTACGGGTTAGGGTTAGGGTTCGGGTTAGGGTTAGGGTACGGTTTAGGGTTAGGGTACGGGTTAGGGTTAGGTTTAGTGTTAGGGTTAGGGTTAGGGTTAGTGTTAGGGTTAGCAAAGGGTTAGGGTTTGGGCTAGGGTTAGGGTACGGGTTAGGTTTAGGTTGAGGGTACGGGTTAGGGTTAGGGTTAGGGTTAGGGTACGGGTTAGGGTATGTGTTAGGGTTAGGGTACCGGTTAGGGTTAGGGTACTGGTTAGGGTTAGGTTTAGGGTACGGGTTAGGGTTAGTGTTAGTGTTAGGGTTAGGTTATGGGTTAGGGTTAGGGTACGGGTTAGGGTTAGGGGTAGGGTTAGGGTTAGGGTTAGGGTACGGGTTAGGGTACGTGTTAGGGTTAGGGTACCGGTTAGGGTTAGGTTACTGGTTAGGGTTAGGTTTAGGGTTAGGGTTAGGGTTAGGGTACGGGTTAGGGTTAGGGTACGGGTTAGGGTTAGGTTTAGGGTTAGGGTTAGGGTTAGGTTTATGAAAGGGTTAGGGTTAGGGTTAGGGTTAGGTTTAGGGTACGGGTTAAGGGTAGGGTTAGGGTACGGGTTAGGGTTATGGTTAGTGTTAGGGTTAGGTTTAGGGTACGGGTTAGGGTTAGGTTTAGGGTACGGGTTAGGGTTAGTGTTAGGGGTTAGGGCTAGGGTACGGGTTAGGGTTAGGGTTAGGGGTTAGGGTTAGGGTACGGGTTAGGGTATGGTTAAGGGTTAGGGTTAGGGTACGGGTTAGGGTTAGGGTTAGGGTTAGGGTTAGTGTTAGGGTTAAAGTACGGGTTAGGGTTAGTGTTAGGGTTAGGGTTAGGGTTAGGTGTTAGGGGTTAGGGTTAGGGTTAGGGTTAGGGTTAGGGTATGGGTTAGGGTACGAGTTACGGTTAGGGTGACGGGTTAGGATACGGGTTAGGGTTAGGGTTAGGGTTAGGGTTAGGGTACGGGTTAGGGTAGGGTTAGGATAAGGGTTAGGGTACGGGTTAGGGTTAGGGTTAGGTTTATGTTTAGGGTACGGGTTAGGGTTAGGTTTATGGTAGGGTTAGGGTACGGGTTAGCGTACGGGTTAGGGTTAGGGTACGGTTTAGGGTACGGGTTAGGGTACGGGTTAGTGTTAGGGTTAGGGTTAGGGATAGGGTACGGGTTAGGGTTAGGATAAAGGTTAGGGTTAGGGTTAGGGTTAGGGTTAGGGTTAGGTTACGGGTTAAGTTTAGGGTACGGGTTAGGGTACGTGTTAGGGTTAGGGTACGGGTTAGGGTTAGGGTCAGGGGTTAGGGTTAGGGTAAGTGTTAGGGTTAGGGTTAGTGTACGGGTTAGGGTTAGGGTACGGGTTAGGGTTAGGGATAGGGTACGGGTTAGGGTGAGGGTACGGGTTAGGGTTAGGGTTAGGGTTTAGGGTTAGGTTTAGTGTTAGGGTACGGTTTAGGGTTAGGTTTAGTGTTAGGGTACGGGTTAGGGTTAGGGTACGTGTTAGGGTTAGGGTTAGGGTACAGGTTAGGTTTAGGGTTAGGGTTTAGGGTTAGGGTTAGGGTAGGTTTAGGGTACGGGTTAGGGTTAGGGTACGGGTTAGGGTTAGGATTAGTGTACGGTTTAGGGTTAGGGTTAGGGTTAGGGTTAGGTTTAGGGTACGGATTAGGGTTAGGTTTAGGGTTAGTGTTAGGTTTAAAGTACGGGTTAGGGTTAGGGTTAGGGTTAGGGTTAGGGGTTAGGGGTTAGTGTTAGGTTAAGGGTTAGGGTTAGGGTTAGGGTACGGGTTAGGGTACGATTTAGGGTTAGGGTTAGTGTTGGTTACGTTTTAGGGTTAGGGTTATGGTTCAGGTTGGGGTTAGGGTAAGGGTACGGGTTAGGGTTAGAGTTAGGTTTAGGGTAAGGGTTAGGGTACGGGTTAGGGTGAGGGTTAGGTTAGGTTTAGGGTACGGGTTAGGGTTAGGGTTAGGGTAAGGGTTAGGGTTAGTGTTAGGGTTCGGGTTAGGGTACAGGTTAGAGTTAGGGTACGGGTTAGGGTACGGGTTAGGGTTAGGGTTAGGGTTAGGGCACGGGTTAGGGTTAGGGTACCTGTTAGGGTTAGGGTACGGGTTAGGGTTAGGCTTAGCGTACGTGTTAGGGTTAGGGTTAGGGGTTAGGGTTAGGGTTAGGGTTAGGGTACGGGTTAGTGTTAGTGTACGGGTTAGGGTTAGGATTAGGGTTAGGGCACGGGTTACGGTTAGGGTTTGGGGTTAGGGTTAGGTTTAGGGTTTGGGTTAGGGTTAGGGTACGGGTTAGGGTTAGGGTACGGGTTAGGGTTAGGGTTAGGGTTACAGTTAGCATACGGGTTAGGGTTAGGGTTAGGGTTAGGGTTAGGGTTAGGTTTAGGATACGGGTTAGGGTTAGAGTACGGGTTAGGGTTAGGGTTAGGAAAGGGTTAGGGTTAGGGTTAGCGTACGGGTTAGGTTTAGGGTACTGATTAGGGTTAGGTTTAGAGTTAGGTTTAGCGTACGGGTTAGGGTTAGGGTTAGGGTTAGGGTACAGGTTAGGGTTAGGGTACGGGTTAGGGTTAGTGTTAGGGTTAGGGTTAGGGTTAGGATAGGTTTAGTGTTAGGGTTAGGGTTAGGGTTAGGATACGGGTTAAGGTTAGGGTTAGGGTACGGGTTAGGGTTAGGGTTAGGTTTAGGGTTAGGGTACGGTTTAGGGTTAGGGTTAGGGTTAGGTTTAGGGTTAGGGTTAGGGGTTAGGGGTTACGGTTAGGGTTATGGTTAGGGTTAGGTTTAGGTTACGGGTTAGGGTACGAGTTAGGGTTAGGGTTAGGTTTAGTGTTAGGGTACGGGTTAGGGTTAGGGTTAGGGTTAGGTTTAGGGTTAGGGTACGGGTTAGGGTTAGGGTTAGTGTTAGGGTTAAGGTACGGTTTAGGGTTAAGGTTAGGGTTAGTGTTAGGGTTAGGGTACGGGTTAGTGTTAGGGTTAGGGTTAGGGGTAGGGGAAGGGTACGGGTTAGGGTTAGGGTACGGGTTAGTGTTAGGGTTAGGGTACGGGTTAGGATTAGGGTTAGGGTTAAGGTTAGGTTCAGGGTTAGGGGTAGGTGTAGGGTACGGGTTAGGGTTAGGGTACGGGTTAGAGTTAGGGTTAGGGTACGGGTTAGGGTTAGGGTTCGGGTTAGGGTTAGGGTACGGTTTAGGGTTAGGGTACGGGTTAGGGTTAGGGTTAGGGTTAGGGTTAGGGTTAGCAAATGGTTAGGGTTAAGGTTCGGTTTAGGGTTAGGGTACGGGTTAGGGTTAGGGTTAGGGTTAGGGTTAGGGTTAGCAAATGGTTAGGGTTAGGGTTCGGTTTAGGGTACGTGTTAGGGTTAGTTTTAGGGTACGGATTAGGGTTAGGGTTAGGGTTAGGGTTAGGTTTAGGGTTAGGGTTAAGGTACGGGTTAGGGTTAGGGTTAGGGTTAGGGGTTAGGGGTTAGGGTAAGGGATAGGGTTAGGGTTAGGGTACGGGTTAGGGTACGGGTTATGGTTAGGGTACGGGTTAGTGTACGGGTTAGGGTTAGGGTTAAGCAAGGGTTAGCAAAGGGTTAGGGTTAGGGTTAGGTTTAGGGTACGGGTTAGGGTTAGGTTTAGGGTACGGTTAAGGTTAGGGTTAGGGTAAGGGTTAGGGTTAGGGTTCGGGTTAGGGTACGGGTTAGGGTTAGGGTACGGGTTAGTGTACGGGTTAGGGTTAGGGTTAGGGTTAGGGTTAGGGCACGGGTTAGGGTTAGGGTACCTGTTAGGGTTAGGGTACGGGTTAGGGTTAGGCTTAGCGTACGTGTTAGGGTTAGGGTTAGGGGTTAGGGTTAGTGTTAGGGTTAAGGTATGGGTTAGTGTTAGGGTACGGGTTAGGGTTAGGATTAGTGTTAGGGTACGGGTTACGGTTAGGGTTTGTGGTTAGGGTTAGGTTTAGGGTTTGGGTTAGGGTTAGCGTACGGGTTAGGTTTAGGGTACGGGTTAGGGTTAGGTTTAGGGTTACGGTTAGCGTACGGGTTAGGGTTAGGGTTAGGGTTAGGGTTAGGGTACGTGTTAGGGTTAGGGTATGGGTTAGGGTTCGGTTTAGGGTTAGGGTTAGGGTTAGGAAAGGGTTAGTGTTAGAGTTAGGGTTAGGGTTAGGGTACGGGTTAAGGTTAGGTTAGAGTACGGGTTAGGGTTAGGGTTAGGAAAGGGTTAGGGTTAGGGTTAGTGTACGGGTTAGGGTTAGGGTACTGGTTAGGGTTAGGGTTAGATTTAGGTTTAGCGTACGGGTTAGGTTTAGGGTTAGGTTTAGGGTTAGGGTACAGGTTAGGGTTAGGGTACGTGTTAGGGTTAGGTTTAGGGTTAGGGTTAGGGTTAGGAAAGGGTTAGTGTTAGAGTTAGGGTTAGGGTTAGGGTACGGGTTAAGGTTAGGGTTAGGGTACGGTTTAGGGTTAGGGTTAGGGCTCGGGTTAGGGTACGGGTTAGTGTTAGGGTTAGGGTTAGGTTTAGGGTTAGGGTTAGGGGTTAGGGGTTACGGTTAGGGTTATGGTTAGGGTTAGGGTTAGGGTACGGGTTAGGGTACGGGTTAGGGTTAGGTTTAGGTTTTGTGTTAGGGTACGGGTTAGGGTTAGGGTTAGGTTTAGGGTTAGGGTACGGTTTAGGGTTAGGGTTAGGGTTAGGTTTAGGGTTAGGGTTAGGGGTTAGGGGTTACGGTTAGGGTTATGGTTAGGGTTAGGTTTAGGTTACGGGTTAGGGTACGAGTTAGGGTTAGGGTTAGGTTTAGTGTTAGGGTACGGGTTAGGGTTAGGGTTAGGGTTAGGGTTAGGGTTACGGTACGGGTTAGGGTTAGGGTTAGGGTTAGGGTTAAGGTACGGTTTAGGGTTAAGGTTAGGGTTAGTGTTAGGGTTAGGGTACGGGTTAGGGTTAGGGTTAGGGTTAGGGGTAGGGGAAGGGTACGGGTTAGGGTTAGGGTACGGGTTAGTGTTAGGGTTAGGGTACGGGTTAGGATTAGGGTTAGGGTTAAGTTTAGGTTCAGGGTTAGGGGTAGGTGTAGGGTACGGGTTAGGGTTAGGGTACGGGTTAGAGTTAGGGTTAGGGTACGGGTTAGGGTTAGGGTTCGGGTTAGGGTTAGGGTACGGTTTAGGGTTAGGGTACGGGTTAGGGTTAGGGTTAGGGTTAGGGTTAGCAAATGGTTAGGGTTAAGGTTCGGTTTAGGGTTAGGGTACGGGTTAGGGTTAGGGTTAGGGTTAGGGTTAGCAAATGGTTAGGGTTAGGGTTCGGTTTAGGGTACGTGTTAGGGTTAGTTTTAGGGTACGGATTAGGGTTAGGGTTAGGGTTAGGGTTAGGTTTAGGGTTAGGGTTAAGGTACGGGTTAGGGTTAGGGTTAGGGTTAGGGGTTAGGGGTTAGGGTAAGGGATAGGGTTAGGGTTAGGGTACGGGTTAGGGTACGGGTTATGGTTAGGGTACGGGTTAGTGTACGGGTTAGGGTTAGGGTTAGGCAAGGGTTAGCAAAGGGTTAGGGTTAGGGTTAGGTTTAGGGTACGGGTTAGGGTTAGGGTTAGGGTTAGGAAAGGGTTAGGGTTAGGGTTAGGTTTAGGGTACGGGTTAGGGTACGGGTTAGGGTTAGGGTTAGGGTTAGGGTTAGGGTTAGGGTACGGGTTAGGTTAGGGTTAGGGTATGGGTTAGTTTTAGGGTTAGGGTACGGGTTAGGGTTAGGGTTAGGGTTATGGTTAGGGTACGGGTTAGGGTTAGGGTGAGGTTTAGGGTTAGGGTTAGCAAAGGGTTAGGGCTAGTGTTAGGTTTAGGGTTAGGTTTAGGGTTAGGGTTAGGGTACGGGTTAGGGTTAGGGTTAGGGTTTAGGGTACGGGTTAGGGTACGGGTTAGTGTTAGGGTTAGGGTTAGGGTTAGGGTACGGGTTAGGGTTAGGGTAAAGGTTAGGTTTAGGGTTAGGGTTAGGGTACGGGTTAGGGTACGTGTTAGGTTTAGGGTACCGGTTAGGGTTAGGGTACTGGTTAGGGTTAGGTTTAGGGTACGGGTTAGGGTTAGGGTTAGGGTTAGGGTTAGTGTTAGGGTTAAAGTACGGGTTAGGGTTAGTGTTAGGGTTAGGATTAGGGTTAGGTGTTAGGGTTTAGGGTGAGGGTTAGGGTTAGGGTTAGGGTACGGATTAGGTTACGAGTTAGGGTTAGGGTGAGGGTTAGGATACGGGTTAGGGTTAGGGTTAGGGTTAGGGTTAGGGTTAGGGTACGGGTTAGGGTTAGGGTTAGGATAAGGGTTAGGGTACGGGTTAGGGTTAGGGTTAGGGTTAGGTTTAGGGTACGGGTTAGGGTTAGGTTTAGGGTTAGGGTTAGGGTTAGGGTACGGGTTAGGGTACGGTTTAGGGTTAGGGTACGGTTTAGGGTACGGGTTAGGGTACGGGTTAGTGTTAGGGTTAGGGTTAGGGTTAGGGTTAGGGTACGGGTTAGGGTTAGGGTTAGGGTACGGGTTAGGGTTAGGGTACGGTTTAGGGTTAGGGATAGGGTACGGGTTAGGGTGAGGGTACGGGTTAGGGTTAGGGTACAGGTTAGGGTACGGGTGAGGGTTAGGGTTAGGGTTAGGGTTAGGGTTAGGGCACGGGTTAGGGTGAGGGTACCGGTTAGGGTTAGGGTACTGGTTAGGCCTAGGCTTAGCGTACGGGTTAGGGTTAGGGTTAGGGGTTAGGGTTAGGGTTAGGGTTAGGGTACGGGTTAGGGTTAGGGTACGGGTTAGGCTTAGGGTTAGGTTTAGGGTACGGTTTAGGGTTACGGTACGGGTTAGGATTAGGGTTAGGGTACGGTTCAGGGTTAGGGTTGAGGGTTAGGGTTAGGGTTAGGGTTAGGGTACGGGTTAGGGTTAGGTTTAGGGTTAGGGTTAGCGTACGGGTTAGGGTTAGGGTTAGGTTACGGGTTAAGGGTAGGTTTAGGGTACGGGTTAGGGTTATGGTTAGTGTTAAGGATAGGGTTAGGGTACGGGTTAGGGTTAGGGTTAGGGTACGGGTTAGGGTACGGGTTAGGGTTAGGGTTAGGGTACGGGTTAGGGTTAGGTTTAGGGTTGGGTACGGGTTAGGGTACGGGTTAGGATACGGGTTAGGGTTAGGGTTAGGGTACGGGTTAGGGTTAGGGTTAGGGTTAGGTTTAGGGTTAGGGTTAGGGTTAGGGTTAGGCTTAGTTTGGGTTAGGGTGTGGTTTAGGGTTAGGGTACGGTTTAGGGTTAGGGTTAGGGTACGGGTTAGGGTTAGGGTTACGGTTAGGTTGTGGGTTAGGGTTAGGGTTAGGTTACGGGTTAGGGTTAGGGTTAGGGTTAGTGTTAGGGTTAGCGTACGGGTTAAGGTTAGGGTTAGGGTTAGAGTTAAGGTACGGGTTAGGGTTAGGGTACGGGTTAGGGTTAGGGTTAGGGTTAGGGTTAGGGTTAGGAAAGGGTTAGGGTTAGGGTCAGGTTTAGGGTACGGGTTAGGATACGGGTTAGAGTTAGGGTTAGGGTTAGGGTTAGGGTACGGGTTAGGTTAGTGTTAGGGTATGGGTTAGGTTTAGGGTTAGGGTACGGGTTAGGGTTAGGGTTAGGGTTATGGTTAGGGTACGGGTTAGGGTTAGGGTGAGGGTTAGGTTTAGGGTTAGCAAAGGGTTAGGGTTAGTGTTAGGTTTAGGGTTAGGGTTAGGTTTAGGTTTAGGGTTAGGGTACGGGTTAGGGTTAGGGTTAGGGTTAGGGTACGGGTTAGGGTTAGGGTTATGGTACGGGTTAGGGTTAGGGTTAGGGTTAAATTTAGGCTTAGGGTATGGGTTAGGGTTAGGGTTATGGTTAGTGGTAGGGTTAGCGTACGGGTTAGGGTTAGGGTTCGGGTTAGGGTTAGGGTACGGTTTAGGGTTAGGGTACGGGTTAGGGTTAGGTTTAGGGTTAGGGTTAGGGTTAGGGTTAGTGTTAGGGTTAGCAAAGTGTTAGGGTTAGGGTTAGGGTTAGGGTACGGGTTAGGGTTAGGTTTAGGGTACGGGTTAGGGTTAGGGTTAGGGTTAGGGTTAGGGTACGGGTTAGGGTACGTGTTAGGTTTTCGGTACCGGTTAGGGTTAGTGTACTGGTTAGGGTTAGGTTTAGGGTACAGGTTAGGGTTAGGGTTAGGGTTAGGGTTAGGGTTAGGGTTAGGGTATGGGTTAGGGTTAGGGTACGGGTTAGGGTTAGGGTTACGGTTAGGGTTAGCGTACGGGTTAGGGTTAGGTTTAGTTTAGGGTTAGGGTTAGGTTTAGGGTACGGGTTAGGGTTAGGGTACGGGTTAGGGTTAGGTTTAGGGTTAGGGTTAGGGTTAGGGTTAGGGTTAGGAAAGGTTTAGGGTTAGGTTTAGGGTTAGGTTTAGGGTACGGGTTAAGGGTAGGGTTAGGGTACGGGTTAGGGTTATGGTTAGTGTTAGGGTTAGGGTTAGGGTACGGGTTAGGGTTAGGTTTAGGGTACGGGTTAGGGTTAGGGTTAGGGGTTAGGGTTAGGGTACGGGTTAGGGTACGGTTAAGGGTTAGGGTTAGGGTACGGGTTAGGGTTAGGGTTAGGGTTAGGGTTAGTGTTAGGGTTAAAGTACGGGTTAGGTTTAGTGTTAGGGTTAGGGTTAGGGCTAGGTGTTAGGGGTTAGGGTTAGGGTTAGGGTTAGGGTTAGTGTACGGGTTAGGGTACGAGTTAGGTTTAGGGTGAGGGTTAGGATACGGGTTAGGGTTAGGGTTAGGGTTAGGGTATGGGTTAGGGTTAGGGTTAGGATAAGGGTTAGGGTTAGGGTTAGGGTTAGGGTACGGGTTAAGTTAGGGTTCGGTTATGGGTTAGGTTTAGGGTTAGGGTACGGGTTAGGGTTATGGTTAGGGTTAGGGTTATGGTTAGGGTACGGGTTAGGGTTAGGGTGAGGGTTAGGGTTAGGGTTAGCAAAGGGTTAGGGTTAGTGTTAGGTTTAGGGTTAGGGTTAGGGTTAGGGTTAGGGTTAGGTTACGGGTTAGTGTTAGGTTTAGGGTTAGGGTTAGTGTTAGGGTTAGTGTTAGTGTTAGCAAAGGGTTAGGGTTAGGGTTAGGGTTAGGGTACGGGTTAGGGTTAGGTTTAGGGTACGGGTTAGGGTTAGGGTTAGGGTTAGGGTTAGGGTACGGGTTAGGGTACGTGTTAGGTTTAGGGTACCGGTTAGGGTTAGGGTACTGGTTAGGGTTAGGTTTAGGGTACGGGTTAGTGTTAGGGTTAGGGTTAGGGTTAGTGTGTGGGTTAGGTTTAGGGTACGGGTTAGGGTTAGGGTTAGGGTTAGGGTTAGGGTTAGCGTACGGGTTAGGGTTAGGGTTAGGTTTAGGGTTAGGGTTAGGGTTAGGGTACGGGTTAGGGTTAGGGTACGGGTAGGGTTAGGTTTAGGGTTAGGGTTAGGGTTAGGGTTAGGGTTAGGGTACGGGTTAGGGTACGGGTTAGGGTTAGGGTACGGTTTAGGGTACAGATTAGGGTTAGGGTTAGGGTTAGGGTTAGGGTATGGTTAGGGTTAAGGTACGGGTTAGGGTTAGGGTTAGGGTTAGGGTTAGGTTAGCAAAGGGTTAGGGTTAGTGTTAGGGTTAGGGTTAGGGTACGGGTTAGGGTTAGGGTTAGGGTTAGGGTTAGTGTTAGGGTTAAAGTACGGGTTAGGGTTAATGTTAGGGTTAGGGTTAGGATTAGGTGTTAGGGTTTAGGGTGAGGGTTAGGGTTAGGGTTAGGGTACGGATTAGGTTACGAGTTAGGGTTAGGGTGACGGTTAGGATACGGGTTAGGGTCAGGGTTAGGGTTAGTGTTAGGGTACGGGTTAGGGTTAGGGTTAGGATAAGTGTTAGGGTATGGGTTATGGTTAGGGTTAGGGTTAGGTTTAGGGTACGGGTTAGGGTTAGGGTTAGGGTTAGGGTTAGGGTTAGGGTACGGGTTAGGGTACGGGTTAGGTTTAGGGTACGGTTTAGGGTACGGGTTAGGGTACGGGTTAGTGTTAGGGTTAGGGTTAGGGTTAGGGTACGGGTTAGGGTTAGGGTAAAGGTTAGGGTTAGGGTTAGGGTTAGGGTACGGGTTAAGTTTAGGGTACGGGTTAGGGTACGTGTTAGGGTTAGGGTACGGGTTAGGGTTAGGGTCAGTGGTTAGGGTTAGGTTTAGGGTTAGGGTTAGGGTTAGGGTTAGGTTTAGGGTATGGGTTAGGGTTAGGGTACGGGTTAGGGTTAGGGATGGGGTACGGGTTAGGGTGAGGGTACGGGTTAGTGTTAGCGTTAGGGTACGTGTTAGGGTTAGAGTTAGGGTTTAGGGTTAGGGTTAGTGTTAGGGTACGGTTTAGGGTTAGGGTTAGGGTTAGGGTACGGGTTAGGGTTAGGGTACGGGTTAGGGTTAGGGTTAGGGTACAGGTTAGGTTTAGGGTTAGGGGTTAGGGTTAGGGTTAGGGTAGGGTTAGGGTACGGGTTAGGGTTAGGTTACGGGTTAGGGTTAGGATTAGTGTACGGGTTCGGGTTAGGGTTAGGGTTAGGTTTAGGGTACGGATTAGGGTTAGGGTTAGGGTTAGTGTTAGGGTTAAAGTACGGGTTAGGGTTAGGGTTAGGGTTAGGGTTAGGGTTAGGGGTTAGGGGTTAGTGTTAGGTTAAGGGTTAGGTTTAGGGTTAGGGTACGGGTTAGGGTACGATTTAGGGTTAGGGTTAGGATTGGGTACGGTTTAGGGTTAGGGTTAGGGTTCAGGTTGGGGTTAGGGTTAGGGTACGGGTTAGGGTTAGAGTTAGGTTTAGGGTAAGGGTTAGGGTACGGGTTAGGGTTAGGGTTAGGGTTAGGTTTAGGGTACGGGTTAGGGTTAGGGTTAGGGTTAGGGTTAGGGTACGGGTTAGGGTACGGGTTAGGTTTAGGGTACGGTTTAGGGTACGGGTTAGGGTACGGGTTAGTGTTAGGGTTAGGGTTAGGGTTAGGGTACGGGTTAGGGTTAGGGTAAAGGTTAGGGTTAGGGTTAGGGTTAGGGTACGGGTTAAGTTTAGGGTACGGGTTAGGGTACGTGTTAGGGTTAGGGTACGGGTTAGGGTTAGGGTCAGTGGTTAGGGTTAGGTTTAGGGTTAGGGTTAGGGTTAGGGTTAGGTTTAGGGTATGGGTTAGGGTTAGGGTACGGGTTAGGGTTAGGGATGGGGTACGGGTTAGGGTGAGGGTACGGGTTAGTGTTAGCGTTAGGGTACGTGTTAGGGTTAGGGTTAGGGTTTAGGGTTAGGGTTAGTGTTAGGGTACGGTTTAGGGTTAGGGTTAGGGTTAGGGTACGGGTTAGGGTTAGGGTACGGGTTAGGGTTAGGGTTAGGGTACAGGTTAGGTTTAGGGTTAGGGGTTAGGGTTAGGGTTAGGGTAGGGTTAGGGTACGGGTTAGGGTTAGGTTACGGGTTAGGGTTAGGATTAGTGTACGGGTTCGGGTTAGGGTTAGGGTTAGGTTTAGGGTACGGATTAGGGTTAGGGTTAGGGTTAGTGTTAGGGTTAAAGTACGGGTTAGGGTTAGGGGTTAGGGTTAGGGTTAGGGTTAGGGGTTAGGGGTTAGTGTTAGGTTAAGGGTTAGGTTTAGGGTTAGGGTACGGGTTAGGGTACGATTTAGGGTTAGGGTTAGGATTGGGTACGGTTTAGGGTTAGGGTTAGGGTTCAGGTTGGGGTTAGGGTTAGGGTACGGGTTAGGGTTAGAGTTAGGTTTAGGGTAAGGGTTAGGGTACGGGTTAGGGTTAGGGTTAGGGTTAGGTTTAGGGTACGGGTTAGGGTTAGGGTTAGGGTAAGGGTTAGGGTTAGGGTTCAGGTTAGGGTACGGTTTAGGTTTAGGGTACGGGTTAGGGTACGGGTTAGGGTACGGGTTAGGGTTAGGGTTAGGGTTAGGGCATGGGTTAGGGTTAAGGTACCTGTTAGCGTTAGGGTACGGGTTAGGGTTAGGCTTAGCGTACGTGTTAGGATTAGGGTTAGGGGTTAGGGTTAGGGTTAGGGTTAGGGTACGGGTTAGTGTTAGGGTACGGGTTAGGGTTAGGATTAGGGTTAGGGTACGGGTTACGGTTAGGGTTTGGGGTTAGGGTTAGGTTTAGGGTTTGGGTTAGGGTTAGGGTACTGGTTAGGGTTAGGGTACGGGTTAGGGTTAGGGTTAGGGTTACGGTTAGCGTACGGGTTAGGGTTAGGGTTAGGGTTAGGGTACGGGTTAGGGTTAGGTTACGGGTTAGGGTTAGGGTTAGGAAAGTGTTAGGGTTAGGGTTAGCGTACGGGTTAGGGTTAGGGTACTGGTTAGGGTTAGGGTTAGAGTTAGGTTTAGCGTACGGTTTAGGATTAGGGTTAGGGTTAGGGTTAGGGTTAGGGTTAGGAAAGGGTTAGGGTTAGGGTCAGGTTTAGGGTACGGGTTAGGGTACGGGTTAGGGTTAGGGTTAGGGTTAGGGTTAGGGTACGGGTTAGGTTAGGGTTAGGGTATGGGTTAGGTTTAGGGTTAGGGTACGGGTTAGGGTTAGGGTTAGGTTTAGCGTTATGGTTAGGGTTCGGGTTAGGGTTAGGGTGAGGGTTAGGGTTAGGGTTAGCAAAGGGTTAGGGTTAGTGTTAGGTTTAGGGTTAGGGCTCGGTTTAGGGTTAGGGTTAGGGTACGGGTTAGGGTTAGGGTTAGGGTACGGGTTAGGGTTAGGGTTAGGGTACGGGTTAGGGATAGGGTTAGGGTTAAATTTAGGGTTAGGGTACGGGTTAGGGTTAGGGTTAGGGTTAGTGGTAGGGTTAGCGTACGGGTTAGGGTTAGGGTTCGGGTTAGGGTTAGGGTACGGTTTAGGGTTAGGGTACGGGTTAGGGTTAGGTTTAGGGTTAGGGTTAGTGTTAGGGTTAGCAAAGTGTTAGGGTTAAGGTTAGGGTTAGGGTACGGGTTAGGGTTAGGTTTAGGGTACGGGTTAGGGTTAGGGTTAGGGTTAGGGTATGGTTTAGGGTTAGGGTACGGGTTAGGGTTAGGGTTAGGGTTAGGGTTAGGGTTAGCGTACGGGTTAGGGTTAGGGTTAGGTTTAGGGTTAGGGTTAGGGTTAGGGTACGGGTTAGGTTTAGGGTACGGGTTAGGGTTAGGTTTAGGTTTAGGGTTAGGGTTAGGGTTAGGAAAGGGTTAGGGTTAGGTTTAGGGTTATGTTTAGGGTACGGGTTAAGAGTAGGGTTAGGGTACGGGTTAGGGTTATGGTTAGTGTTAGGGTTAGGGTTAGGGTACGGTTAGGGTACGAGTTAGGGTTAGGGTGAAGGTTAGGATACGGGTTACGGTTAGGGTTAGGGTTAGGGTTAGGGTACGGGTTAGGGTTAGGGTTAGGATAAGGGTTAGGGTTAGGGTTAGGGTTAGGGTTAGGGTTAGGGTACGGGTTAAGTTAGGGTTAGGGTATGGGTTAGGTTTAGGGTTAGGGTACGGGTTAGGGTTAGGGTTAGGGTTATGGTTAGGGTACGGGTTAGGTTTAGGGTGAGGGTTAGGGTTAGGGTTAGCAAAGGGTTAGGGTTAGTGTTAGGTTTAGGGTTAGGGTTAGGGTTAGGGTTAGGGATAGGGTACGGGTTAGGGTTAGGGTTAGGGTACGGGTTAGGGTTAGGGTTAGGGTTAAAGTTAGGGTTAGGGTACGGGTTAGGGTTAGGTTTAGGTTTAGTGGTAGGGTTAGCGTACGGGTTAGGGTTAGGGTTCGGGTTAGGGTTAGGTTACGGGTTATGGTTAGGTTTAGGGTTAGGGTTAGTGTTAGGGTTAGTGTTAGGGTTAGCAAGGGGTTAGGGTTAGGGTTAGGTTTAGGGTACGGGTTAGGGTTAGGTTTAGGGTACGGGTTAGGGTTAGGGTTAGGGTTAGGGTACGGGTTAGGGTACGTGTTAGGTTTAGGGTACCGGTTAGGGTTAGGGTACTGGTTAGGGTTAGGTTTAGGGTACGGGTTAGGGTTAGGGTTAGGGTTAGGGTTAGGGTATGGGTTAGGGTTAGGGGACGGGTTAGGGTTAGGGTTAGGGTTAGGGTTAGCGTACGGTTTAGGGTTATGGTTAGGTTTAGGGTTAGGGTTAGGGTTAGGGTACGGTTTAGGGTTAGGGTACGGGTAGGGTTAGGTTTAGGGTTAGGGTTAGGGTTAGTGTTAGGGTTAGGTTACGGGTTAGGGTACGGGTTAGGGTTAGGGTAATGTTTAGGGTACGGGTTAGGGTTAGGGTTAGGGTTAGGGTTAGGGTATGGGTTAGGGTTAGGGTACGGGTTAGGGTTAGGGTTAGGGTTAGGGTTAGGGTTAGGGTTAGCAAAGGGTTAGGGTTAGTGTTAATGTTAGGGTTAGGGTACGGGTTAGGTTTAGGTTTAGGGTACGGGTTAGGGTTAGGGTTAGGGTTAGGGTTAGTGTTAGGGTTAAAGTACGGGTTAGGGTTAGTGTTAGGGTTAGGATTAGGGTTAGGTGTTAGGGTTTAGGGTGAGGGTTAGGGTTAGGGTTAGGGTTAGGGTACGGATTAGGTTACGAGTTAGGGTTAGGGTGAGGGTAGGATACGGGTTAGGGTTAGGGTTAGGGTTAGGGTTAGGGTACGGGTTAGGGTTAGGGTTAGGATAAGGGTTAGGGTACGGGTTAGGGTTAGGGTTAGGGTTAGGTTTAGGGTACGGGTTAGGGTTAGGTTTAGGGTTAGGGTTAGGGTTAGGGTACGGGTTAGGGTACGGTTTAGGGTTAGGGTACGGTTTAGGGTACGGGTTAGGGTACGGGTTAGTGTTAGGGTTAGGGTTAGGGTTAGGGTACGGGTTAGGGTTAGGGTAAAGGTTAGGTTTAGGGTTAGGGTTAGGGTACGGGTTAGGGTACGTGTTAGGTTTAGGGTACCGGTTAGGGTTAGGGTACTGGTTAGGGTTAGGTTTAGGGTACGGGTTAGGGTTAGGGTTAGGGTTAGGGTTAGGGTATGGGTTAGGGTTAGGGTACGGGTTAGGGTTAGGGTTAGGGTTAGGGTTAGGGTTAGCGTACGGGTTAGGGTTAGGGTTAGGTTTAGGGTTAGGGTTAGGGTTAGGGTACGGGTTAGGGTTAGGGTACGGGTAGGGTTAGGTTTAGGGTTAGGGTTAGGGTTAGGGTTAGGGTTAGGTTACGGG
>JAVLSZ010000134.1:355000-372500 GCA_032313775.1 Urocyon cinereoargenteus | reverse complement strand
TAGGGTACGGGTGAGAGTACGGTTAAGGGTTAGGGTTAGGGTACGGGTTAGGGTTAGGGTTAGGGTTAGGGTTAGGGTTAGGGTTAGTGTTAGGGTTAAAGTACGGGTTAGGTTTAGTGTTAGGGTTAGGGTTAGGGCTAGGTGTTAGGGGTTAGGGTTAGGGTTAGGGTTAGGGTTAGTGTACGGGTTAGGGTACGAGTTAGGTTTAGGGTGAGGGTTAGGATACGGGTTAGGGTTAGGGTTAGGGTTAGGGTACGGGTTAGGGTTAGGGTTAGGATAAGGGTTAGGGTTAGGGTTAGGGTACGGGTTAAGTTAGGGTTAGGTTATGGGTTAGGTTTAGGGTTAGGGTACGGGTTAGGGTTATGGTTAGGGTTAGGGTTATGGTTAGGGTACGGGTTAGGGTTAGGGTGAGGGTTAGGGTTAGGGTTAGCAAAGGGTTAGGGTTAGTGTTAGGTTTAGGGTTAGGGTTAGGGTTAGGGTTAGGGTTAGGGTACGGGTTAGGGTTAGGGTTAGGGTAAGGGTACGGGTTAGGGTTAGGGTTAGGGTACGGGTTAGGGTTAGGGTTAGGGTTAAAGTTAGGGTTAGGGTACGGGTTAGGGTTAGGGTTAGGTTTAGTGGTAGGGTTAGCGTACGGGTTAGGGTTAGAGTTCGGGTTAGGGTTAGGGTACGGTTTAGGGTTAGGGTACGGGTTAGTGTTAGGTTTAGGGTTAGGGTTAGTGTTAGGGTTAGTGTTAGTGTTAGCAAAGGGTTAGGGTTAGGGTTAGGGTTAGGGTACGGGTTAGGGTTAGGTTTAGGGTACGGGTTAGGGTTAGGGTTAGGGTTAGGGTTAGGGTACGGGTTAGGGTACGTGTTAGGTTTAGGGTACCGGTTAGGGTTAGTGTACTGGTTAGGGTTAGGTTTAGGGTACGGGTTAGGGTTAGGGTTAGGGTTAGGGTTAGTGTATGGGTTAGGTTTAGGGTACGGGTTCGGGTTAGGGTTAGGGTTAGGGTTAGGGTTAGCGTACGGGTTAGGGTTAGGGTTAGGTTTAGGGTTAGGGTTAGGGTTAGGGTACGGGTTAGGGTTAGGGTACGGGTAGGGTTAGGTTTAGGGTTAGGGTTAGGGTTAGGGTTAGGGTTAGGGTACGGGTTAGGGTACGGGTTAGGGTTAGGGTACGGTTTAGGGTACGGATTAGGGTTAGGGTTAGGGTTAGGGTTAGGGTATGGTTAGGGTTAGGGTACGGGTTAGGGTTAGGGTTAGGGTTAGGGTTAGGTTAGCAAAGGGTTAGGGTTAGTGTTAGGGTTAGGGTTAGGGTACGGGTTAGGGTTAGGGTTAGGGTTAGGGTTAGTGTTAGGGTTAAAGTACGGGTTAGGGTTAGTGTTAGGGTTAGGGTTAGGATTAGGTGTTAGGGTTTAGGGTGAGGGTTAGGGTTAGGGTTAGGGTACGGATTAGGTTACGAGTTAGGGTTAGGGTGAGGGTTAGGATACGGGTTAGGGTCAGGGTTAGGGTTAGTGTTAGGGTACGGGTTAGGGTTAGGGTTAGGATAAGGGTTAGGGTATGGGTTAGGGTTAGGGTTAGGGTTAGGTTTAGGGTACGGGTTAGGGTTAGGGTTAGGGTTAGGGTTAGGGTACGGGTTAGGGTACGGGTTAGGGTTAGGGTACGGTTTAGGGTACGGGTTAGGGTACGGGTTAGTGTTAGGGTTAGGGTTAGGGTTAGGGTACGGGTTAGGGTTAGGGTAAAGTTTAGGGTTAGGGTTAGGGTTAGGGTACGGGTTAAGTTTAGGGTACGGGTTAGGGTACGTGTTAGGGTTAGGGTACGGGTTAGGGTTAGGGTCAGTGGTTAGGGTTAGGGTTAGGGTTAGGGTTAGGGTTAGGGTTAGGTTTAGGGTATGGGTTAGGGTTAGGGTACGGGTTAGGGTTAGGGATGGGGTACGGGTTAGGGTGAGGGTACGGGTTAGTGTTAGCGTTAGGGTACGTGTTAGGGTTAGGGTTAGGGTTTAAGGTTAGGGTTAGTGTTAGGGTACGGTTTAGGGTTAGGGTTAGGGTTAGGGTACGGGTTAGGGTTAGGGTACGGGTTAGGGTTAGGGTTAGGGTACAGGTTAGGTTTAGGGTTAGGGGTTAGGGTTAGGGTTAGGGTAGGGTTAGGGTACGGGTTAGGGTTAGGTTACGGGTTAGGGTTAGGATTAGTGTACGGGTTCGGGTTAGGGTTAGGGTTAGGTTTAGGGTACGGATTAGGGTTAGGGTTAGGGTTAGTGTTAGGGTTAAAGTACGGGTTAGGGTTAGGGTTTGGGTTAGGGTTAGGGTTAGGGTTAGGGGTTAGGGGTTAGTGTTAGGTTAAGGGTTAGGTTTAGGGTTAGGGTACGGGTTAGGGTCCGATTTAGGGTTAGGGTTAGGGTTGGGTACGGTTTAGGGTTAGGGTTAGGGTTCAGGTTGGGGTTAGGGTTAGGGTACGGGTTAGGGTTAGAGTTAGGGTTAGGGTAAGGGTTAGGGTACGGGTTAGGGTTAGGGTTAGGGTTAGGTTTAGGGTACGGGTTAGGGTTAGGGTTAGGGTAAGGGTTAGGGTTAGGGTTCAGGTTAGGGTACGGTTTAGGTTTAGGGTACGGGTTAGGGTACGGGTTAGGGTACGGGTTAGGGTTAGGGTTAGGGTTAGGGCATGGGTTAGGGTTAAGGTACCTGTTAGCGTTAGGGTACGGGTTAGGGTTAGGCTTAGCATACGTGTTAGGATTAGGGTTAGGGGTTAGGGTTAGGGTTAGGGTTAGGGTACGGGTTAGTGTTAGGGTACGGGTTAGGGTTAGGATTAGGGTTAGGGTACGGGTTACGGTTAGGGTTTGGGGTTAGGGTTAGGTTTAGGGTTTGGGTTAGGGTTAGGGTACTGGTTAGGGTTAGGGTACGGGTTAGGGTTAGGGTTAGGGTTACGGTTAGCGTACGGGTTAGGTTTAGGGTTAGGGTTAGGGTACGGGTTAGGTTTAGGTTACGGGTTAGGGTTAGGGTTAGGAAAGGGTTAGGGTTAGGGTTAGCGTACGGGTTAGGGTTAGGGTACTGGTTAGGGTTAGGGTTAGAGTTAGGTTTAGCGTACGGTTTAGGATTAGGGTTAGGGTTAGGGTTAGGGTTAGGGTTAGGAAAGGGTTAGGGTTAGGGTCAGGTTTAGGGTACGGGTTAGGGTACGGGTTAGGGTTAGGGTTAGGGTTAGGGTTAGGGTACGGGTTAGGTTAGGGTTAGGGTATGGGTTAGGTTTAGGGTTAGGGTACGGGTTAGGGTTAGGGTTAGGTTTAGCGTTATGGTTAGGGTACGGGTTAGGGTTAGGGTGAGGGTTAGGGTTAGGGTTAGCAAAGGGTTAGGGTTAGTGTTAGGTTTAGGGTTAGGGCTAGGTTTAGGGTTAGGGTTAGGGTACGGGTTAGGGTTAGGTTTAGGGTACGGGTTAGGGTTAGGGTTAGGGTACGGGTTAGGGATAGGGTTAGGGTTAAATTTAGGGTTAGGGTACGGGTTAGGGTTAGGGTTAGGGTTAGTGGTAGGGTTAGCGTACGGGTTAGGGTTAGGGTTCGAGTTAGGGTTAGGGTACGGTTTAGGGTTAGGGTACGGGTTAGGGTTAGGTTTAGGGTTAGGGTTAGTGTTAGGGTTAGCAAAGTGTTAGGGTTAAGGTTAGGGTTAGGGTACGGGTTAGGGTTAGGTTTAGGGTACGGGTAGGGTTAGGGTTAGGGTTAGGGTTAGGGTTAGTGTTAGGGTACGGGTTAGGGTACGTGTTAGGGTTTCGGTACCGGTTAGGGTTAGGGTACTGGTTAGGGTTAGGTTTAGGGTACGGGTTAGGGTTAGGGTTAGGGTTAGGGTATGGGTTAGGGTTAGGGTACGGGTTAGGGTTAGGGTTAGGGTTAGGGTTAGGGTTAGCGTACGGGTTAGGGTTAGGGTTAGGTTTAGGGTTAGGGTTAGGGTTAGGGTACGGGTTAGGGTTAGGGTACGGGTTAGGGTTAAGGTTTAGGTTTAGGGTTAGGGTTAGGGTTAGGAAAGGGTTAGGGTTAGGTTTAGGGTTAGGTTTAGGGTACGGGTTAAGAGTAGGGTTAGGGTACGGGTTAGGGTTATGGTTAGTGTTAGGGTTAGGGTTAGGGTACGGGTTAGGGTACGAGTTAGGGTTAGGGTGAGGGTTAGGATACGGGTTACGGTTAGGGTTAGGGTTAGGGTTAGGGTACGGGTTAGGGTTAGGGTTAGGATAAGGGTTAGGGTTAGGGTTAGGGTTAGGCTTAGGGTACGGGTTAAGTTAGGGTTAGGGTATGGGTTAGGTTTAGGGTTAGGGTACGGGTTAGGGTTAGGGTTAGGGTTAGGGTTATGGTTAGGGTACGGGTTAGGGTTAGGGTTAGGGTTAGGGTACGGGTTAGGGTTAGGGTACGGGTTAGGCTTAGGGTTAGGTTTAGGGTACGGTTTAGGGTTACGGTACGGGTAGGATTAGGGTTAGGGTACGGGTCAGGGTTAGGGTTGAGGGTTAGGGTTAGGGTTAGGGTTAGGGTACGGGTTAGGGTACGGGTTAGGGTTAGGATACGGGTTAGGGTTAGGTTTAGGAAACGGTTAGGGTTAGGGTAAGGGTACGCGTTAGGGTTAGGGTACGGGTTAGGGTTAGGGTTAGGGTTAGGGTTAGCGTACGGGTTAGGGTTAGGGTTAGGTTACGGGTTAAGGGTAGGTTTAGGGTACGGGTTAGGGTTATGGTTAGTGTTAAGGATAGGTTTAGGGTACGGGTTAGGGTTAGGGTTAGGGTACGGTTTAGGGTACGGGTTAGGGTTAGGGTTAGGGTACGGGTTAGGGTTAGGTTTAGGGTTAGGGTACGGGTTATGGTACGGGTTAGGATACGGGTTAGGGTTAGGGTTAGGGTACGGGTTAGGGTTAGGGTTAGGGTTAGGTTTAGGGTTAGGGTTAGGGTTAGGGTTAGGCTTAGTTTGGGTTAGGGTGTGGTTTAGGGTTAGGGTACGGGTTAGGGTTAGGGTTAGGGTACGGGTTAGGGTTAGGGTTACGGTTAGGGTGTGGGTTAGGGTTAGGGTTAGGTTACGGGTTAGGGTTAGGGTTAGGGTTAGTGTTAGGGTTAGCGTACGGGTTAAGGTTAGGGTTAGGGTTAGCGTTAAGGTACGGGTTAGGGTTAGGGTACGGGTTAGGGTTAGGGTTAGGGTTAGGGTTAGGGTTAGGGTTAGGGTTAAAGGGTTAGGGTTAGGGTCAGGTTTAGGGTACGGGTTAGGATACGGGTTAGAGTTAGGGTTAGGGTTAGGGTTAGGGTACGGGTTAGGTTAGGGTTAGGGTATGGGTTAGGTTTAGGGTTAGGGTACGGGTTAGGGTTAGGGTTAGGGTTAGTGGTAAGGTTAGCGTACGGGTTAGGGTTAGGGTTCGGGTTAGGGTTAGGGTACGGTTTAGGGTTAGGGTACGGGTTAGGGTTAGGTTTAGGGTTAGGGTTAGGTTTAGGGTACGGGTTAGGGTTAGGGTTAGGGTTAGGGTTAGGGTTAGGGTTAGGGTACGGGTTAGGGTACGTGTTAGGGTTTCGGTACCGGTTAGGGTTAGTGTACTGGTTAGGGTTAGGTTTAGGGTATGGGTTAGGGTTAGGGTTAGGGTTAGGGTTAGGGTTAGGGTTAGGGTATGGGTTAGGGTTAGGTTACGGGTTAGGGTTAGGGTTACGGTTAGGGTTAGCGTACGGGTTAGGGTTAGGTTTAGTTTTAGGGTTAGGGTTAGGTTTAGGGTACGGGTTAGGGTTAGGGTACGGGTTAGGGTTAGGTTTAGGGTTAGGGTTAGGGTTAGGGTTAGGAAAGGGTTAGGGTTAGGTTTAGGGTTAGGTTTAGGGTACGGGTTAAGGGTAGGGTTAGGGTACGGGTTAGGGTTATGGTTAGTGTTAGGGTTAGGGTTAGGGTACGGGTTAGGGTTAGGTTTAGGGTACGGGTTAGGGTTAGGGTTAGGGGTTAGGGTTAGGGTACGGGTTAGGGTACGGTTAAGGGTTAGGGTTAGGGTACGGGTTAGGGTTAGGGTTAGGGTTAGGGTTAGGGTTAGTGTTAGGGTTAAAGTACGGGTTAGGTTTAGTGTTAGGGTTAGGGTTAGGGCTAGGTGTTAGGGGTTAGGGTTAGGGTTAGGGTTAGGGTTAGTGTACGGGTTAGGGTACGAGTTAGGTTTAGGGTGAGGGTTAGGATACGGGTTAGGGTTAGGGTTAGGGTTAGGGTACGGGTTAGGGTTAGGGTTAGGATAAGGGTTAGGGTTAGGGTTAGGGTACGGGTTAAGTTAGGGTTAGGTTATGGGTTAGGTTTACGGTTAGGGTACGGGTTAGGGTTATGGTTAGGGTTAGGGTTATGGTTAGGGTACGGGTTAGGGTTAGGGTGAGGGTTAGGGTTAGGGTTAGCAAAGGGTTAGGGTTAGTGTTAGGTTTATGGTTAGGGTTAGGGTTAGGGTTAGGGTTAGGGTACGGGTTAGGGTTAGGGTTAGGGTTAGGGTACGGGTTAGGGTTAGGGTTAGGGTACGGGTTAGGGTTAGGGTTAGGGTTAAAGTTAGGGTTAGGGTACGGGTTAGGGTTAGGGTTAGGTTTAGTGGTAGGGTTAGCGTACGGGTTAGGGTTAGAGTTCGGGTTAGGGTTAGGGTACGGTTTAGGGTTAGGGTACGGGTTAGTGTTAGGTTTAGGGTTAGGGTTAGTGTTAGGGTTAGTGTTAGTGTTAGCAAAGGGTTAGGGTTAGGGTTAGGGTTAGGGTACGGGTTAGGGTTAGGTTTAGGGTACGGGTTAGGGTTAGGGTTAGGGTTAGGGTTAGGGTACGGGTTAGGGTACGTGTTAGGTTTAGGGTACCGGTTAGGGTTAGGGTACTGGTTAGGGTTAGGTTTAGGGTACGGGTTAGGGTTAGGGTTAGGGTTAGGGTTAGTGTATGGGTTAGGTTTAGGGTACGGGTTCGGGTTAGGGTTAGGGTTAGGGTTAGGGTTAGCGTACGGGTTAGGGTTAGGGTTAGGTTTAGGGTTAGGGTTAGGGTTAGGGTACGGGTTAGGGTTAGGGTACGGGTAGGGTTAGGTTTAGGGTTAGGGTTAGGGTTAGGGTTAGGGATAGGGTACGGGTTAGGGTACGGGTTAGGGTTAGGGTACGGTTTAGGGTACGGATTAGGGTTAGGGTTAGGGTTAGGGTTAGGGTATGGTTAGGGTTAGGGTTAGGGTTAGGGTTAGGGTTAGGTTAGCAAAGGGTTAGGGTTAGTGTTAGGGTTAGGGTTAGGGTTAGGGTACGGGTTAGGGTTAGGGTTAGGGTTAGGGTTAGTGTTAGGGTTAAAGTACGGGTTAGGGTTAGTGTTAGGGTTAGGGTTAGGATTAGGTGTTAGGGTTTAGGGTGAGGGTTAGGGTTAGGGTTAGGGTACGGATTAGGTTACGAGTTAGGGTTAGGGTGAGGGTTAGGATACGGGTTAGGGTCAGGGTTAGGGTTAGTGTTAGGGTACGGGTTAGGGTTAGGGTTAGGATAAGGGTTAGGGTATGGGTTAGGGTTAGGGTTAGGGTTAGGTTTAGGGTACGGGTTAGGGTTAGGGTTAGGGTTAGGGTTAGGGTACGGGTTAGGGTACGGGTTAGGGTTAGGGTACGGTTTAGGGTACGGGTTAGGGTACGGGTTAGTGTTAGGGTTAGGGTTAGGGTTAGGGTACGGGTTAGGGTTAGGGTAAAGTTTAGGGTTAGGGTTAGGGTTAGGGTACGGGTTAAGTTTAGGGTACGGGTTAGGGTACGTGTTAGGGTTAGGGTACGGGTTAGGGTTAGGGTCAGTGGTTAGGGTTAGGGTTAGGGTTAGGGTTAGGGTTAGGGTTAGGTTTAGGGTATGGGTTAGGGTTAGGGTACGGGTTAGGGTTAGGGATGGGGTACGGGTTAGGGTGAGGGTACGGGTTAGTGTTAGCGTTAGGGTACGTGTTAGGGTTAGGGTTAGGGTTTAAGGTTAGGGTTAGTGTTAGGGTACGGTTTAGGGTTAGGGTTAGGGTTAGGGTACGGGTTAGGGTTAGGGTACGGGTTAGGGTTAGGGTTAGGGTACAGGTTAGGTTTAGGGTTAGGGGTTAGGGTTAGGGTTAGGGTAGGGTTAGGGTACGGGTTAGGGTTAGGTTACGGGTTAGGGTTAGGATTAGTGTACGGGTTCGGGTTAGGGTTAGGGTTAGGTTTAGGGTACGGATTAGGGTTAGGGTTAGGGTTAGTGTTAGGGTTAAAGTACGGGTTAGGGTTAGGGTTTGGGTTAGGGTTAGGGTTAGGGTTAGGGGTTAGGGGTTAGTGTTAGGTTAAGGGTTAGGTTTAGGGTTAGGGTACGGGTTAGGGTACGATTTAGGGTTAGGGTTAGGGTTGGGTACGGTTTAGGGTTAGGGTTAGGGTTCAGGTTGGGGTTAGGGTTAGGGTACGGGTTAGGGTTAGAGTTAGGGTTAGGGTAAGGGTTAGGGTACGGGTTAGGGTTAGGGTTAGGGTTAGGTTTAGGGTACGGGTTAGGGTTAGGGTTAGGGTAAGGGTTAGGGTTAGGGTTCAGGTTAGGGTACGGTTTAGGTTTAGGGTACGGGTTAGGGTACGGGTTAGGGTACGGGTTAGGGTTAGGGTTAGTGTTATGGCATGGGTTAGGTTTAAGGTACCTGTTAGCGTTAGGGTACGGGTTAGGGTTAGGCTTAGCATACGTGTTAGGATTAGGGTTAGGGGTTAGGGTTAGGGTTAGGGTTAGGGTACGGGTTAGTGTTAGGGTACGGGTTAGGGTTAGGATTAGGGTTAGGGTACGGGTTACGGTTAGGGTTTGGGGTTAGGGTTAGGTTTAGGGTTTGGGTTAGGGTTAGGGTACTGGTTAGGGTTAGGGTACGGGTTAGGGTTAGGGTTAGGGTTACGGTTAGCGTACGGGTTAGGTTTAGGGTTAGGGTTAGGGTACGGGTTAGGTTTAGGTTACGGGTTAGGGTTAGGGTTAGGAAAGGGTTAGGGTTAGGGTTAGCGTACGGGTTAGGGTTAGGGTACTGGTTAGGGTTAGGGTTAGAGTTAGGTTTAGCGTACGGTTTAGGATTAGGGTTAGGGTTAGGGTTAGGGTTAGGGTTAGGAAAGGGTTAGGGTTAGGGTCAGGTTTAGGGTACGGGTTAGGGTACGGGTTAGGGTTAGGGTTAGGGTTAGGGTTAGGGTACGGGTTAGGTTAGGGTTAGGGTATGGGTTAGGTTTAGGGTTAGGGTACGGGTTAGGGTTAGGGTTAGGTTTAGCGTTATGGTTAGGGTACGGGTTAGGGTTAGGGTGAGGGTTAGGGTTAGGGTTAGCAAAGGGTTAGGGTTAGTGTTAGGTTTAGGGTTAGGGCTAGGTTTAGGGTTAGGGTTAGGGTACGGGTTAGGGTTAGGTTTAGGGTACGGGTTAGGGTTAGGGTTAGGGTAGGGGTTAGGGATAGGGTTAGGGTTAAATTTAGGGTTAGGGTACGGGTTAGGGTTAGGGTTAGGTTTAGTGGTAGGGTTAGCGTACGGGTTAGGGTTAGGGTTCGGGTTAGGGTTAGGGTACGGTTTAGGGTTAGGGTACGGGTTAGGGTTAGGTTTAGGGTTAGGGTTAGTGTTAGGGTTAGCAAAGTGTTAGGGTTAAGGTTAGGGTTAGGGTACGGGTTAGGGTTAGGTTTAGGGTACGGGTTAGGGTTAGGGTTAGGGTTAGGGTTAGGGTTAGTGTTAGGGTACGGGTTAGGGTACGTGTTAGGGTTTCGGTACCGGTTAGGGTTAGGGTACTGGTTAGGGTTAGGTTTAGGGTACGGGTTAGGGTTAGGGTTAGGGTTAGGGTATGGGTTAGGGTTAGGGTACGGGTTAGGGTTAGGGTTAGGGTTAGGGTTAGGGTTAGCGTACGGGTTAGGGTTAGGGTTAGGTTTAGGGTTAGGGTTAGGGTTAGGGTACGGGTTAGGGTTAGGGTACGGGTTAGGGTTAGGTTTAGGTTTAGGGTTAGGGTTAGGGTTAGGAAAGGGTTAGGGTTAGGTTTAGGGTTAGGTTTAGGGTACGGTTAAGAGTAGGGTTAGGGTACGGGTTAGGGTTATGGTTAGTGTTAGGGTTAGGGTTAGGGTACGGGTTAGGGTACGAGTTAGGGTTAGGGTGAGGGTTAGGATACGGGTTACGGTTAGGGTTAGGGTTAGGGTTAGGGTACGGGTTAGGGTTAGGGTTAGGATAAGTGTTAGGGTTAGGGTTAGGGTTAGGCTTAGGGTACGGGTTAAGTTAGGGTTAGGGTATGGGTTAGGTTTAGGGTTAGGGTACGGGTTAGGGTTAGGGTTAGGGTTAGGGTTATGGTTAGGGTACGGGTTAGGGTTAGGGTTAGGGTTAGGGTACGGGTTAGGGTTAGGGTACGGGTTAGGCTTAGGGTTAGGTTTAGGGTACGGTTTAGGGTTACGGTACGGGTTAGGATTAGGGTTAGGGTACGGGTCAGGGTTAGGGTTGAGGGTTAGGGTTAGGGTTAGGGTTAGGGTACGGGTTAGGGTACGGGTTAGGGTTAGGATACGGGTTAGGGTTAGGTTTAGGAAAGGGTTAGGGTTAGGGTAAGGGTACGCGTTAGGGTTAGGGTACGGGTTAGGGTTAGGGTTAGGGTTAGGGTTAGCGTACGGGTTAGGGTTAGGGTTAGGTTACGGGTTAAGGGTAGGTTTAGGGTACGGGTTAGGGTTATGGTTAGTGTTAAGGATAGGTTTAGGGTACGGGTTAGGGTTAGGGTTAGGGTACGGTTTAGGGTACGGGTTAGGGTTAGGGTTAGGGTACGGGTTAGGGTTAGGTTTAGGGTTAGGGTACGGGTTATGGTACGGGTTAGGATACGGGTTAGGGTTAGGGTTAGGGTACGGGTTAGGGTTAGGGTTAGGGTTAGGTTTAGGGTTAGGGTTAGGGTTAGGGTTAGGCTTAGTTTGGGTTAGGGTGTGGTTTAGGGTTAGGGTACGGGTTAGGGTTAGGGTTAGGGTACGGGTTAGGGTTAGGGTTACGGTTAGGGTGTGGGTTAGGGTTAGGGTTAGGTTACGGGTTAGGGTTAGGGTTAGGGTTAGTGTTAGGGTTAGCGTACGGGTTAAGGTTAGGGTTAGGGTTAGCGTTAAGGTACGGGTTAGGGTTAGGGTACGGGTTAGGGTTAGGGTTAGGGTTAGGGTTAGGGTTAGGGTTAGGAAAGGGTTAGGGTTAGGGTCAGGTTTAGGGTACGGGTTAGGATACGGGTTAGAGTTAGGGTTAGGGTTAGGGTTAGGGTACGGGTTAGGTTAGGGTTAGGGTATGGGTTAGGTTTAGGGTTAGGGTACGGGTTAGGGTTAGGGTTAGGGTTAGTGGTAAGGTTAGGGTTAGGAAAGGGTTAGGGTTAGGGTCAGGTTTAGGGTACGGGTTAGGGTTAGGGTTAGGGTTAGGGTTAGGGTTAGGGTTAGGGTACGGGTTAGGGTACGTGTTAGGGTTTCGGTACCGGTTAGGGTTAGTGTACTGGTTAGGGTTAGGTTTAGGGTATGGGTTAGGGTTAGGGTTAGGGTTAGGGTTAGGGTTAGGGTATGGGTTAGGGTTAGGTTACGGGTTAGGGTTAGGGTTACGGTTAGGGTTAGCGTACGGGTTAGGGTTAGGTTTAGTTTTAGGGTTAGGGTTAGGTTTAGGGTACGGGTTAGGGTTAGGGTACGGGTTAGGGTTAGGTTTAGGGTTAGGGTTAGGGTTAGGGTTAGGAAAGGGTTAGGGTTAGGTTTAGGGTTAGGTTTAGGGTACGGGTTAAGGGTAGGGTTAGGGTACGGGTTAGGGTTATGGTTAGTGTTAGGGTTAGGGTTAGGGTACGGGTTAGGGTTAGGTTTAGGGTACGGGTTAGGGTTAGGGTTAGGGGTTAGGGTTAGGGTACGGGTTAGGGTACGGTTAAGGGTTAGGGTTAGGGTACGGGTTAGGGTTAGGGTTAGGGTTAGGGTTAGGGTTAGTGTTAGGGTTAAAGTACGGGTTAGGTTTAGTGTTAGGGTTAGGGTTAGGGCTAGGTGTTAGGGGTTAGGGTTAGGGTTAGGGTTAGGGTTAGTGTACGGGTTAGGGTACGAGTTAGGTTTAGGGTGAGGGTTAGGATACGGGTTAGGGTTAGGGTTAGGGTTAGGGTACGGGTTAGGGTTAGGGTTAGGATAAGGGTTAGGGTTAGGGTTAGGGTACGGGTTAAGTTAGGGTTAGGTTATGGGTTAGGTTTAGGGTTAGGGTACGGGTTAGGGTTATGGTTAGGGTTAGGGTTATGGTTAGGGTACGGGTTAGGGTTAGGGTGAGGGTTAGGGTTAGGGTTAGCAAAGGGTTAGGGTTAGTGTTAGGTTTATGGTTAGGGTTAGGGTTAGGGTTAGGGTTAGGGTACGGGTTAGGGTTAGGGTTAGGGTTAGGGTACGGGTTAGGGTTAGGGTTAGGGTACGGGTTAGGGTTAGGGTTAGGGTTAAAGTTAGGGTTAGGGTACGGGTTAGGGTTAGGGTTAGGTTTAGTGGTAGGGTTAGCGTACGGGTTAGGGTTAGAGTTCGGGTTAGGGTTAGGGTACGGTTTAGGGTTAGGGTACGGGTTAGTGTTAGGTTTAGGGTTAGGGTTAGTGTTAGGGTTAGTGTTAGTGTTAGCAAAGGGTTAGGGTTAGGGTTAGGGTTAGGGTACGGGTTAGGGTTAGGTTTAGGGTACGGGTTAGGGTTAGGGTTAGGGTTAGGGTTAGGGTACGGGTTAGGGTACGTGTTAGGTTTAGGGTACCGGTTAGGGTTAGGGTACTGGTTAGGGTTAGGTTTAGGGTACGGGTTAGGGTTAGGGTTAGGGTTAGGGTTAGTGTATGGGTTAGGTTTAGGGTACGGGTTCGGGTTAGGGTTAGGGTTAGGGTTAGGGTTAGCGTACGGGTTAGGGTTAGGGTTAGGTTTAGGGTTAGGGTTAGGGTTAGGGTACGGGTTAGGTTTAGGGTACGGGTAGGGTTAGGTTTAGGGTTAGGGTTAGGGTTAGGGTTAGGGATAGGGTACGGGTTAGGGTACGGGTTAGGGTTAGGGTACGGTTTAGGGTACGGATTAGGGTTAGGGTTAGGGTTAGGGTTAGGGTATGGTTAGGGTTAGGGTTAGGGTTAGGGTTAGGGTTAGGTTAGCAAAGGGTTAGGGTTAGTGTTAGGGTTAGGGTTAGGGTACGGGTTAGGGTTAGGGTTAGGGTTAGGGTTAGTGTTAGGGTTAAAGTACGGGTTAGGGTTAGTGTTAGGGTTAGGGTTAGGATTAGGTGTTAGGGTTTAGGGTGAGGGTTAGGGTTAGGGTTAGGGTACGGATTAGGTTACGAGTTAGGGTTAGGGTGAGGGTTAGGATACGGGTTAGGGTAAGGGTTAGGGTTAGTGTTAGGGTACGGGTTAGGGTTAGGGTTAGGATAAGGGTTAGGGTATGGGTTAGGGTTAGGGTTAGGGTTAGGTTTAGGGTACGGGTTAGGGTTAGGGTTAGGGTTAGGGTTAGGGTACGGGTTAGGGTACGGGTTAGGGTTAGGGTACGGTTTAGGGTACGGGTTAGGGTACGGGTTAGTGTTAGGGTTAGGGTTAGGGTTAGGGTACGGGTTAGGGTTAGGGTAAAGTTTAGGGTTAGGGTTAGGGTTAGGGTACGGGTTAAGTTTAGGGTACGGGTTAGGGTACGTGTTAGGGTTAGGGTACGGGTTAGGGTTAGGGTCAGTGGTTAGGGTTAGGGTTAGGGTTAGGGTTAGGGTTAGGGTTAGGTTTAGGGTATGGGTTAGGGTTAGGGTACGGGTTAGGGTTAGGGATGGGGTACGGGTTAGGGTGAGGGTACGGGTTAGTGTTAGCGTTAGGGTACGTGTTAGGGTTAGGGTTAGGGTTTAAGGTTAGGGTTAGTGTTAGGGTACGGTTTAGGGTTAGGGTTAGGGTTAGGGTACGGGTTAGGGTTAGGGTACGGGTTAGGGTTAGGGTTAGGGTACAGGTTAGGTTTAGGGTTAGGGGTTAGGGTTAGGGTTAGGGTAGGGTTAGGGTACGGGTTAGGGTTAGGTTACGGGTTAGGGTTAGGATTAGTGTACGGGTTCGGGTTAGGGTTAGGGTTAGGTTTAGGGTACGGATTAGGGTTAGGGTTAGGGTTAGTGTTAGGGTTAAAGTACGGGTTAGGGTTAGGGTTAGGGTTAGGGTTAGGGTTAGGGTTAGGGGTTAGGTGTTAGTGTTACGTTAAGGGTTAGGTTTAGGGTTAGGGTACGGGTTAGGGTACGATTTAGGGTTAGGGTTAGGGTTGGGTACGGTTTAGGGTTAGGGTTAGGGTTCAGGTTGGGGTTAGGGTTAGGGTACGGGTTAGGGTTAGAGTTAGGGTTAGGGTAAGGGTTAGGGTACGGGTTAGGGTTAGGGTTAGGGTTAGGTTTAGGGTACGGGTTAGGGTTAGGGTTAGGGTAAGGGTTAGGGTTAGGGTTCAGGTTAGGGTACGGTTTAGGTTTAGGGTACGGGTTAGGGTACGGGTTAGGGTACGGGTTAGGGTTAGGGTTAGGGTTAGGGCATGGGTTAGGGTTAAGGTACCTGTTAGCGTTAGGGTACGGGTTAGGTTTAGGCTTAGCATACGTGTTAGGATTAGGGTTAGGGGTTAGGGTTAGGGTTAGGGTTAGGGTACGGGTTAGTGTTAGGGTACGGGTTAGGGTTAGGTTTAGGGTTAGGGTACGGGTTACGGTTAGGGTTTGGGGTTAGGGTTAGGTTTAGGGTTTGGGTTAGGGTTAGGGTACTGGTTAGGGTTAGGGTACGGGTTAGGGTTAGGGTTAGGGTTACGGTTAGCGTACGGGTTAGGGTTAGGGTTAGGGTTAGGGTACGGGTTAGGGTTAGGTTACGGGTTAGGGTTAGGGTTAGGAAAGGGTTAGGGTTAGGGTTAGCGTACGGGTTAGGGTTAGGGTACTGGTTAGGGTTAGGGTTAGAGTTAGGTTTAGCGTACGGTTTAGGATTAGGGTTAGGGTTAGGGTTAGGGTTAGGGTTAGGAAAGGGTTAGGGTTAGGGTCAGGTTTAGGGTACGGGTTAGGGTACGGGTTAGGGTTAGGGTTAGGGTTAGGGTTAGGGTACGGGTTAGGTTAGGGTTAGGGTATGGGTTAGGTTTAGGGTTAGGGTACGGGTTAGGGTTAGGGTTAGGTTTAGCGTTATGGTTAGGGTACGGGTTAGGGTTAGGGTGAGGGTTAGGGTTAGGGTTAGCAAAGGGTTAGGGTTAGTGTTAGGTTTAGGGTTAGGGCTAGGTTTAGGGTTAGGGTTAGGGTACGGGTTAGGGTTAGGTTTAGGGTACGGGTTAGGGTTAGGGTTAGGGTACGGGTTAGGGATAGGGTTAGGGTTAAATTTAGGGTTAGGGTACGGGTTAGGGTTAGGGTTAGGGTTAGTGGTAGGGTTAGCGTACGGGTTAGGGTTAGGGTTCGGGTTAGGGTTAGGGTACGGTTTAGGGTTAGGGTACGGGTTAGGGTTAGGTTTAGGGTTAGGGTTAGTGTTAGGGTTAGCAAAGTGTTAGGGTAAAGGTTAGGGTTAGGGTACGGGTTAGGGTTATTTTTAGGGTACGGGTTAGGGTTAGGGTTAGGGTTAGGGTTAGGGTTAGTGTTAGGGTACGGGTTAGGGTACGTGTTAGGGTTTCGGTACCGGTTAGGGTTAGGGTACTGGTTAGGGTTAGGTTTAGGGTACGGGTTAGGGTTAGGGTTAGGGTTAGGGTATGGGTTAGGGTTAGGGTACGGGTTAGGGTTAGGGTTAGGGTTAGGGTTAGGGTTAGCGTACGGGTTAGTGTTAGGGTTAGGTTTAGGGTTAGGGTTAGGGTTAGGGTACGGGTTAGGGTTAGGGTACGGGTTAGGGTTAGGTTTAGGTTTAGGGGTAGGGTTAGGGTTAGGAAAGGGTTAGGGTTAGGTTTAGGGTTAGGTTTAGGGTACGGGTTAAGAGTAGGGTTAGGGTACGGGTTAGGGTTATGGTTAGTGTTAGGGTTAGGGTTAGGGTACGGGTTAGGGTACGAGTTAGGGTTAGGGTGAGGGTTAGGATACGGGTTACGGTTAGGGTTAGGGTTAGGGTTAGGGTACGGGTTAGGGTTAGGGTTAGGATAAGGGTTAGGGTTAGGGTTAGGGTTAGGCTTAGGGTACGGGTTAAGTTAGGGTTAGGGTATGGGTTAGGTTTAGGGTTAGGGTACGGGTTAGGGTTAGGGTTAGGGTTAGGGTTATGGTTAGGGTACGGGTTAGGGTTAGGGTGAGGGTTAGGGTTAGGGTTAGCAAAGGGTTAGGGTTAGTGTTAGGTTTAGGGTTAGGGTGAGGGTTAGGGTTAGGGATAGGGTACGGGTTAGGGTTAGGGTTAGGGTTAGGGTACGGGTTAGGGTTAGGGTTAGGGTACGGGTTAGGGTTAGGGTTAGGGTTAAAGTTAGGGTTAGGGTACGGGTTAGGGTTAGGGTTAGGTTTAGTGGTAGGGTTAGCGTACGGTTTAGGGTTTGGGTTCGGGTTAGGGTTAGGGTACGGGTTATTGTTAGGTTTAGGGTTAGGGTTAGTGTTAGGTTTAGTGTTAGGGTTAGCAAAGGGTTAGGGTTAGGGTTAGGTTTAGGGTACGGGTTAGGTTTAGGTTTAGGGTAGGGGTTAGGGTTAGGGTTAGGGTTAGGGTTAGGGAACGGGTTAGGGTACGTGTTAGGTTTAGGGTACCGGTTAGGGTTAAGGTACTGGTTAGGGTTAGGTTTAGGGTACTGGTTAGGGTTAGGGTTAGGGTTAGGGTTAGGGTATGGGTTAGGGTGGGTACGGGTTAGGGTTAGGGTTAGGGTTAGGGTTAGGGTTAGCAAAGGGTTAGGGTTAGTGTTAGGGTTAGGGTTAGGGTACGGGTTAGGTTTAGGTTTAGGGTACGGGTTAGGGTTAGGGTTAGGGTTAGGGTTAGTGTTAGGGTTAAAGTACGGGTTAGGGTTAGTGTTAGGGTTAGGATTAGGGTTAGGTGTTAGGGTTTAGGGTGAGGGTTAGGGTTAGGGTTAGGGTACGGATTAGGTTACGAGTTAGGGTTAGGGTGAGGGTTAGGATACGGGTTAGGGTTAGGGTTAGGGTTAGGGTTAGGGTACGGGTTAGGGTTAGGGTTAGGATAAGGTTTAGGGTACGGGTTAGGGTTAGGGTTAGGGTTAGGTTTAGGGTACGGGTTAGGGTTAGGTTTAGGGTTAGGGTTAGGGTTAGGGTACGGGTTAGGGTACGGTTTAGGGTTAGGGTACGGTTTAGGGTACGGGTTAGGGTACGGGTTTGTGTTAGGGTTAGGGTTAGGGTTAGGGTACGGGTTAGGGTTAGGGTAAAGTTTAGGGTTAGGTTTAGGGTTAGGGTACGGGTTAAGTTTAGGGTACGGGTTAGGGTACGTGTTAGGGTTAGGGTACGGGTTAGGGTTAGGGTCAGTGGTTAGGGTTAGGGTTAGGGTTAGGGTTAGGGTACGGGTTAGGGTTAGGGTACGGGTTAGGGTTAGGGATAGGGTACGGGTTAGGGTGAGGGTACGGGTTAGGGTTAGCGTTAGGGTACGTGTTAGGGTTAGGGTTAGGGTTTAGGGTTAGGGTTAGTGTTAGGGTACGGTTTAGGGTTAGGGTTAGGGTTAGGGTACGGGTTAGGGTTAGGGTACAGGTTAGGGTTAGGGTTAGGGTTAGGCTTAGTTTGGGTTAGGGTATGGTTTAGGGTTAGGGTACGGGTTAGGGTTAGGGTTAGGTTACGGGTTAGGGT
>JAVLSZ010000134.1:325000-352500 GCA_032313775.1 Urocyon cinereoargenteus | reverse complement strand
GGTTAGGGTACGGGTTAGGGTTACGGTTAGGTTTAGTGGTAGGGTTAGCGTACGGGTTAGGGTTAGGGTTCGGGTTAGGGTTAGGGTACGGGTTAGGGTTAGGTTTAGGGTTAGGGTTAGTGTTAGGGTTAGTGTTAGGGTTAGCAAAGGGTTAGGGTTAGGGTTAGGTTTAGGGTACGGGTTAGGGTTAGGTTTAGGGTACGGGTTAGGGTTAGGGTTAGGGTTAGGGTTAGGGTTAGGGTACGGGTTAGGGTACGTGTTAGGTTTAGGGTACCGGTTAGGGTTAGGGTACTGGTTAGGGTTAGGTTTAGGGTACGGGTTAGGGTTAGGGTTAGGGTTAGGGTTAGGGTATGGGTTAGGGTTAGGGTACGGGTTAGGGTTAGGGTTAGGGTTAGGGTTAGCGTACGGGTTAGGGTTAGGGTTAGGTTTAGGGTTAGGGTTAGGGTTAGGGTACGGGTTAGGGTTAGGGTACGGGTAGGGTTAGGTTTAGGGTTAGGGTTAGGGTTAGGGTTAGGGTTAGGTTACGGGTTAGGGTACGGGTTAGGGTTAGGGTAATGTTTAGGGTACGGGTTAGGGTTAGGGTTAGGGTTAGGGTTAGGGTATGGGTTAGGGTTAGGGTACGGGTTAGGGTTAGGGTTAGGGTTAGGGTTAGGGTTAGCAAAGGGTTAGGGTTAGTGTTAGGGTTAGGGTTAGGGTACGGGTTAGGTTTAGGTTTAGGGTACGGGTTAGGGTTAGGGTTAGGGTTAGGGTTAGTGTTAGGGTTAAAGTACGGGTTAGGGTTAGTGTTAGGGTTAGGATTAGGGTTAGGTGTTAGGGTTTAGGGTGAGGGTTAGGGTTAGGGTTAGGGTACGGATTAGGTTACGAGTTAGGGTTAGGGTGAGGGTTAGGATACGGGTTAGGGTTAGGGTTAGGGTTAGGGTTAGGGTACGGGTTAGGGTTAGGGTTAGGATAAGGGTTAGGGTACGGGTTAGGGTTAGGGTTAGGGTTAGGTTTAGGGTACGGGTTAGGGTTAGGTTTAGGGTTAGGGTTAGGGTTAGGGTTAGGGTACGGGTTAGGGTACGGTTTAGGGTTAGGGTACGGTTTAGGGTACGGGTTAGGGTACGGGTTAGTGTTAGGGTTAGGGTTAGGGTTAGGGTACGGGTTAGGGTTAGGGTAAAGGTTAGGTTTAGGGTTAGGGTTAGGGTACGGGTTAAGTTTAGGGTACGGGTTAAGGTACGTGTTAGGGTTAGGGTACGGGTTAGGGTTAGGGTCAGTGGTTAGGGTTAGGGTTAGGGTTAGGGTTAGGGTTAGGGTACGGGTTAGGGTTAGGGTACGGGTTAGGGTTAGGGATAGGGTACGGGTTAGGGTGAGGGTACGGGTTAGGGTTAGCGTTAGGGTACGTGTTAGGGTTAGGGTTAGGGTTTAGGGTTAGGGTTAGTGTTAGGGTACGGTTTAGGGTTAGGGTTAGGGTTAGGGTACGGGTTAGGGTTAGGGTACGGGTTAGGGTTAGAGTTAGGGTTAGGCTTAGTTTGGGTTAGGGTATGGTTTAGGGTTAGGGTACGGGTTAGGGTTAGGGTTAGGGTACGGGTTAGGGTTAGGGTTACGGTTAGGGTGTGGGTTAGGGTTAGGGTTAGGTTACGGGTTAGGGTTAGGGTTAGGGTTAGTGTTAGGGTTAGCGTACGGGTTAAGGTTAGGGTTAGGGTTAGAGTTAAGGTACGGGTTAGGGTTAGGGTACGGGTTAGGGTTAGGGTTAGGGTTAGGGTTAGGGTTAGGAAAGGTTTAGGGTTTGGGTTAGGGTTAGGTTTAGGGTACGGGTTAAGGGTAGGGTTAGGGTACGGGTTAGGGTTATGGTTAGTGTTAGGGTTAGGGTTAGGGTACGGGTTAGGGTTAGGTTTAGGGTACGGGTTAGGGTTAGGGTTAGGTGTTAGGGTTAGGGTACGGGTTAGGGTTAGGGTTAGGGGTTAGGGTTAGGGTACCGGTTAGGGTATGTTTAAGGGTTAGGGTTAGGGTACGGGTTAGGGTTAGGGTTAGGGTTAGGGTTAGTGTTAGGGTTAAAGTACGGGTTAGGGTTAGTGTTAGGGTTAGGGTTAAGGTTAGGTGTTAGGGGTTAGGGTTAGGGTTAGGGTTAGGGTTAGGGTATGGGTTAGGGTACGAGTTAGGGTTAGGGTGAGGGTTAGGATACGGGTTAGGGTTAGGGTTAGGGTTAGGGTTAGGGTACGGGTTAGGGTTAGGGTTAGGATAAGGGTTAGGGTACGGGTTAGGGTTAGGGTTAGTGTACGGGTTAGGGTTAGGGTACGGGTTAGGGTTAGGGTTAGGGTTAGCGTACGGGTTAGGGTTAGGGTTAGGGTACGGGTTAGGGTTAGGGTACGGGTTAGGGTTAGGGTTAGGGTTAGCGTAGGGGTTAGGGTTAGGGTTAGGGTTAGGGTACGGTTTAGGGTTAGGATACGGGTTAGGGTTAGGGTTAGGGTTAGGGTTAGCATACGGGTTAGGTTTAGGGTTAGGGTACGGGTTAGGTTTAGGTTTAGGGTTAGGGTTAGGGTACGGGTTAGGTTTAGGGTTAGGGTTAGGGTTAGGTGTTACGGGTTACGGTTAGGGTTATAGTTAGGGTTAGGGTTAGGGTACGGGTTAGGGTACGGGTTAGGGTTAGGGTTAGGTTTAGTGTTAGGGTACGGGTTAGTGTTAGGGTTCGGTTTAGGGTTAGGGTTAGGGTACGGGTAAGGGTTAGGGTTAGGGTTAGGGTTAAGGTACGGGTTAGGGTTAGGGTTAGGGTTATGGTTAGAGTTAGGGTACGGGTTAGGGTTAGGGTTAGGTTTAGGGTTAGGGTTAGGGTACGGGTTAGGGTTAGGGTTAGGGTTAGGGTTAGGGTATGGGTTAGTGTTAGGGTATGGGTTAGGGTTAGGGTTAGGGTTAGGGTTAGGGTTAGGGTTAGCGTACGGGTTAGGGTTAGGGTTAGGTTTAGGGTTAGGGTTAGGGTACGGGTTAGGGTTAGGTTTAGTGTTAGGGTTAGGGTTAGGGTTAGGAAAGGGTTAGGGTTAGGTTGAGGGTTAGGTTTAGGGTACGGGTTAAGGGTAGGGTTAGGGTACGGGTTAGGGTTATGGTTAGTGTTAGGGTTAGGGTTAGGGTACGGGTTAGGGTTAGGGTTAGGTTTAGGGTTAGGGTTAGGGTACGGGTTAGGTTAAGGTTAGGGTTAGTGGTAGGGGTAGGGTACAGGTTAGGGTTAGGTTACGGGTTAGGGTTAGGGTTAGGGTACGGGTTAGGGTTAGGGTTAGGGTTAAATTTAGGGTTAGGGTACGGGTTAGGGTTAGGGTTAGGGTTAGGAAAGGGTTAGGGTTAGGGTTAGGTTTAGGGTAAGGGTTAGGGTACGGGTTAGGGTTAGGGTTAGGGTTAGGGTTATGGTTAGGGTACGGGTTAGGTTAGGGTTAGGGTATGGGTTAGTTTTAGGGTTAGGGTACGGGTTAGGGTTAGGGTTAGGGTTATGGTTAGGGTACGGGTTAGGGTTAGGGTGAGGTTTAGGGTTATGGTTAGCAAAGGGTTAGGGTACCGGTTAGGGTTAGGGTTAGGTTTAGGGTTAGGTTTAGGGTACGGGTTAGGGTTAGGGTTAGGGTTAGGGTTAGGGTATGGGTTAGTGTTAGGGTATGGTTTAGGGTTAGGGTTAGGGTTAGGGTTAGGGTTAGGGTACGGGTTAGTGTTAGGGTTAGGGTTAAAGTTAGGGTTAGGGTACGGGTTAGGGTTAGCGTTAGTGTTAGTGGTAGGGTTAGCGTACGGGTTAGGGTTAGGGTTAGGGTTAGGGTTATGGTTAGGGTACGGGTTAGGGTTAGGGTGAGGGTTAGGGTTAGGGTTAGCAAAGGGTTAGTGTTAGGGTTAGTGTTAGGTTTAGGGTTAGGGTTAGGGTTAGGGTTAGGGTTGGGGTTAGGGTACGGGTTATGGTTAGGGTTAGGGTTAGGGTACGGGTTAGGGTTAGGGTTAGGGTACGGGTTAGGGTTAGGGTTAGGTTTAAAGTTAGGGTTAGGGTACGGGTTAGGTTTAGGGTTAGGGTTAGTGGTAGGTTTAGCGTACGGGTTAGGGTTAGGGTTCGGGTTAGGGTTAGGGTACGGTTTAGGGTTAGGGTACGGGTTAGGGTTAGGTTTAGAGTTAGGGTTAGGGTTAGGGTTAGTGTTAGGGTTAGCAAAGGGTTAGGGTTTGGGCTAGGGTTAGGGTACGGGTTAGGGTTAGGTTGAGGGTACGGGTTAGGGTTAGGGTTAGGGTTAGGGTACGGGTTAGGGTATGTGTTAGGGTTAGGGTACCGGTTAGGGTTAGGGTACTGGTTAGGGTTAGGTTTAGGGTACGGGTTAGGGTTAGTGTTAGTGTTAGGGTTAGGTTATGGGTTAGGGTTAGGGTACGGGTTAGGGTTAGGGGTAGGGTTAGGGTTAGGGTTAGGGTACGGGTTAGGGTACGTGTTAGGGTTAGGGTACCGGTTAGGGTTAGGTTACTGGTTAGGGTTAGGTTTAGGGTTAGGGTTAGGGTTAGGGTACGGGTTAGGGTTAGGGTACGGGTTAGGGTTAGGTTTAGGGTTAGGTTTAGGGTTAGGTTTAGGAAAGGGTTAGGGTTAGGGTTAGGGTTAGGTTTAGGGTACGGGTTAAGGGTAGGGTTAGGGTACGGTTTAGGGTTATGGTTAGTGTTAGGGTTAGGTTTAGGGTACGGGTTAGGGTTAGGTTTAGGGTACGGGTTAGGGTTAGTGTTAGGGGTTAGGGTTAGGGTACGGGTTAGGGTTAGGGTTAGGGGTTAGGGTTAGGGTACGGGTTAGGGTATGGTTAAGGGTTAGGGTTAGGGTACGGGTTAGGGTTAGGGTTAGGGTTAGGGTTAGTGTTAGTGTTAAAGTACGGGTTAGGGTTAGTGTTAGGGTTAGGGTTAGGGTTAGGTGTTAGGGGTTAGGGTTAGGGTTAGGGTTAGGGTTAGGGTATGGGTTAGGGTACGAGTTACGGTTAGGGTGACGGGTTAGGATACGGGTTAGGGTTAGGGTTAGGGTTAGGGTTAGGGTACGGGTTAGGGTAGGGTTAGGATAAGGGTTAGGGTACGGGTTAGGGTTAGGGTTAGGTTTATGTTTAGGGTACGGGTTAGGGTTAGGTTTATGGTAGGGTTAGGGTACGGGTTAGCGTACGGGTTAGGGTTAGGGTACGGTTTAGGGTACGGGTTAGGGTACAGGTTAGTGTTAGGGTTAGGGTTAGGGATAGGGTACGGGTTAGGGTTAGGGTAAAGGTTAGGGTTAGGGTTAGGGTTAGGGTTAGGGTTAGGGTACGGGTTAAGTTTAGGGTACGGGTTAGGGTACGTGTTAGGGTTAGGGTACGGGTTAGGGTTAGGGTCAGGGGTTAGGGTTAGGGTAAGTGTTAGGGTTAGGGTTAGTGTACGGGTTAGGGTTAGGGTACGGGTTAGGGTTAGGGATAGGGTACGGGTTAGGGTGAGGGTACGGGTTAGGGTTAGGGTTAGGGTTTAGGGTTAGGTTTAGTGTTAGGGTACGGTTTAGGGTTAGGTTTAGTGTTAGGGTACGGGTTAGGGTTAGGGTACGTGTTAGGGTTAGGGTACAGGTTAGGTTTAGGGTTAGGGGTTAGGGTTAGGGTTAGGGTAGGTTTAGGGTACGGGTTAGGGTTAGGGTACGGGTTAGGGTTAGGATTAGTGTACGGTTTAGGGTTAGGGTTAGGGTTAGGGTTAGGTTTAGGGTACGGATTAGGGTTAGGTTTAGGGTTAGTGTTAGGTTTAAAGTACGGGTTAGGGTTAGGGTTAGGGTTAGGGTTAGGGGTTAGGGGTTAGTGTTAGGTTAAGGGTTAGGGTTAGGGTTAGGGTACGGGTTAGGGTACGATTTAGGGTTAGGGTTAGTGTTGGTTACGTTTTAGGGTTAGGGTTAGGGTTCAGGTTGGGGTTAGGGTAAGGGTACGGGTTAGGGTTAGAGTTAGGTTTAGGGTAAGGGTTAGGGTACGGGTTAGGTTGAGGGTTAGGTTAGGTTTAGGGTACGGGTTAGGGTTAGGGTTAGGGTAAGGGTTAGGGTTAGTGTTAGGGTTCGGGTTAGGGTACAGGTTAGAGTTAGGGTACGGGTTAGGGTACGGGTTAGGGTTAGGGTTAGGGTTAGGGCACGGGTTAGGGTTAGGGTACCTGTTAGGGTTAGGGTACGGGTTAGGGTTAGGCTTAGCGTACGTGTTAGGGTTAGGGTTAGGGGTTAGGGTTAGGGTTAGGGTTAGGGTACGGGTTAGTGTTAGTGTACGGGTTAGAGTTAGGATTAGGGTTAGGGCACGGGTTACGGTTAGGGTTTGGGGTTAGGGTTAGGTTTAGGGTTTGGGTTAGGGTTAGCGTACGGGTTAGGGTTAGGGTACGGGTTAGGGTTAGGGTTAGGGTTACAGTTAGCATACGGGTTAGGGTTAGGGTTAGGGTTAGGGTTAGGGTTAGGTTTAGGATACGGGTTAGGGTTAGAGTACGGGTTAGGGTTAGGGTTAGGAAAGGGTTAGGGTTAGGGTTAGCGTACGGGTTAGGTTTAGGGTACTGATTAGGGTTAGGTTTAGAGTTAGGTTTAGCGTACGGGTTAGGGTTAGGGTTAGGGTTAGGGTACAGGTTAGGGTTAGGGTACGGGTTAGGGTTAGTGTTAGGGTTAGGGTTAGGGTTAGGATAGGTTTAGTGTTAGGGTTAGGGTTAGGGTTAGGATACGGGTTAAGGTTAGGGTTAGGGTACGGGTTAGGGTTAGGGTTAGGTTTAGGGTTAGGGTACGGTTTAGGGTTAGGGTTAGGGTTAGGTTTAGGGTTAGGGTTAGGGGTTAGGGGTTACGGTTAGGGTTATGGTTAGTGTTAGGTTTAGGTTACGGGTTAGGGTACGAGTTAGGGTTAGGGTTAGGTTTAGTGTTAGGGTACGGGTTAGGGTTAGGGCTAGGGTTAGGTTTAGGGTTAGGGTACGGGTTAGGGTTAGGGTTAGGGTTAAGGTACGGTTTAGGGTTAAGGTTAGGGTTAGTGTTAGGGTTAGGGTACGGGTTAGGTTTAGGGTTAGGGTTAGGGGTAGGGGAAGGGTACGGGTTAGGGTTAGGGTACGGGTTAGTGTTAGGGTTAGGGTACGGGTTAGGATTAGGGTTAGGGTTAAGGTTAGGTTCAGGGTTAGGGGTAGGTGTAGGGTACGGGTTAGGGTTAGGGTACGGGTTAGAGTTAGGGTTAGGGTACGGGTTAGGGTCAGGGTTCGGGTTAGGGTTAGGGTACGGTTTAGGGTTAGGGTACGGGTTAGGGTTAGGGTTAGGGTTAGGGTTAGGGTTAGCAAATGGTTAGGGTTAAGGTTCGGTTTAGGGTTAGGGTACGGGTTAGGGTTAGGTTTAGGGTTAGGGTTAGGGTTAGCAAATGGTTAGGGTTAGGGTTCGGTTTAGGGTACGTGTTAGGGTTAGTTTTAGGGTACGGATTAGGGTTAGGGTTAGGGTTAGGTTTAGGGTTAGGGTTAAGGTACGGGTTAGGGTTAGGGTTAGGGTTAGGGGTTAGGGGTTAGGGTAAGGGATAGGGTTAGGGTTAGGGTACGGGTTAGGGTACGGGTTATGGTTAGGGTACGGGTTAGTGTACGGGTTAGGGTTAGGGTTACGCAAGGGTTAGCAAAGGGTTAGGGTTAGGGTTAGGTTTAGGGTACGGGTTAGGGTTAGGTTTAGGGTACGGTTAAGGTTAGGGTTAGGGTTCGGGTTAGGGTACGGGTTAGGGTTAGGGTACGGGTTAGTGTACGGGTTAGGGTTAGGGTTAGGGTTAGGGTTAGGGCACGGGTTAGGGTTAGGGTACCTGTTAGGGTTAGGGTACGGGTTAGGGTTAGGCTTAGCGTACGTGTTAGGCTTAGGGTTAGGGGTTAGGGTTAGTGTTAGGGTTAAGGTATGGGTTAGTGTTAGGGTACGGGTTAGGGTTAGGATTAGTGTTAGGGTACGGGTTACGGTTAGGGTTTGGGGTTAGGGTTAGGTTTAGGGTTTGGGTTAGGGTTAGCGTACGGGTTAGGGTTAGGGTACGGGTTAGGGTTAGGTTTAGGGTTACGGTTAGCGTACGGGTTAGGGTTAGGGTTAGGGTTAGGGTTAGGGTACGTGTTAGGGTTAGGGTATGGGTTAGGGTTCGGTTTAGGGTTAGGGTTAGGGTTAAGAAAGGGTTAGTGTTAGAGTTAGGGTTAGGGTTAGGGTACGGGTTAAGGTTAGGTTAGGGTACGGGTTAGGGTTAGGGTTAGGAAAGGGTTAGGGTTAGGGTTAGCGTACGGGTTAGGGTTAGGGTACTGGTTAGGGTTAGGGTTAGATTTAGGTTTAGCGTACGGGTTAGGTTTAGGGTTAGGTTTAGGGTTAGGGTACAGGTTAGGGTTAGGGTACGGGTTAGGGTTAGGTTTAGGGTTAGGGTTAGGGTTAGGAAAGGGTTAGTGTTAGAGTTAGGGTTAGGGTTAGGGTACGGGTTAAGGTTAGGGTTAGGGTACGGGTTAGGGTTAGGGTTAGGGCTCGGGTTAGGGTTCGGGTTAGTGTTAGGGTTAGGGTTAGGTTTAGGGTTAGGGTTAGGGGTTAGGGGTTACGGTTAGGGTTATGGTTAGGGTTAGGGTTAGGGTACGGGTTAGGGTACGGGTTAGGGTTAGGTTTAGGTTTTGTGTTAGGGTACGGGTTAGGGTTAGGGTTAGGTTTAGGATTAGGGTACGGTTTAGGGTTAGGGTTAGGGTTAGGGTTAGGTTTAGGGTTACGTTACGGGTTAGGGTTAGGGTTAGGGTTAGGGTTAAGGTACGGTTTAGGGTTAAGGTTAGGGTTAGTGTTAGGGTTAGGGTACGGGTTAGGGTTAGGGTTAGGGTTAGGGGTAGGGGAAGGGTACGGGTTAGGGTTAGGGTACGGGTTAGTGTTAGGGTTAGGGTACGGGTTAGGATTAGGGTTAGGGTTAAGGTTAGGTTCAGGGTTAGGGGTAGGTGTAGGGTACGGGTTAGGGTTAGGGTACGGGTTAGAGTTAGGGTTAGGGTACGGGTTAGGGTTAGGGTTCGGGTTAGGGTTAGGGTACGGTTTAGGGTTAGGGTACGGGTTAGGGTTAGGGTTAGGGTTAGGGTTAGCAAATGGTTAGGGTTAAGGTTCGGTTTAGGGTTAGGGTACGGGTTAGGTTTAGGGTTAGGGTTAGGGTTAGGGTTAGCAAATGGTTAGGGTTAGGGTTCGGTTTAGGGTACGTGTTAGGGTTAGTTTTAGGGTACGGATTAGGGTTAGGGTTAGGGTTAGGGTTAGGTTTAGGGTTAGGGTTAAGGTACGGGTTAGGGTTAGGGTTAGGGTTAGGGGTTAGGGGTTAGTGTAAGGGATAGGGTTAGGGTTAGGGTACGGGTTAGGGTACGGGTTATGGTTAGGGTACGGGTTAGTGTACGGGTTAGGGTTAGGGTTAGGCAAGGGTTAGCAAAGGGTTAGGGTTAGGGTTAGGTTTAGGGTACGGGTTAGGGTTAGGTTTAGGGTACGGTTAAGGTTAGGGTTAGGGTAAGGGTTAGGGTTAGGGTTCGGGTTAGGGTACGGGTTAGGGTTAGGGTACGGGTTAGTGTACGGGTTAGGGTTAGGGTTAGGGTTAGGGTTAGGGCACGGGTTAGGGTTAGGGTACCTGTTAGGGTTAGGGTACGGGTTAGGGTTAGGCTTAGCGTACGTGTTAGGGTTAGGGTTAGGGGTTAGGGTTAGTGTTAGGGTTAAGGTATGGGTTAGTGTTAGGGTACGGGTTAGGGTTAGGATTAGTGTTAGGGTACGGGTTACGGTTAGGGTTTGGGGTTAGGGTTAGGTTTAGGGTTTGGGTTAGGGTTAGCGTACGGGTTAGGGTTAGGGTACGGGTTAGGGTTAGGTTTAGGGTTACGGTTAGCGTACGGGTTAGGGTTAGGGTTAGGGTTAGGGTTAGGGTACGTGTTAGGGTTAGGGTATGGGTTAGGGTTCGGTTTAGGGTTAGGGTTAGGGTTAGGGTTGGGGTTAGGGTACGGGTTATGGTTAGGGTTAGGGTTAGGGTACGGGTTAGGGTTAGGGTTAGGGTACGGGTTAGGGTTAGGGTACGGGTTAGGGTTAGGGTTAGGGTTAGCGTAGGGGTTAGGGTTAGGGTTAGGGTTAGGGTACGGTTTAGGGTTAGGATACGGGTTAGGGTTAGGGTTAGGGTTAGGGTTAGCATACGGGTTAGGTTTAGGGTTAGGGTACGGGTTAGGTTTAGGTTTAGGGTTAGGGTTAGGGTACGGGTTAGGTTTAGGGTTAGGGTTAGGGTTAGGTGTTACGGGTTACGGTTAGGGTTATAGTTAGGGTTAGGGTTAGGGTACGGGTTAGGGTACGGGTTAGGGTTAGGGTTAGGTTTAGTGTTAGGGTACGGGTTAGTGTTAGGGTTCGGTTTAGGGTTAGGGTTAGGGTACGGGTAAGGGTTAGGGTTAGGGTTAGGGTTAAGGTACGGGTTAGGGTTAGGGTTAGGGTTATGGTTAGAGTTAGGGTACGGGTTAGGGTTAGGGTTAGATTTAGGGTTAGGGTTAGGGTACGGGTTAGGGTTAGGGTTAGGGTTAGGGTTAGGGTATGGGTTAGTGTTAGGGTATGGGTTAGGGTTAGGGTTAGGGTTAGGGTTAGGGTTAGGGTTAGCGTACGGGTTAGGGTTAGGGTTAGGTTTAGGGTTAGGGTTAGGGTACGGGTTAGGGTTAGGTTTAGTGTTAGGGTTAGGGTTAGGGTTAGGAAAGGGTTAGGGTTAGGTTGAGGGTTAGGTTTAGGGTACGGGTTAAGGGTAGGGTTAGGGTACGGGTTAGGGTTATGGTTAGTGTTAGGGTTAGGGTTAGGGTACGGGTTAGGGTTAGGGTTAGGTTTAGGGTTAGGGTTAGGGTACGGGTTAGGTTAAGGTTAGGGTTAGTGGTAGGGGTAGGGTACAGGTTAGGGTTAGGGTACGGGTTAGGGTTAGGGTTAGGGTACGGGTTAGGGTTAGGGTTAGGGTTAATTTTAGGGTTAGGGTACGGGTTAGGGTTAGGGTTAGGGTTAGGAAAGGGTTAGGGTTAGGGTTAGGTTTAGGGTACGGGTTAGGGTACGGGTTAGGGTTAGGGTTAGGGTTAGGGTTAGGGTTAGGGTACGGGTTAGGTTAGGGTTAGGGTATGGGTTAGTTTTAGGGTTAGGGTACGGGTTAGGGTTAGGGTTAGGGTTATGGTTAGGGTACGGGTTAGGGTTAGGGTGAGGTTTAGGGTTAGGGTTAGCAAAGGGTTAGGGTTAGTGTTAGGTTTAGGGTTAGGTTTAGGGTTAGGGTTAGGGTACGGGTTAGGGTTAGGGTTAGGGTTAGGGTACGGGTTAGGGTTAGGGTTAGGGTACGGGTTAGTATTAGGGTTAGGGGTAAAGTTAGGGTTAGGGTACGGGTTAGGGTTAGCGTTAGTGTTAGTGGTAGGGTTAGCGTACGGGTTAGGGTTAGGGTTAGGGTTAGGGTTATGGTTAGGGTACGGGTTAGGGTTAGGGTGAGGGTTAGGGTAAGGGTTAGGGTTAGGGTTAGGGTTAGGGTTGGGGTTAGGGTACGGGTTATGGTTAGGGTTAGGGTTAGGGTACGGGTTAGGGTTAGGGTTAGGGTACGGGTTAGGGTTAGGGTTAGGGTTAAAGTTAGGGTTAGGGTACGGGTTAGGGTTAGGGTTAGGGTTAGTGGTAGGTTTAGCGTACGGGTTAGGGTTAGGGTTCGGGTTAGGGTTAGGGTACGGTTTAGGGTTAGGGTACGGGTTAGGGTTAGGTTTAGTGTTAGGGTTAGGGTTAGGGTTAGTGTTAGTGTTAGCAAAGGGTTAGGGTTTGGGCTAGGGTTAGGGTACGGGTTAGGGTTAGGTTGAGGGTACGGGTTAGGGTTAGGGTTAGGGTTAGGGTTAGGGTTAGGGTACGGGTTAGGGTATGTGTTAGGGTTAGGGTACCGGTTAGGGTTAGGGTACTGGTTAGGGTTAGGTTTAGGGTACGGGTTAGGGTTAGTGTTAGTGTTAGGGTTAGGTTATGGGTTAGGGTTAGGGTACGGGTTAGGGTTAGGGGTAGGGTTAGGGTTAGGGTTAGGGTACGGGTTAGGGTACGTGTTAGGGTTAGGGTACCGGTTAGGGTTAGGTTACTGGTTAGGGTTAGGTTTAGGGTTAGGGTTAGGGTTAGGGTACGGGTTAGGGTTAGGGTACGGGTTAGGGTTAGGTTTAGGGTTAGGGTTAGGGTTAGGTTTAGGAAAGGGTTAGGGTTAGGGTTAGGGTTAGGTTTAGGGTACGGGTTAAGGGTAGGGTTAGGGTACGGGTTAGGGTTATGGTTAGTGTTAGGGTTAGGTTTAGGGTACGGGTTAGGGTTAGGTTTAGGGTACGGGTTAGGGTTAGGGTTAGGGGTTAGGGTTAGGGTACGGGTTAGGGTTAGGGTTAGGGGTTAGGGTTAGGGTACGGGTTAGGGTATGGTTAAGGGTTAGGGTTAGGGTACGGGTTAGGGTTAGGGTTAGGGTTAGGGTTAGTGTTAGGGTTAAAGTACGGGTTAGGGTTAGTGTTAGGGTTAGGGTTAGGGTTAGGGTTAGGTGTTAGGGGTTAGGGTTAAGGTTAGGGTTAGGGTTAGGGTATGGGTTAGGGTACGAGTTACGGTTAGGGTGACGGGTTAGGATACGGGTTAGGGTTAGGGTTAGGGTTAGGGTACGGGTTAGGGTAGGGTTAGGATAAGGGTTAGGGTACGGGTTAGGGTTAGGGTTAGGTTTATGTTTAGGGTACGGTTTAGGGTTAGGTTTATGGTAGGGTTAGGGTACGGGTTAGCGTACGGGTTAGGGTTAGGGTACGGTTTAGGGTACGGGTTAGGGTACGGGTTAGTGTTAGGGTTAGGGTTAGGGATAGGGTACGGGTTAGGGTTAGGGTAAAGGTTAGGGTTAGGGTTAGGGTTAGGGTTAGGGTTAGGGTACGGGTTAAGTTTAGGGTACGGGTTAGGGTACGTGTTAGGGTTAGGGTACGGGTTAGGGTTAGGGTCAGGGGTTAGGGTTAGGGTAAGGGTTAGGGTTAGGGTTAGTGTACGGGTTAGGGTTAGGGTACGGGTTAGGGTTAGGGATAGGGTACGGGTTAGGGTGAGGGTACGGGTTAGGGTTAGGGTTAGGGTTTAGGGTTAGGTTTAGTGTTAGGGTACGGTTTAGGGTTAGGTTTAGTGTTAGGGTACGGGTTAGGGTTAGGGTACGTGTTAGGGTTAGGGTTAGGGTACAGGTTAGGTTTAGGGTTAGGGGTTAGGGTTAGGGTTAGGGTAGGTTTAGGGTACGGGTTAGGGTTAGGGTACGGGTTAGGGTTAGGATTAGTGTACGGTTTAGGGTTAGGGTTAGGGTTAGGGTTAGGTTTAGGGTACGGATTAGGGTTAGGTTTAGGGTTAGTGTTAGGTTTAAAGTACGGGTTAGGGTTAGGGTTAGGGTTAGGGTTAGGGGTTAGGGGTTAGTGTTAGGTTAAGGGTTAGGGTTAGGGTTAGGGTACGGGTTAGGGTACGATTTAGGGTTAGGGTTAGTGTTGGTTAGGTTTTAGGGTTAGGGTTAGGGTCCAGGTTGGGGTTAGGGTAAGGGTACGGGTTAGGGTTAGAGTTAGGTTTAGGGTAAGGGTTAGGGTACGGGTTAGGGTGAGGGTTAGGTTAGGTTTAGGGTACGGGTTAGGGTTAGGGTTAGTGTAAGGGTTAGGGTTAGTGTTAGGGTTCGGGTTAGGGTACGGGTTAGAGTTAGGGTACGGGTTAGGGTACGGGTTAGGGTTAAGGTTAGGGTTAGGGCACGGGTTAGGGTTAGGGTACCTGTTAGGGTTAGGGTACGGGTTAGGGTTAGGCTTAGCGTACGTGTTAGGGTTAGGGTTAGGGGTTAGGGTTAGGGTTAGGGTTAGGGTACGGGTTAGTGTTAGTGTACGGGTTAGGGTTAGGATTAGGGTTAGGGCACGGGTTACGGTTAGGGTTTGGGGTTAGGGTTAGGTTTAGGGTTTGGGTTAGGGTTAGGGTACGGGTTAGGGTTAGGGTACGGGTTAGGGTTAGGGTTAGGGTTACAGTTAGCATACGGGTTAGGGTTAGGGTTAGGGTTAGGGTTAGGGTTAGGTTTAGGATACGGGTTAGGGTTAGAGTACGGGTTAGGGTTAGGGTTAGGAAAGGGTTAGGGTTAGGGTTAGCGTACGGGTTAGGTTTAGGGTACTGGTTAGGGTTAGGTTTAGAGTTAGGTTTAGCGTACGGGTTAGGGTTAGGGTTAGGGTTAGGGTACAGGTTAGGGTTAGGGTACGGGTTAGGGTTAGTGTTAGGGTTAGGGTTAGGGTTAGGATAGGTTTAGTGTTAGGGTTAGGGTTAGGGTTAGGATATGGTTTAAGGTTAGGGTTAGGGTACGGGTTAGGGTTAGGGTTAGGTTTTGGGTTAGGGTACGGTTTAGGGTTAGGGTTAGGGTTAGGTTTAGGGTTAGGGTTAGGGGTTAGGGGTTACGGTTAGGGTTATGGTTAGGGTTAGGTTTAGGTTACGGGTTAGGGTACGAGTTAGGGTTAGGGTTAGGTTTAGTGTTAGGGTACGGGTTAGGGTTAAGGTTAGGGTTAGGTTTAGGGTTAGGGTACGGGTTAGGGTTAGGGTTAGTGTTAGGGTTAAGGTACGGTTTAGGGTTAAGGTTAGGGTTAGTGTTAGGGTTAGGGTACGGGTTAGGGTTAGGGTTAGGGTTAGGGGTAGGGGAAGGGTACGGGTTAGGGTTAGGGTACGGGTTAGTTTTAGGGTTAGGGTACGGGTTAGGGTTAGGTTTAGGGTTAGGGTTAGGGTTAGGAAAGGGTTAGTGTTAGAGTTAGGGTTAGGGTTAGGGTACGGGTTAAGGTTAGGGTTCGGGTACGGGTTAGGGTTAGGGTTAGGGCTCGGGTTAGGGTACGGGTTAGTGTTAGGGTTAGGGTTAGGTTTAGGGTTAGGGTTAGGGGTTAGGGGTTACGGTTAGGGTTATGGTTAGGGTTAGGGTAGGGTACGGGTTAGGGTACGGGTTAGGGTTAGGTTTAGGTTTTGTGTTAGGGTACGGGTTAGGGTTATGGTTAGGGTTAGGTTTAGGGTTAGGGTACGGGTTAGGGTTAGGGTTAGGGTTAAGGTACGGTTTAGGTTTAGGGTTAGGGTTAGTGTTAGGGTTAGGGTACAGGATAGGGTTAGGGTTAGGGTTAGCGTTAAGGTACGGGTTAGGGTTAGGGTTAGGGTTATGGTTAGAGTTAGTGTACGGGTTAGGGTTAGGGTTAGGTTTAGTGTTAGGGTTAGGGTACGGGTTAGGTTTAGGGTTAGGGTACGGGTTAGGGTTAGGTTTAGGTTTAGTGTTAGGGTACGGGTTAGGGTTAGGGTTAGGGTTAAGGTACGGTTTAGTGTTAGGGTTCCGTTTAGGGTTAGGTTTAGGGTACGGGTTAGGTTTAGGGTTAGGGTTAGGGGTAGGGGTAGGGTACGGGTTAGGGTTAGGGTACGGGTTAGGGTAGGGTTAGGGTACGGGTTAGGGTTAGGGTTAGGTTTAAGTTTAGGTTTAGGGTACGGGTTAGGGTTAGGGTTAGGGTTAGTGGTAGGGTTAGCGTACAGGTTAGGGTTAGGGTTCGGGTTAGTGTTAGGGTACGGTTTAGGGTTAGGGTACGTGTTAGGGTTAGGGTTAGGTTTAGGGTTAGGGTACGGGATAGGGTTAGGGTACGGGTTAGGGTTAGGGTTAGGGTTAGGGTTAGGGTTAGGGTTAGGAAAGGGTTAGGGTTAGGGTTAGGGTTAGGGTACGGGTTGAGGGTAGGTTTAGGGTACGGGTTAGGGTTATGGTTAGTGTTAAGGTTAGGGTAAGGGTACGGGTTAGGGTTAGGGTTAGGGTACGGGTTAGGGTACGTGTTAGGGTTAGGGTTAGTGTACGGGTTAGGGTTAGGTTTAGGGTTAGGTTATGGGTTAGGGTATGGGTTAGGATACGAGTTAGGGTTAGGGTTAGGGTTAGGTTTAGGGTTAGGGTTAGGGTTAGGCTTAGTTTGGGTTAGGGTATGGGTTAGGGTTAGGGTACGGGTTAGGGTTAGGGTTAGGGTACGGGTTAGGGTTAGTGTTACGGTTAGGGTTAGGGTTAGGGTTAGGTTACGGGTTAGGGTTAGGGTTAGGGTTAGTGTTAGGGTTAGCGTTCGGGTTAGGGTTAGGGTTAGGGTTAGGGTTAGGGTTAGGAAAGGGTTAGGGTTAGGGTTAGGGTTAGGTTTAGGGTACGGGTTAAGGGTAGGGTTAGGGTACGGGTTAGGGTTATGGTTAGTGTTAGGGTTAGGGTTAGGGTACGGGTTAGGGTTAGGTTTAGGGTACGGGTTAGGGTTAGGGTTAGGTGTTAGGGTTAGGGTACGGGTTAGGGTTAGGGTTAGGGGTTAGGGTTAGGGTACCGGTTAGGGTATGTTTAAGGGTTAGGGTTAGGGTACGGGTTAGGGTTAGGGTTAAGGTTAGGGTTAGTGTTAGGGTTAAAGTACGGGTTAGGGTTAGTGTTAGGGTTAGGGTTAAGGTTAGGTGTTAGGGGTTAGGGTTAGGGTTAGGGTTAGGGTTAGGGTATGGGTTAGGGTACGAGTTAGGGTTAGGGTGAGGGTTAGGATACGGGTTAGGGTTAGGGTTAGGGTTAGGGTTAGGTTACGGGTTAGGGTTAGGGTTAGGATAAGGGTTAGGGTACGGGTTAGGGTTAGGGTTAGGGTACGGGTTAGGGTTAGGGTACGGGTTAGGGTTAGGGTTAGGGTTAGCGTACGGGTTAGGGTTAGGGTTAGGGTACGGGTTAGGGTTAGGGTACGGGTTAGGGTTAGGGTTAGGGTTAGCGTAGGGGTTAGGGTTAGGGTTAGGGTTAGGGTACGGTTTAGGGTTAGGATACGGGTTAGGGTTAGGGTTAGGGTTAGGGTTAGCATACGGGTTAGGTTTAGGGTTAGGGTACGGGTTAGGTTTAGGTTTAGGGTTAGGGTTAGGGTACGGGTTAGGTTTAGGGTTAGGGTTAGGGTTAGGTGTTACGGGTTACGGTTAGGGTTATAGTTAGGGTTAGGGTTAGGGTACGGGTTAGGGTACGGGTTAGGGTTAGGGTTAGGTTTAGTGTTAGGGTACGGGTTAGTGTTAGGGTTCGGTTTAGGGTTAGGGTTAGGGTACGGGTAAGGGTTAGGATTAGGGTTAGGGTTAAGGTACGGGTTAGGGTTAGGGTTAGGGTTATGGTTAGAGTTAGGGTACGGGTTAGGGTTAGGGTTAGGTTTAGGGTTAGGGTTAGGGTACGGGTTAGGGTTAGGGTTAGGGTTAGGGTTAGGGTATGGGTTAGTGTTAGGGTATGGGTTAGGGTTAGGGTTAGGGTTAGGGTTAGGGTTAGGGTTAGCGTACGGGTTAGGGTTAGGGTTAGGTTTACGGTTAGGGTTAGGGTACGGGTTAGGGTTAGGTTTAGTGTTAGGGTTAGGGTTAGGGTTAGGAAAGGGTTAGGGTTAGGTTGAGGGTTAGGTTTAGGTTACGGGTTAAGGGTAGGGTTAGGGTACGGGTTAGGGTTATGGTTAGTGTTAGGGTTAGGGTTAGGGTACGGGTTAGGGTTAGGGTTAGGTTTAGGGTTAGGGTTAGGGTACGGGTTAGGTTAAGGTTAGGGTTAGTGGTAGGGGTAGGATACAGGTTAGGGTTAGGGTACGGGTTAGGGTTAGGGTTAGGGTACGGGTTAGGGTTAGGGTTAGGGTTAAATTTAGGGTTAGGGTACGGGTTAGGGTTAGGGTTAGGGTTAGGAAAGGGTTAGGGTTAGGGTTAGGTTTAGGGTACGGGTTAGGGTACGGGTTAGGGTTAGGGTTAGGGTTAGGGTTAGGGTTAGGGTACGGGTTAGGTTAGGGTTAGGGTATGGGTTAGTTTTAGGGTTAGGGTACGGGTTAGGGTTAGGGTTAGGGTTATGGTTAGGGTACGGGTTAGGGTTAGGGTGAGGCTTAGGGTTAGGGTTAGCAAAGGGTTAGGGTTAGTGTTAGGTTTAGGGTTAGGTTTAGGGTTAGGGTTAGGGTACGGGTTAGGGTTAGGGTTAGGGTTAGGGTACGGGTTAGGGTTAGGGTTAAGGTACGGGTTCGTGTTAGGGTTAGGGTTAAAGTTAGGGTTAGGGTACGGGTTAGGGTTAGCGTTAGTGTTAGTGGTAGGGTTAGCGTACGGGTTAGGGTTAGGGTTAGGGTTAGGGTTATGGTTAGGGTACGGGTTAGGGTTAGGGTGAGGGTTAGGGTTAGGGTTAGCAAAGGGTTAGTGTTAGGGTTAGTGTTAGGTTTAGGGTTAGGGTTAGGGTTAGGGTTAGGGTTGGGGTTAGGGTACGGGTTATGGTTAGGGTTAGGGTTAGGGTACGGGTTAGGGTTAGGGTTAGGGTACGGGTTAGGGTTAGGGTTAGGGTTAAAGTTAGGGTTAGGGTACGGGTTAGGGTTAGGGTTAGGGTTAGTGGTAGGTTTAGCGTACGGGTTAGGGTTAGGGTTCGGGTTAGGGTTAGGGTACGGTTTAGGGTTAGGGTACGGGTTAGGGTTAGGTTTAGTGTTAGGGTTAGGGTTAGGGTTAGGGTTAGGGTTAGCAAAGGGTTAGGGTTTGGGCTAGGGTGTGGGTACGGGTTAGGGTTAGGTTGAGGGTACGGGTTAGGGTTAGGGTTAGGGTTAGGGTTAGGGTACGGGTTAGGGTATGTGTTAGGGTTAGGGTACCGGTTAGGGTTAGGGTACTGGTTAGGGTTAGGTTTAGGGTACGGGTTAGGGTTAGTGTTAGTGTTAGGGTTAGGTTATGGGTTAGGGTTAGGGTACGGGTTAGGGTTAGGGGTAGGGTTAGGGTTAGGGTTAGGGTACGGGTTAGGGTACGTGTTAGGGTTAGGGTACCGGTTAGGGTTAGGTTACTGGTTAGGGTTAGGTTTAGGGTTAGGGTTAGGGTTAGGGTACGGGTTAGGGTTAGGGTACGGGTTAGGGTTAGGTTTAGGGTTAGGGTTAGGGTTAGGTTTAGGAAAGGGTTAGGGTTAGGGTTAGGTTTAGGGTACGGGTTAAGGGTAGGGTTAGGGTACGGGTTAGGGTTATGGTTAGTGTTAGGGTTAGGTTTAGGGTACGGGTTAGGGTTAGGTTTAGGGTACGGGTTAGGGTTAGGGTTAGGGGTTAGGGTTAGGGTACGGGTTAGGGTTAGGGTTAGGGGTTAGGGTTAGGGTACGGGTTAGGGTATGGTTAAGGGTTAGGGTTAGGGTACGGGTTAGGGTTAGGGTTAGGGTTAGGGTTAGTGTTAGGGTTAAAGTACGGGTTAGGGTTAGTGTTAGGGTTAGTGTTAGGGTTAGGTGTTAGGGGTTAGGGTTAGGGTTAGGGTTAGGGTTAGGGTATGGGTTAGGGTACGAGTTACGGTTAGGGTGACGGGTTAGGATACGGGTTAGGGTTAGGGTTAGGGTTAGGGTTAGGGTACGGGTTAGGGTAGGGTTAGGATAAGGGTTAGGGTACGGGTTAGGGTTAGGGTTAGGTTTATGTTTAGGGTACGGGTTAGGGTTAGGTTTATGGTAGGGTTAGGGTACGGGTTAGCGTACGGGTTAGGGTTAGGGTACGGTTTAGGGTACGGGTTAGGGTACGGGTTAGTGTTAGGGTTAGGGTTAGGGATAGGGTACGGGTTAGGGTTAGGGTAAAGGTTAGGGTTAGGGTTAGGGTTAGGGTTAGGGTTAGGGTACGGGTTAAGTTTAGGGTACGGGTTAGGGTACGTGTTAGGGTTAGGGTACGGGTTAGGGTTAGGGTCAGGGGTTAGGGTTAGGGTAAGGGTTAGGGTTAGGGTTAGTGTACGGGTTAGGGTTAGGGTACGGGTTAGGGTTAGGGATAGGGTACGGGTTAGGGTGAGGGTACGGGTTAGGGTTAGGGTTAGGGTTTAGGGTTAGGTTTAGTGTTAGGGTACGGTTTAGGGTTAGGTTTAGTGTTAGGGTACGGGTTAGGGTTAGGGTACGTGTTAGGGTTAGGGTTAGGATAAGGGTTAGGGTAAGGGTTAGGGTTAGGGTTAGGGTACGGTTTAGGGTACGTGTTAGGGTACAGGTTAGTGTTAGGGTTAGGGTTAGGGATAGGGTACGGGTTAGGGTTAGGGTACGTGTTAGGGTTAGGGTTAGGGTTTAGGGTTAGGTTTAGTGTTAGGGTACGGTTTAGGGTTAGGTTTAGGGTTAGGGTACGGGATAGGGTTAGGGTACGTGTTAGGGTTAGGGTTAGGGTACAGGTTAGGTTTAGGGTTAGGGGTTAGGGTTAGGGTTAGGGTAGGGTTAGGGTACGGGTTAGGGTTAGGGTACGGGTTAGGGTTAGGATTAGTGTACGGTTTAGGGTTATGGTTAGGGTTAGGGTAGGTTTAGGGTACGGATTAGGGTTAGGTTTAGGGTTAGTGTTAGGTTTAAAGTACGGGTTAGGGTTAGGGTTAGGGTTAGGGTTAGGGTTAGGGGTTAGGGGTTAGTGTTAGGTTAAGGGTTAGGGTTAGGGTTAGGGTACGGGTTAGGGTACGATTTAGGGTTAGGGTTAGGGTTGGTTACGTTTTAGGGTTAGGGTTAGGGTTCAGGTTGGGGTTAGGGTAAGGGTACGGGTTAGGGTTAGAGTTAGGTTTAGGGTAAGGGTTAGGGTACGGGTTAGGGTTAGGGTTAGGGTAAGGGTTAGGGTTAGGGTTAGGGTTCGGGTTAGGGTACGGGTTAAGGTTAGGGTACGGGTTAGGTTTAGGGTTAGGGTAAGTGTTAAGGTACGGGTTAGGGTTAGGGTTAGGGTTATGGTTAGAGTTAGGGTACGGGTTAGGGTTACGGTTAGGTTTAGGGTTAGGGTTAGGGTACGGGTTAGGTTTAGGGTTAGGGTTAGGTGTAGGGGTAGGGTACGGGTTAGGGTTAGGGTACGGGTTAGGGTAGGGTTAGGGTACGGGTTAGGGTTAGGGTTAGGTTTAAGTTTAGGTTTAGGGTACGGGTTAGGGTTAGGGTTAGGGTTAGTGGTAGGGTTAGCGTACAGGTTAGGGTTAGGGTTCGGGTTAGTGTTAGGGTACGGTTTAGGGTTAGGGTACGTGTTAGGGTTAGGGTTAGGTTTAGGGTTAGGGTACGGGTTAGGGTTAGGGTACGGGTTAGGGTTAGGGTTAGGGTTAGGGTTAGGGTTAGGGTTAGGGTAGGAAAGGGTTAGGGTTAGGGTTAGGGTTAGGGTACGGGTTGAGGGTAGGTTTAGGGTACGGGTTAGGGTTATGGTTAGTGTTAAGGTTAGGGTAAGGGTACGGGTTAGGGTTAGGGTTAGGGTACGGGTTGAGGGTAGGTTTAGGGTACGGGTTAGGGTTATGGTTAGTGTTAAGGTTAGGGTAAGGGTACGGGTTAGGGTTAGGTTTAGGGTACGGGTTAGAGTACGTGTTAGGGTTAGGGTTAGTGTACGGGTTAGGGTTAGGTTTAGGGTTAGGTTACGGGTTAGGGTATGGGTTAGGATACGAGTTAGGGTTAGGGTTAGGGTTAGGTTTAGGGTTAGGGTTAGGGTTAGGCTTAGTTTGGGTTAGGGTACGGGTTAGGGTTAGGGTACGGGTTAGGGTTAGGGTTAGGGTACGGGTTAGGGTTAGGGTTACGGTTAGGGTTAGGGTTAGGGTTAGGTTACGGGTTAGGGTTAGGGTTAGGGTTAGTGTTAGGGTTAGCGTTCGGGTTAGGGTTAGGGTTAGGGTTAGGGTTAAGGTACGGGTTAGGTTTAGGGTACGGGTTAGGGTTAGGGTTAGGGTTAGGGTTAGGGTTAGGGTTAGGAAAGGGTTAGGGTTAGGGTTAGGTTTATGGTACGGGTTAGGGTACGGGTTAGGGTTAGGGTTAGTGTTAGGGTTAGGGTACGGGTTAGGTTAGGGTTAGGGTATGGGTTAGGTTTAGGGTTAGGGTACGGGTTAGGGTTAGGGTTAGGGTTAGGGTTATGGTTAGGGTACGGGTTAGGGTTAGGGTGAGGGTTAGGGTTAGGGTTAGCAAAGGGTTAGGGTTAGTGTTAGGTTTAGGGTTAGGGTTAGGGTTAGGGTTAGGGTACGGGTTAGGGTTAGGGTTAGGGTTACGGTACGGGTTAGGGTTAGGGTTAGGGTACGGGTTAGGGTTAGGGTTAAATTTAGGGTTAGGGTACGGGTTAGGGTTAGGGTTAGGGTTAGTGGTAGGGTTAGCGTACGGGTTAGGGTTAGGTTTCGGGTTAGGTTTAGGGTTAGTGTTAGGGTTAGCAAAGTGTTAGGGTTAGGGTTAGGGTTAGGGTACGGGTTAGGGTTACGTTTAGGGTACGGGTTAGGGTTAGGGTTAGGGTTAGGGTTAGGGTTAGGTTTAGGGTTTGTGTTAGGTTTAGGGTACCAGTTAGCGTTAGGGTACTGGTTAGGGTTAGTTTTAGGGTACGGGTTAGGGTTACGGTTAGGGTTAGGGTTAGGGTTAGGGTATGGGTTAGGGTTAGGGTACGGGTTAGGGTTAGGGTTAGGTTTAGGGTTAGGTTAAGCGTACGGGTTAGGGTTAGGGTTAGATTTAGGGTTAGGTTTAGGGTTAGGGTACGGGTTAGGGTTAGGTGTAGGGTTAGGGTTAGTGTTAGGGTTAGCAAAGTGTTAGGGTTAGGGTTAGGGTTAGGGTACGGGTTAGGGTTAGGTTTAGGGTATGGGTTAGGGTTAGGGTTAGGGTTAGGGTTAGGGTTAGGGTATGTGTTAGGTTTAGGGTACCAGTTAGCATTAGGGTACTGGTTAGGGTTAAGTTTAGGGTACGGGTTAAGTGTAGGGTTAGGGTACAGGTTAGGGTTATGGTTAGTGTTAGGGTTAGGGTTAGGGTACGGGTTAGGGTTAGGTTTAGTGTACGGGTTAGGGTTAGGGTTAGGGGTTAGGGTTAGGGTACGGGTTAGGGTTAGGGTTAGGGGTTAGGGTTAGGGTACGGGTTAGGGTATGGTTAAGGGTTAGGGTTAGGGTACGGGTTAGGGTTAGGGTTAGGGTTAGGGTTAGTGTTAGGGTTAAAGTACGGGTTAGGGTTAGTGTTAGGGTTAGGGTTAGGGTTAGATGTTAGGGGTTAGGGTTAGGGTTAGGGTTAGGGTTAGGGTATGGGTTAGGGTACGAGTTAGGGTTAGGGTGAGGGTTAGGATATGGGTTAGGGTTAGGGTTAGGGTTAGGGTTAGGGTACGGGTTAGGGTTAGGTTTAGGATAAGGGTTAGGGTACGGGTTAGGGTTAGGGTTAGGATAAGGGTTAGGGTACGGGTTAGGGTTAGGGTTAGGGTACGGTTTAGGGTACGGGTTAGGGTACGGGTTAGTGTTAGGTTTAGGGTTAGGGATAGGGTACGGGTTAGGGTTAGGGTAAAGGTTAGGGTTAGTGTTAGGTTTAGGGTTAGGGTACGGGTTAAGTTTAGGGTACGTGTTAGGGTACGTGTTAGGGTTAGGGTACAGGTTAGCGTTAGGGTGAGGGGTTAGGGTTAGGGTAAGGGTTAGGGTTAGAGTTAGTGTACGCGTTAGGGTTAGGGTACGGGTTAGGGTTAGGGATAGGGTACGGGTTAGGGTGAGGGTACGGGTTAGGGTGAGCGTTAGGGTACATGTTAGGGTTAGGGTTAGGGTTTAGGGTTAGGTTTAGTGTTAGGGTACGGTTTAGGGTTAGGTTTAGGGTTAGGGTACGGGTTAGGGTTAGGGTACGTGTTAGGGTTAGGGTTAGGGTACAGGTTAGGTTTAGGGTTAGGGGTTAGGGTTAGGGTTAGGGTAGGGTTAGGGTACGGGTTAGGGTTAGGGATAGGGTACGGGTTAGGGTGAGGGTACGGGTTAGGGTGAGCGTTAGGGTACATGTTAGGGTTAGGGTTAGGGTTTAGGGTTAGGTTTAGTGTTAGGGTACGGTTTAGGGTTAGGTTTAGGGTTAGGGTACGGGTTAGGGTTAGGGTACATGTTAGGGTTAGGGTTAGGGTACAGGTTAGGTTTAGGGTTAGGGGTTAGGGTTAGGGTTAGGGTAGGGTTAGGGTACGGGTTAGGGTTAGGGTACGGGTTAGGGTTAGGATTAGTGTACGGTTTAGGGTTAGGGTTAGGGTTAGGGTAGGTTTAGGGTACGGATTAGGGTTAGGTTTAGGGTTAGTGTTAGGTTTAAAGTACGGGTTAGGGTTAGGGTTAGGGTTAGGGTTAGGGTTAGGGGTTAGGGGTTAGTGTTAGGTTAAGGGTTAGGGTTAGGGTTAGGGTACGGGTTAGGGTACGATTTAGGGTTTGGGTTAGGGTTGGTTACGTTTTAGGGTTAGGGTTAGGGTTCAGGTTGGGGTTAGGGTAAGGGTACGGGTTAGGGTTAGAGTTAGGTTTAGGGTAAGGGTTAGGGTACGGGTTAGGGTTAGGGTTAGGGTAAGGGTTAGGGTTAGGGTTAGGGTTCGGGTTAGGGTACGGGTTAGGGTTAGGGTACGGGTTAGGGTACGGGTTAGGGTTAGGGTTAGGGTTAGGGTTAGGTTTAGGGCACGGGTTAGGGTTAGGGTACCTGTTAGGGTTAGGGTACGGGTTAGGGTTAGGCTTAGCGTACGTGTTAGGGTTAGGGTTAGGGGTTAGGGTTAGGGTTAGGGTTAGGGTACGGGTTAGTGTTAGTGTACGGGTTAGTGTTAGGATTAGGGTTAGGGCACGGGTTACGGTTAGGGTTTGGGGTTAGGGTTAGGTTTAGGGTTTGGGTTAGGGTTAGGGTACGGGTTAGGGTTAAGGTACGGGTTAGGGTTAGGGTTAGGGTTACGGTTAGCGTACGGGTTAGGGTTAGGGTTAGGGTTAGGGTTAGGTTTAGGGTACGGGTTAGGGTTAGAGTACGGGTTAGGGTTAGGGTTAGGAAAGGGTTAGGGTTAGGGTTAGCGTACAGGTTAGGTTTAGGGTACTGGTTAGGGTTAGGTTTAGAGTTAGGTTTAGCGTACAGGTTAGGGTTAGGGTTAGGGTTAGGGTTAGGGTTAGGGTACAGGTTAGGGTTAGGGTACGGGTTAGGGTTAGTGTTAGGGTTAGGGTTAGGGTTAGGATAGGTTTAGTGTTAGGGTTAGGGTTAGGGTTAGGGTACGGGTTAAGGTTAGGGTTAGGGTACGGGTTAGGTTTAGGGTTAGGTTTAGGGTTAGGGTACGGGTTAGGGTTAGGGTTAGGGTTAGGTTTAGGGTTAGGGTTAGGGGTTAGGGGTTACGGTTTGGGTTATGGTTAGGGTTAGGTTTAGGTTACGGGTTAGGGTACGAGTTAGGGTTAGGGTTAGGTTTAGTGTTAGGGTACGGGTTAGGGTTAGGGTTAGGGTTAGGTTTAGGGTTAGGGTACGGGTTAGGGTTAGGGTTAGGGTTAGGGTTAAGGTACGGTTTAGGGTTAAGGTTAGGGTTAGTGTTAGGGTTAGGGTACGGGTTAGGGTTAGGGTTAGGGTTAGGGGTAGGGGAAGGGTACGGGTTAGGGTTAGGGTAAGGGTTAGAGTTAGGGTTAGGTTATGGGTTAGGATTAGGGTTAGGGTTAAGGTTAGGGTCAGGGTTAGGGTTAGGGGTAGGGTACGGGTTAGCGTTAGGGTACGGGTTAGAGTTAGGGTTAGGGTACGGGTTAGGTTTAGGGTTAGGTTTAAGGTTAGGTTTAGGGTACGGTTTAGGGTTAGGGTTAGGGTTAGTGGTAGGGTTAGCGTACGGTTTAGGGTTAGGGTTCGTGTTAGGGTTAGGGTACGGTTTAGGGTTAGGGTACGGGTTAGGGTTAGGGTTAGGGTTAGGGTTAGGGTTAGCAAATGGTTAGGGTTAGGGTTAGGTTTAGGGTACGGTTTAGGGTTAGGTTTAGGGTACGGATTAGGGTTAGGGTTAGGGTTAGGGTTAGGGTTAGGGTTAGGGTTAGGGTTAAGGTACGGGTTAGGGTTAGGGTTAGGGTTAGGGGTTAGGGGTTAGGGTAAGGGTTAGGGTTAGGGTTAGGTTACGGGTTAGGGTACGGGTTATGGTTAGGGTACGGGTTAGTGTTAGGGTTAGGGTTAGGGTTAGGGTTAGTGTTAGCAAAGGGTTAGGGTTAGGGTTAGGTTTAGGGTACGGGTTAGGGTTAGGTTTAGAGTACGGGTTAGGGTTAGGGTTAGGGTAAGGGTTAGGGTTAGGGTTCGGGTTAGGGTACGGGTTAGGGTTAGGGTGCGGGTTAGTGTACGGTTTAGGGTTAGGGTTAGGGTTAGGGTTAGGGCACGGGTTAGGGTTAGGGTACCTGTTAGGGTTAGGGTACGGGTTAGGGTTAGGCTTAGCGTACGTGTTAGGGTTAGGGTTAGGGGTTAGGTTAGGGTTAGGGTTAGGGTATGGGTTAGTGTTAGGGTATGGGTTAGGGTTAGGATTAGGGTTAGGGTACGGGTTACGGTTAGGGTTTGGGGTAGGGTTAGGTTTAGGGTTTGGGTTAGGGTTAGCGTACGGGTTAGGGTTAGGGTACGGGTTAGGGTTAGGGTTAGGGTTACGGTTAGCGTACGGGTTAGGGTTAGGGTTAGGGTTAAGGTTAGGGTTAGGGTACGTGTTAGGTTTAGGGTATGGGTTAGGGTTAGGTTTAGGGTTAGGGTTAGGGTTAGGAAAGGGTTAGTGTTAGAGTTAGGGTTAGGGTTAGGGTACGGGTTAAGGTTAGGTTTAGGGTACGGGTTAGGGTTAGGTTTAGGGTTCGGGTTAGGGTAAGGGTTAGTGTTAGGGTTAGGGTTAGGTTTAGGGTTAGGGTTAGGGGTTAGGGGTTACGGTTAGGGTTATGGTTAGGGTTAGTGTTAGGGTACGGGTTAGGGTACGGGTTAGGGTTAGGTTTAGGTTTAGTGTTAGGGTACGGGTTAGGGTTAGGGTTAGGGTTAGGTTTAGGGTTAGGGTACGGGATGAGGGTAGGTTTAGGGTACGGGTTAGGGTTATGGTTAGTGTTAAGGTTAGGGTAAGGGTACGGGTTAGGGTTAGGGTTAGGGTACGGGTTAGGGTACGTGTTAGGGTTAGGGTTAGTGTACGGGTTAGGGTTAGGTTTAGGGTTAGGTTTAGGGTTAGGGTATGGGTTAGGAAACAAGTTAGGGTTAGGGTTAGGGTACGGGTTAGTGTTAGGGTTAGGGTTAGGGTTAGGGTTAGGGTTAGGCTTAGTTTGGGTTAGGGTACGGGTTAGGGTTAGGGTACGGGTTAGGGTTAGGGTTAGGGTACGGGTTAGGGTTAGGGTTACAGTTAGGGTTAGGGTTAGGGTTAGGTTACGGGTTAGGGTTAGGGTTAGGGTTAGTGTTAGGGTTAGCGTTCGGGTTAGGGTTAGGGTTAGGGTTAGGGTTAAGGTACGGGTTAGGTTTAGGGTACGGGTTAGGGTTAGGGTTAGGGTTAGGGTTAGGGTTAGGGTTAGGAAAGGGTTAGGGTTAGGGTTAGGTTTATGGTACGGGTTAGGGTACGGGTTAGGGTTAGGGTTAGGGTTAGGGTTAGGGTACGGGTTAGGTTAGGGTTAGGGTATGGCTTAGGTTTAGGGTTAGGGTACGGGTTTGGGTTACGGTTAGGGTTAGGGTTAGGGTTATGGTTAGGGTACGGGTTAGGGTTAGGGTGAGGGTTAGGGTTAGGGTTAGCAAAGGGTTAGGGTTAGTGTTAGGTTTAGGGTTAGGGTTAGGGTTAGGGTTAGGGTACGGGTTAGGGTTAGGGTTAGGGTTAGGGTACGGGTTAGGGTTAGGGTTAGGGTACGGGTTAGGGTTAGGGTTAAATTTAGGGTTAGGGTACGGGTTAGGGTTAGGGTTAGGGTTAGTGGTAGGGTTAGCGTACGGGTTAGGGTTAGGTTTCGGGTTAGGTTTAGGGTTAGTGTTAGGGTTAGCAAAGTGTTATGATTAGGG
>JAVLSZ010000134.1:315000-320000 GCA_032313775.1 Urocyon cinereoargenteus | reverse complement strand
GTTAGGGTTAGGGTTAGGGTACGGGTTAGGGTTAGGTTTAGGGTTAGGTTACGGGTTAGGGTACGGGTTAGGATACGGGTTAGGGTTAGGGTTAGGGTACGGGTTAGGGTTATGGTTAGGGTTAGGTTTAGGGTTAGGGTTAGTGTTAGGCTTAGTTTGGGTTAGGGTACGGGTTAGGGTTAGGGTACGGGTTAGGGTTAGGGTTAGGGTGCGGGTTAGGGTTAGGTTTACGGTTAGGGTTAGGGTTAGGGTTAGGTTACGGGTTATGGTAAGGGTTAGGGTTAGTGTTAGGGTTAGCGTTCGGGTTACGGTTAGGGTTAGGGTTAGGGTTAAGGTACGGGTTAGGTTTAGGGTATGGGTTAGGGTTAGGGTTAGGGTTAGGGTTAGGGTTAGGAAAGGATTAGGGTTAGGGTTAGGTTTATCGTACGGGTTAGGGTACGGGTTAGGTTTAGGGTTAGGGTTAGGGTTAGGGTACGGGTTAGGTTAGGGTTAGGGTATAGGTTAGGTTTAGGGTTAGGGTACGGGTTAGGGTTAGGTTTAGGGTTAGGGTTATGGTTAGTGTATGGGTTAGGGTTAGGGTGAGGGTTAGGGTTAGGGTTAGCAAAGGGTTAGGGTTAGTGTTAGGTTTAGGGTTAGGGTTAGGGTTAGGGTTAGGGTTAGGGTACGGGTTAGGGTTAGGGTTAGGGTTAGGGTTAGGGTATGGGTTAGGGTTAGGGTTAGGGTACGGGTTAGGGTTAGGGTTAAGGTTAAAGTTAGGGTTAGGGTACGGGTTAGGGTTAGGGTTAGGGTTAGTGTTAGGGTTAGCAAAGTGTTAGGGTTAGGGTTAGGGTTAGGGTACGGGTTAGGGTTAGGTTTAGGGTACGGGTTAGGGTTAGGGTTAGGGTTAGGGTTTGGGTTAGTGTACGGGTTAGGGTACGTGTTAGGGTTAGGGTACCGGTTAGCGTTAGGGTACTGGTTAGGGTTAGGTTTAGGGTACGGGTTAGGGTTAGTGTTAGGGTTAGGGTTAGGGTATGGGTTAGGGTTAGGGTACGGGTTAGGGTTAGGGTTAGGGTTAGGGTTAGGGTTAGCGTACGGGTTAGGGTTAGGGTTACGGTTAGGGTACGGGTTAGGGTTGGGGTACGGGTTAGGGTTAGGTTTAAGGTTAGGGTTAGGGTTAGGGTTAGGAAAGGGTTAGGGTTAGGGTTAGGGTTAGGTTTAGGGTATGGGTTAAGGGTAGTGTTAGGGTACGGGTTAGGGTTATGGTTAGTGTTAGGGTTAGGGTTAGGGTACGGGTTAGGGTTAGGTTTAGGGTACGGGTTAGGGTTAGCGTTAGGGTTTAGGGTTAGGGTACGGGTTAGGGTACGGTTAAGGGTTAGGGTTAGGGTACGGGTTAGGGTTAGGGTTAGGGTTAGGGTTAGTGTTAGGGTTAAATTACGGGTTAGGTTTAGTGTTAGGGTTAGGGTTAGGGTTAGGTGTTAGGGGTTAGGGTTAGGGTTAGGGTTAGGGTTAGGGTACGGGTTAGGGTACGAGTTAGGGTTAGTGTGAGGGTTAGGATACGGGTTAGGTTTAGAGTTAGGGTTAGGGTTAGGGTACGGGTTAGGGTTAGGGTTAGGATAAGGGTTAGGGTTAGGGTTAGGGTTAGGGTTAGGGTACGGGTTAAGTTAGGGTTAGGGTATGGGTTAGGTTTAGGGTTAGGGTACGGGTTAAGGTTAGGGTTAGGGTTAGGGTTATGGTTAGGGTACGGGTTAGGGTTAGGGTGAGGGTTAGGATTAGGGTTAGCAAAGGGTTAGGGTTAGTGTTAGGTTTAGGGTTAGGGTTAGGGTTAGGGTTAGGGTACGGGTTAGGGTTAGGGTTAGGGTTAGGGTACGGGTTAGGGTTAGGGTTAGCGTACGGGTTAGGGTTAGGGTTAGGGTTAAAGTTAGGGTTAGGGTACGGGTTAGGGTTAGGGTTAGGGTTAGTGGTAGGTTTAGCGTACGGGTTAGGGTTAGGGTTCGGGTTAGGGTTAGGGTACGGTTTAGGGTTAGGGTACGGGTTAGGGTTAGGGTTAGGGTTAGGGTTAGGGTTAGGGTTAGTGTTAGGGTTAGCAAAGGATTAGGTTTAGGGTTAGGGTTAGGGTACGGGTTAGGATTAGGGTACGGGTTAGGGTTAGGTGTAGGGTTAGGGTTAGGGTTAGGGTTAGGAAAGGGTTAGGGTTAGGGTTAGGGTTTGGTTTAGGGTACGGGTTAAGGGTTGGGTTAGGGTACGGGTTAGGGTTATGGTTAGTGTTAGGGTTAGGATTAGGGTACGGGTTAGGGTTAGGTTTAGGGTACGGGTTAGGGTTAGGGTTAGGGGTTAGGGTTAGGGTACGGGTTAGGGTACGGTTAAGGGTTAGGGTTAGGGTACGGGTTAGTGTTAGGTTTAGGGTTAGGGTTAGTGTTAGGGTTAAAGTACGGGTTAGGGTTAGTGTTAGGGTTAGGGTAAGGGTTAGGTGTTAGGGGTTAGGGTGAGGGTTAGGGTTAGGGTTAGGGTACGGATTAGGTTACGAGTTAGGGTTAGGGTGAGGGTTAGGATACGGGTTAGGGTTAGGGTTAGGGTTAGGGTTAGGGTAAGGGTTAGGTTTAGGGTTAGGATAAGGGTTAGGGTACGGGTTAGGGTTAGGGTTAGGGTTAGGTTTAGGGTACGGGTTAGGGTTAGGGTTAGGGTTAGGGTTAGGGATAGGGTTTGGGTTAGTGTACGTGTTAGGGTTAGGGTTAGGGTTAGGGTAGGGTTAGTGTTAGTGTTAGTGTACGGGTTAGGGTTAGGGTTAGGGTACGGTTTAGGGTTAGGGTACGGGTTAGAGTACGGATTAGGTTTAGGGTTAGGGTTAGGGTTAGGGTACGGGTTAGGGTTAGGGTTAGGTACGGGTTAGGGTTAGGGTACGGGTTTGGGTTAGGGTACGGGTTAGGGTTAGGGTTCGGGTTAAGCTTAGGGTTAGGGTACGGGTTAGGGTTAGGGTTAGGGTACCGGTTTGGGTTAGGGTTAGGGTACGGGTTAGGGTTAGGGTACGGTTTAGGGTTAGGGTTAGGTTTAGGGTTAGTGTTAGGTTTAGGGTCCGGGTTAGGGTTAGGGTTAGGGTACGGGTTAGGGTTATGGTACGGGTTAGGGTTAGGTTTAGCGTACGGGTTAGGGTTAGGGTTAGGGTTAGGGTTAGGGTTAGGGTACGGGTTATGGTTAGGGTTAGGTTTAGGGTTAGGGTTAGGGTTAGGGTTAGGGAACGGGTTAGGGTTAGGGTTAGGGTTAGGGTACGGGTTAGTTTTAGGGTTAGGGTTAGGGTTAGTGTATGGGTTAGGGTACGGGTTAGTTTTAGGGTTAGGGTTAGGGTTAGGGTACGGGTTAGGGTACGGATTAGGGTTAGGGTTAGGGTTAGGGTTAGCGTACGGGTTAGGTTTAGAGTTACGGTTAGGTTTAGGGTTTGGGTACGGGTTAGGGTTAGTGTTAGGGTTAGGGTTAGGGTTAGGGTTAGGGTTAGAGTTAGGGTTTGGGTACAGGTTAGGGTTAGTGTTAGGGTTAGGGTTAGGGTACGGGTTAGGGTACGTGTTAGGGTTAGGGTTAGGGTTAGGGTTAGGGTTAGGGGTTAGGGGTTAGGGTTAGGGTTAGGTTACGGGTTAGGGTTAGGGTTTTGGTTAGGGTTAGGGTTAGCGTACGGGTTAGGGTTAGGGTTAGGTTTAGGGTTGGGGGTTAGGGGTTAGGGTTAGGGTTAGGGTTAGGGTTAGGGTACGGGTTAGGGTTAGGGTTAGGGTACGGGTTAGGGTTAGGGTTAGAGTTAGGGTTAGGGTACGGGTTAGTGTTTTGGTTAGGGTTAGGATTAGGGTTAGGTGTTAGGGGTTAGGGTTAGGGTTAGGGTTAGTGAAGGGTTAGGTTACGGGTTAGTGTATGGGTTAGGGTTAGGGTACGGGTTAGTGTAAGGGTTAGGGTTAGGGTTAGGGTACGGGTTAGGTTAGGGTTAGGGTTAGGGTTAGGGTACGGGTTAGGGTTAGGGTACCGGTTAGGGTATGGTTTCGGGTACGGGTTAGAGTACAGGTCAGGGTTAGGGTACGGTTTAGGGTTAGGGTTAGGGTTAGGGTTAGGGTACGGGTTAGTGTTAGGGTACGGGTTAGCGTTAGGGTACGGGTTAGGGTATGGGTTAGGGTTAGGGTTAGGTTACGGGTTAGGGTTAGGGTACGTGTTAGGGTTAGGGTTAGTTTTAGGGTACGGGTTAGGGTTAGGGTACGGGTTAGGTTACGGGTTAGGGTTAGGGTTAGGGTTAGGGTACGGGTTAGGGTTAGGGTACGGTTTAGGGTTAGGGTACGGGTTAGGGTTAGGGTACCGGTTAGGGTACTGGTTAGGGTTAGGGTTAGGGTACGGGTTAGGGTTAGGTTTAGGGTTAGGGTACGGGTTAGGGTTAGGGTTAGGGGTTAGGGTTAGGGTACGGGTTAGGGTTAGGGTTAGGGTTAGTTTTAGGGTTAATGTACGGGTTAGGGTTAGGGTTAGGATTAGGTTAAGGTTAGGGGTTAGGGGTTAGGGTTAGGGTTAGGGTTAGGGTTAGGGTATGGATTAGGGTTAGGGTTAGGGTTAAGGTACGGGTTAGGGTTAGGGTTAGGGTACGAGTTAGGGTTAGTGATAGTGTTAGGGTTAGGGTTAGGGTACGGGTTAGGTTTAGGGTTAGGGTACGGGTTAGGGTACGGGTTAGGGAACGGGTTAGGGTTAGGGTTAGGTTTAGGGTTAGGGTTAGGAGTTAGGGGTTAGGGTTAGGGTTAAGTTTAGGGTTAGGGTTAGGGGTTAGGGGTTAGGGTTAGGGTTAGGGTTAGGGTTAGGTTACGGGTTAGGGTTAGGGTTAAGGTTAGGTTTAGGGTTAGGTTTAGGGTTTAGGGGTTAGTGTTAGAGTTAGGGTTAGGGTTAGGGTTAGGGTACGGGTTAGGGTTAGTGTTAGTGTTAGGGTTAGGGTTAGGGTACGGGTTAGGTTTAGGGTTAGGGTACGGGTTAGGGTACGGGTTAGGGTACGGGTTAGGGTTAGGGTTAAGGTT
>JAVLSZ010000134.1:305000-310000 GCA_032313775.1 Urocyon cinereoargenteus | reverse complement strand
GTACGGGTTAGGGTTAGGGTACGGGTTAGTGTAAGGGTAGGGTTAGGGTTAGGGTTAGGGTACGGGTTAGGGTTAGGGTTAGGGTTAGGGTACGGGTTAGGGTTAGGGTTAGGGGTTAGGGTTAGGTACGGGTTAGGGTTAGGTTTAGGGTTAGTGTTAGGGTTAGGGTACGGGTTAGGGTTAGGGTTAGGGTTAGTGTTAGGGTTAAGGTACGGTTTAGGGTTAGGGTTAGGTTTATGGTTAGGGTTATGGTTAGGTTTAGGGGTTAGGTGTTAGGGTTAGGTTTAGGGTTAGGGTACGGGTTAGGGTTAATGTTAGGGTTAGGGTTAGTGTTCGGGTTAGTGTTAGGGTTAGGGTACGGGTAGGGTTAGGGTTCGGGTTAAGGTTAGGGTACGGGTTAGGGTTAGGGTACGGGTTAGGTTTAGGGTACGGGTTAGGTTACGGGTTAGGGTTAGGGTACGGGTACGGGTTAGGGTTAGGTTTAGGGTTACGTTACGGGTTAGGGTTAGTGTTAGGGTTAGGGTACGGGTTAGGGTTAGGGTTAGGGGTTAGGTTTAGGGTACGGGTTAGGGTTTGGGTTAGGGTTAGGGTTAGGGTTAGAGGTTAGGGTTAGGGATAGTGTTAGGGTTAGGGTACGTGTTAGGGTTAGGGTTAGGGTTAGGTTTAGGGTTAGGGTTAGTGTTAGTGTTAGTGTACGGGTTAGGGTTAGGGTTAGGGTACGGTTTAGGGATAGGGTGCGGGTTAGAGTACGGGTTAGGTTTAGGGTTAGTGTTAGGGTTCGGGTACGGGTTAGGGTTAGGGTTAGGTACGGGTTTGGGTTAGGGTACGGGTTAGGGTTAGGCTACGGGTTAGGGTTAGGGTTCGGGTTAAGGTTAGGGTTAGGGTACGGGTTAGGGTAGGGTTAGGTTTAGGGTTAGGGTACGGGTTTGGGTTAGGGTTAGGGTACGGGTTAGGGTTAGGGTACGGTTTAGGGATAGGTTTAGGGTTAGGGTTGGGGGTTAGGGGTTAGGCTTAGGGTTAGGGTTAGTGTACGGGTTAGGGTTAGCTTTAGCGTACGGGTTAGGGTTAGGGTTAGAGTTAGGGTTAGGGTACGGGTTAGTGTTTTGGTTAGGGTTAGGATTAGGGTTAGGGGATAGGGGTTAGGGTTAGGGTTAGGGTTAGTGTTAGGGTTAGGGTATGGGTAAGTGTACGGGTTAGGGTTAGGGTACGGGTTAGTGTAAGGGTAGGGTTAGGGTTAGGGTTAGGGTACGGGTTAGGGTTAGGGTTAGGGTTAGGGTTAGGGTACGGCTTAGGGTTAGGGTACCGGTTAGGGTACGGGTTAGGGTACGGGTTAGGGTACGGGTCAGGGTTAGGGTACGGGTTAGGGTTAGGGTTAGGTTTAGGGTTAGGGTACGGGTTAGGGTACGGGTTAGGGCTGGGTACGGGGTAGGGTACGGGTTAGGGTTAGGTTTAGGGTACGGGTTAGGGTTAGGGTACGTGTTAGGGTTAGGGTTACGTTTAGGGTACGGGTTAGGGTTAGGGTACGGGTTAGGTTACGGGTTAGGGTTAGGGTTAGATTTAGGGTACGGGTTAGGGTTAGGGTACGGGTTAGGGTTAGGATACGGGTTAGGTTTAGGGTACCGGTTAGGGTACTGGTTAGTGTTAGGGTTAGGGTTAGTGTACGGGTTAGGGTTAGGTTTAGGGTTAGGGTACGGGTTAGGGTTAGGGTTAGGGGTTAGGGTTAGGTTACGGGTTAGGGTTAGGGTCAGGGTTAGTGTTAGGGTTAATGTACGGGTTAGGGTTAGGGTTAGGATTAGGGTTAGGGTTAGGGGTTAGGGGTTAGGGTTATGGTTAGGTTTAGGGTATGGATTAGGGTTAGGGTTAGGGTTAGGGTTAAGGTACGGGTTAGGGTTAGGGTTAGGGTACGAGTTAGGGGTGGAATTAGGGTTAGGGTTAGGGTTAGGGTTAGGGTTAGGGTTAGAGGTTAGTGTTAGGTTTAGGGTACGGGTTAGGGTTAGGGTTAGGGTTAGGGTACGGGTTAGGGTGAGGGTTAGGGTTAGGATTAGGTTACGGGTTAGGGTTATGCTTATGGTTAGGGTTAGGGTTAGGTTACGGGGTAGGGTTAGGGTTAGGGTACGGGTTAGGGTTAGGGTACGGGTTAGGGTTAGGGTTAGGGTACGGGTTAGGGTTAGGGTTAGGGTACGTGTTAGGGTTAGGGTTAGGGTTAGGGTTAGAGGTTAGTGTTAGTGTTAGGGTACGGGTTAGGGTTAGGGTTAGGGTTAGGGTTAGGGTACGGTTTAGGGTGAGGGTTAGGGTTAGGGTTAGGTTACGGGTTAGGGTTATGGTTAGGGTTAGGGTTATGGTTAGGTTACGGGGTAGGGTTAGGGTTAGTGTACGGGTTAGGGATAGGGTACGGGGTAGGGTTAGGGTTAGGGTACGGGTTAGGGTTAGGGTACAGGTTAGGATTAGTGTTAGGGTACGGGTTAGGGTTAGGTTTAGGGTACTTGTTAGGGTTAGGGTTAGGTTTAGGGTTAGGGTTAGAGGTTAGGTTTAGGGTTAGGGTACGGGTTAGGGTTAGGGTACGGTTTAGGGTTAGGGTTAGGGTTAGGGTTAGGGTACGGGTTAGGGTTAGGGTTAGGTTACGGGTTAGGTTTATGGTTAGGGTTAGGGCTAGGGTACGGTTTAGATTTAGGGTTAGGGTTAGGGTTAGGTTTAGGGGTTCGGGGTTAGGGTTAGGGTTAGGTTTAGGGTACAGGTTAGGGTACGGGTTAGGGTTAGGGTACGGGTTAATTTTAGGGTTAGGGTTAGGGTGAGGTTTAGGGTACGGGTTAGGGTTAGGGTTAGGGTTAGGGTACGGTTTAGGGTTATGGTCGGGGTTAGGGTACAGGTTAGGGTTAGGGTTAGGGTTAGGGTTAGGGTTAGGGTTAGGAAAGGGTTAGGGTTAGGGTTAGGGTACGGGTTAGGGTTAAGTTAGGGTTAGGGTTAGGGTACGGGTTAGGGTTAGGGTACGGGTTAGGGTTAGGGTATGGGTTAGGGCACGGGTTAGGGTTAGGGTACGGGTACGGGTTAGGGTTAGGGTTAGGGTACGGTTTAGGGTTAATGTTAGGGTTAGGGTACGGGTTAGGGTTAGGGTTAGGGGTTAGGGTTAAGGTACGGGTTAGGGTTAGTGTTAGGGTTAGGGTTAGGGTTAGGGTACGGGTTAGGTTTAGGGTTAGGGTTAGTGTTTGGGTACGGGTTAGGGTATGGGTTAGGTTTAGGTTTAGGGATAGGGTTAGGGTAAGGGTACGGGTTAGGGTTAGGATTAGGGTTAGGTTTAGGGTACGGGTTAGGGTTAGGGTTAGTGTTAGGGTTAGGGTTAGGGTTAGGGTTAGGGTTAGGATTAGGGTGTTGGTTAGGGTACGGTTTAGGTTTAGGGTTAGGGTTAGGGTACGGGTTAGGGTTAGGGTTAGGGTATGCGTTAGGGTTAGGGTACGGGTTAGGGTTAGGGTTAGGGTACGGGTTAGGGTTAGGGTACGGTTTAGGGTTAGGGTACGGGTTAGGGTTAGGTTAGGGTTAGGGTTAGGGTACGGGTTAGGGTTAGGGTACGGGTTAGGGTTAGGGTATGGTTTAGGGCACGGGTTAGGGTTAGGGTACGGGTACGGGTTAGGGTTAGGGTTAGGGTACGGTTTAGGGGTAGTGTTAGGGTTAGGGTACGGGTTAGGGTTAGGGTTAGGGGTTAGGGTTAAGGTACGGGTTAGGGTTAGTGTTAGGGTTAGGGTTAGGGTTAGGGTACGGGTTAGGTTTAGGGGTAGGGTTAGTGTTTGGGTACGGGTTAGGGTATGGGTTAGGTTTAGGGTTAGGGTTAGGGTTAGGTTAAGGGTACGGGTTAGGGTTAGGGTTAGGGTTAGGTTTAGGGTACGGGTTAGGGTTAGGGTTAGTGTTAGGGTTAGGGTTAGGGTACGGGTTTGGGTTAGGGTTAGGGTTAGGGTTAGGGTACGGGTTTGGGTTAGGGTTAGGGTTAGGGTTAGGGTTAGAGGTTAGGGTTAGGGTTAGGGTTAGGGTTAGGATTAGGGTGTTGGTTAGGGTACGGTTTAGGTTTAGGGTTAGGGTTAGGGTACGGGTTAGGGTTAGGGTTAGGGTACGGGTTAGGGTTAGGGTACGGGTTAGGGTTAGGGTTAGGGTACGGGTTAGGGTTAGGGTACGGTTTAGGGTTAGGGTTAGGGTTAGGGTACGGGTTAGGGTTAGGGTTAGGATACGGGTTAGGGTTAGGGTTAGGGTTAAGGTACGGGTTAGATTTAGGGTTAGGGTTAGGGTTAGGGTTAGGGGTTAGGGGTTAGGTTTAGGGTTAGGTTTAGGGTTAGGTTACGGGTTAGGGTACAGGTTAGGCTTAAGGTACGGGTTAATTTTAGGGTTAGGGTTAGGGTTTGGTTTAGGGTACGGGTTAGGGTTAGGGTTAGGGTTAGGGTACGGTTTAGTGTTAGGGTCCGGATTTGGGTACGGGTTAGGGTTAGGGTTAGGGTTTGGGTTAGTGTTAGGAAAGGGTTAGGGTTGGGGTTAGGTTTCGGGTTAGGGTTAGGGTTAGGGTTAGGTTACGGGTTAGGGTTAGGGTACGGGTTATGGTTAGGGTACGGGTTAGGTTACGGGTTAGGGTTTGGGTTAGTGTTAGGAAAGGGTTAGGGTTAGGGTTAGGGTTCGGGTTAGGGTTAGGGTTAGGGTTAGGTTACGGGTTAGGGTTAGGGTACGGGTTATGGTTAGGGTACGATTTAGGTTACGGGTTAGGGTTAGGGTATGGGTACGGGAACGGGTAGGGGTTAGGTTTAGGGTATGGGTTAGGGTTAGTGTTAGAGTTAGTGTATGTGTTAGGGTTAGCGTTAGGGTTAGGGTTAGGGATTAGGGGTCAGCGTTAGGGTTAGGGTTAGGGTTAGGGTACGGTTTAGGGTAAGAGTTAGGGTGAGGGTTAGGGTTTGGGTACGGGTTAGGGTTAGGGTTAGGGTTAGGGTTAGGGTTAGGGTACGGGTTAGGTTTAGGGTTAGGGGTTAGGG
>JAVLSZ010000134.1:275000-292500 GCA_032313775.1 Urocyon cinereoargenteus | reverse complement strand
GGTACGGGTTAGGGTTAGGGTACGGTTTAGGGTTAGGGTTAGGGTTAGGGTACGGGTTAGGGTTAGGGTTAGGATACGGGTTAGGGTTAGGTTTAGGGTTGGGGACGGGTTAGATTTAGGGTTAGGGTTAGGGTTAGTGTTAGGGGTTAGGGGTTAGGTTCAGGGTTAGGGTTAGGGTTAGGTTACGGGTTAGGGTACAAGTTAGTGTTAGGGTACGGGTTAATTTTAGGGTTAGGGTTAGGGATAGGTTTAGGGTACGGGTTAGTGTTAGGGTTAGGCTTAGGGTACGGGTTAGTGTTAGGGTCCGGATTAGGGTACGGGTTAGGGTTAGGGTTAGGGTTTGGGTTAGGTTTAGGAAAGGGTTAGGGTTAGGGTTAGGGTTCAGGTTAGGGTTAGGGTTAGGGTTAGGATACGGGTTAGGGTTAGGGTACGGGTTAGGGTTAGGGTACGGGTTAGGTTACGGGTTAGGGTTAGGGTACTGGTACGGGAACGGGTATGGGTTAGGTTTAGGTTACGGGTTAGGGGTAGTGTTAGATTTAGGGTATGTGTAAGGGTTAGGGTTAGGGTTAGGGTTAGGGATTAGGGGTTAGTGTTAGGGTTAGGGTTAGGGTTACGGTACGGGTTAGGGTTAGGGTACGTGTTAGGTTTAGGGTACGGGTTAGGTTTAGTGTTAGGGTTAGGGTACGGGTTAGGTTTAGGGTTAGGGGTTAGGGTTAGTGTACGGGTTAAGGTTAGGGTTACGGTTACGCTTAGGGTATGGGTTAGGGTTAGGGTTAGGGTTAGTGTTAGGGTTAAGGTACGGGTTAGGGTTAGGGTTAGCGTTAGGGTTAGGGTTTAGGGGTTAGGGTTAGGGTTAGGGTTAGGGTTAGTGTTAGGGTTAGGGTACGGGTTAGGGTTAGGGTTAGGGTACGGTTTAGGGTTAGGGTACGGGTTAGAGTACGGATTAGGTTTAGGGTTAGGGTTAGGGTTAGGGTACGGGTTAGGGTTAGGGTTAGGTACGGGTTAGGGTTAGGGTTAGGGTTAGGGTTAGGGTTAGGGTTAGGGTACGGGTTATGGTTAGGGTTAGGGTTAGGGTTAGAGTTAGGGTTAGGGTACGGGTTAGTGTTTTGGTTAGGGTTAGGATTAGGGTTAGGGGTTAGGGGTTAGGGTTAGGGTTAGGGTTAGTGTAGGGTTAGGTTACGGGTTAGTGTATGGGTTAGGGTTAGGGTTAGGGTTAGGGTTAGAGCTTAGGGTTAGGGATAGGGTTTGGGTTAGTGTACGTGTTAGGGTTAGGGTTAGGGTTAGGGTAGGGTTAGTGTTAGTAATAGTGTACGGGTTAGGGTTAGGGTTAGGGTACGGTTTAGGGTTAGGGTACGGGTTAGAGTACGGATTAGGTTTAGGGGTAGGGTTAGGGTTAGGGTACGGGTTAGGGTTAGGGGTTAGGTACGGGTTAGGGTTAGGGTACGGGTTTGGGTTAGGGTACGGGTTAGGGTTAGGGTTCGGGTTAAGCTTAGGGTTAGGGTACGGGTTAGGGTTAGGGTTAGGGTACCGGTTTGGGTTAGGGTTAGGGTACGGGTTAGGGTTAGGGTACGGTTTAGGGTTAGGGTTAGGTTTAGGGTTAGTGTTAGGTTTAGGGTCCGGGTTAGGGTTAGGTTAGGGTACGGGTTAGGGTTATGGTACGGGTTAGGGTTAGGTTTAGCGTACGGGTTAGGGTTAGGGTTAGGGTTAGGGTTAGGGTACGGGTTATGGTTAGGGTTAGGTTTAGGGTTAGGGTTAGGGTTAGGGTTAGGGAACGGGTTAGGGTTAGGGTTAGGGTTAGGGTACGGGTTAGTTTTAGGGTTAGGGTTAGGGTTAGTGTATGGGTTAGGGTACGGGTTAGTTTTAGGGTTAGGGTTAGGGTTAGGGTACGGGTTAGGGTACGGATTAGGGTTAGGGTTAGGGTTAGGGTTAGCGTACGGATTAGGTTTAGAGTTACGGTTAGGTTTAGGGTTTGGTACGGGTTAGGGTTAGGGTTAGGGTTAGGATTAGAGTTAGGGTTTGGGTACAGGTTAGGGTTAGTGTTAGGGTTAGGGTTAGGGTACGGGTTAGGGTACGTGTTAGGGTTAGGGTTAGGGTTAGGGTTAGGGTTAGGGGTTAGGGGTTAGGGTTAGGGTTAGGTTACGGGTTAGGGTTAGGGTTTTGGTTAGGGATAGGGTTAGCGTAAGGGTTAGGGTTAGGGTTAGGTTTAGGGTTGGGGGTTAGGGGTTAGGGTTAGGGTTAGGGTTAGGGTACGGGTTAGGGTTAGGGTTAGGGTACGGGTTAGGGTTAGGGTTAGAGTTAGGGTTAGGGTACGGGTTAGTGTTTTGGTTAGGGTTAGGATTAGGGTTAGGGGTTAGGGGTTAGGGTTAGGGTTAGGGTTAGTGTAAGGGTTACGGTTAGGGTTAGGGTACGGGTTAGGGTTAGGGTTAGGGTTAGGGTTAGGGTACGGGTTTAGGGTTAGGGTACCGGTTAGGGTACGGTTTAGGGTACGGGTCAGGGTTAGGTTTAGGGTTAGGGTACGGGTTAGGGTTAGGGTTAGGCTTAGGGTTAGGGTACGGGTCAGGGTTAGGGTTAGGGTTAGTTTTAGGGTTAATGTACGGGTTAGGGTTAGGTTTAGGATTAGGTTAAGGTTAGGGGTTAGGGGTTAGGGTTAGGGTTAGGGTTAGGGTTAGGGTATGGATTAGGGTTAGGGTTAGGGTTAGGGTTAAGGTACGGGTTAGGGTTAGGGTTAGGGTACGAGTTAGGGTTAGTGTTAGTGTTAGGGTTAGGGTTAGGGTACGGGTTAGGTTTAGGGTTAGGGTACGGGTTAGGGTACGGGTTAGGGAACGGGTTAGGGTTAGGGTTAGGTTTAGGGTTAGGGTTAGGAGTTAGGGGTTAGGGTTAGGGTTAAGTTTAGGGTTAGGGTTAGGGGTTAGGGGTTAGGGTTAGGTTACGGGTTAGGGTTAGGGTTAAGGTTAGGTTTAGGGTTAGGTTTAGGGTTTAGGGGTTAGTGTTAGAGTTAGGGTTAGGTTAGTGTTAGGGTACGGGTTAGGGTTAGTGTTAGTGTTAGGGTTAGGGTTAGGGTACGGGTTAGGTTTAGGGTTAGGGTACGGGTTAGGGTACGGGTTAGGGTACGGGTTAGGGTTAGCGTTAAGGTTAGGGTACGGGTTGGGGTACGGGTTAGGGTTAGGGTTAGGGTACGGGTTGGGGTTAGGATTAGGGTTAGGGTTAGGGTTTGGATACAGGTTAGGGTTAGGGTTAGGGTTAGGGTTAGGGTACGGGTTAGGGTACGGGTTAGGGTACGGGTTAGGGTTAGGGTTAGGGTTAGGGTACGGGTTAGGTTTAGGGTTTAGGGTTAGGGTTAGGGTTAGGGTTAGGCTTAGGGTATGGGTTAGGTTTAGGGTACTGGTTAGGGTTAGGGTTAGGGTTAAGTTTAGGGTACGGGTTAGGGTTAGGGTTAGGGTACGGTTTAGGGTTAGGGTTAGGGTTAGGGTTAGGGTACGGGTTAGGGTACGGGTTAGTGTTAGGGTTAGGGTTTAAGGGTTAGGGTTAGGGTTAGGGTTAGTGTTAGGGTATGGATTAGGGTTAGGTTTAGGGTTAGGGTACGGGTTAGGGTACGGGTTAGGGTCCGGGTTATGTTAGGGTTAGGGTTAGAGTACGGGTTAGGGTTAGGGTTAGGGTTAGGGTACGGGTTAGGGTTAGGGTACGGGTTAGGGTTAGGGTACGGTTTAGGGTACGGGTTAGGGTTAGGGTTAGGGTACGGGTTAGAGTTAGGGTATGGGTTAGAGTACGGGTTAGGGTTAGGGTTAGGGTACGGGTTAGGGTTAGGGTTAGTGTACGGGTTATGGTTAGGTTTAGGGTAGGTTTAGGGTACGAGTTAGGGTTAGGGTTAGGGTACGTGTTAGGGTTAGGATACGGGTTAGGGTTAGCGTTAGGGTTAGTGTTAGTGTTAGGGTACGGGTTAGGGTTAGGGTACGGGTTAGAGTACGGGTTAGGGTTAGGGTTAGGGTACGGGTTAGTTTTAGGGTTAGGTACGGGTTAGGGATAGGGTACGGTTTAGGGTTAGGGTTAGGGTTAGGGTTCGGTTTAGGGTTAGGGTTAGGGTACGGGTTAGGGTTAGGGTTAGGGTACGGGTTTGGGTTAGGGTTAGGGTACGGGTTAGGGTTAGGGTACGGGTTAGGGTTAGGTTTAGGTTTAGGGTTAGTGTTAGGGTTAGGGTACGGGTTAGGGTTAGGTTTACGGTACGGGTTAGGGTTATGGTACGGGTTAGGGTTATGTTTAGCGTACGGGTTAGGGTTAGGTTTAGGGTTAGGGTACGGGTTAGGTTTAGGGTACGGGTTAGGGTTAGGGTTAGGGTACGTGTTAGGGTTAGGGTACGGTTTAGGGTTAGGGTTAGGGTTAGGGTACGGGTTAGGGTTAGGGTTAGGGTTAGGGTACGGGTTAGGGTTAGGGTTAGGTGTTAGGGTTAGGTACGGGTTAGGGTTAGGGGACGGCTTAAGGTTAGGGTTAGGGTTAGGGTACGGGTTAGGGTTAGGGTTAGTTTTAGGGTTAGGATTAGGGTACGTGTTAGGATTAGGGTTAGGGTTAGGGTTAGGGTTAGGGTACGGTTTAGGGTTAGGGTTAGTGTTAGGGTACGGGTTAGGGTTAGGGTTAGGGTTAGGGTTAATGTACAGGTTAGGGTACGGGTTATGGTTCGGGTTAGGTTTAGGGTTAGGGTACGGGTTAGGGTTAGCGTTAGGGTTAGGGTTAGGGTTAGGGTACGGGTTAGGTTTAGGGTACGGGTTAGGGTTAGGGTTAGGGTACGTGTTAGGGTTAGGGTACGGTTTAGGGTTAGGGTTAGGGTTAGGGTACGGGTTAGGGTTAGGGTTAGGGTTAGGGTACGGGTTAGGGTTAGGGTTAGGTTTTAGGGTTAGGTACGGGTTAGGGTTAGGGGACGGCTTAAGGTTAGGGTTAGGGTTAGGGTACGGGTTAGGGTTAGGGTTAGTTTTAGGGTTAGGATTAGGGTACGTGTTAGGATTAGGGTTAGGGTTAGGTTTAGGGTACGGTTTAGGGTTAGGGTTAGCGTTAGGGTTAGGGTTAGGGTTAGGGTACGGGTTAGGGTTAGGGTATGGGTTAGGGTTAGGGTTAGTGTACGGGTTAGGGTTAGGTTTAGGGTTAGGTTTAGGGTACGGGTTAGGGTTAGGGTTAGGGTACGTGTTAGGGTTAGGGTACGGGTTAGGGTTAGGGTTAGGGGTTAGGGGTTAGTGTACGGGTTAAGGATAGGGTTACGGTTAGGGTTAGGGTACGGGTTAGGGTTAGGGTTAGGGTTAGTGTTAGGGTTAAGGTACGGGTTAGGGTTAGGGTTAGCGTTAGGGTTAGGGTTTAGGGGTTAGGGTTAGGGTTAGGGTTAGTGTTAGTGTTAGGGTTAGGGTACGGGTTAGGGTTAGGGTTACGGGTTAGGTTTAGTGTACGGGTTAGGGTTAGGGTTAAGGTTAGGGTTAGAGGTTAGGGTTAGGGATAGGGTTTGGGTTAGTGTACGTGTTAGGGTTAGGGTTAGGGTTAGGGTTAGGGTTAGGGTAGGGTTAGTGTTAGTGTTAGTGTACGGGTTAGGGTTAGGGTTAGGGTACGGTTTAGGGTTAGGGTACGGGTTAGAGTACGGATTAGGTTTAGGGTTAGGGTTAGGGTTAGGGTACGGGTTAGGGTTAGGGTTAGGTACGGGTTTGGGTTAGGGTACGGGTTTGGGTTAGGGTACGGGTTAGGGTTAGGGTTCGGGTTACGCTTAGGGTTAGGGTACGGGTTAGGGTTAGGGTACGGTTTAGGGTTAGGGTTAGGTTTAGGGTTAGTGTTAGGTTTAGGGTCCGGGTTAGGGTTAGGGTTAGGGTACGGGTTAGGGTTATGGTACGGGTTAGGGTTAGGTTTAGCGTACGGGTTAGGGTTAGGGTTAGGGTTAGGGTTAGGGTACGGGTTATGGTTAGGGTTAGGTTTAGGGTTAGGGTTAGGGTTAGGGAACGGGTTAGGTTTAGGGTTAGGGTTAGGGTACGGGTTAGTTTTAGTGTTAGGGTTAGGGTTAGGGTATGGGTTAGGGTACGGGTTAGTTTTAGGGTAAGGGTTAGGGTTAGGGTACGGGTTAGGGTACGGATTAGGGTTAGGGTTAGGGTTAGGTTTAGCGTACGGGTTAGGTTTAGAGTTACGGTTAGGTTTAGGGTTTGGGTACGGGTTAGGGTTAGGGTTAGGGTTAGGGTTAGGGTTAGGGTTAGAGTTAGGGTTTGGGTACAGGTTTGGGTTAGTGTTAGGGTTAGGGTTAGGGTACGGGTTAGGGTACGTGTTAGGGTTAGGGTTAGGGTTAGGGTTAGGGTTAGGGTTAGGGGTTAGGGGTTAGGGTTAGGGTTAGGTTACGGGTTAGGGTTAGGGATTTGGTTAGGGTGAGGGTTAGCGTACGGGTTAGGGTTAGGGTTAGGTTTAGGGTTGGGGGTTAGGGGTTAGGGTTAGGGTTAGGGTTAGGGTTAGGGTACGGGTTAGGGTTAGGGTTAGGGTACGTGTTAGGGTTAGGGTTAGAGTTAGGGTTAGGGTACGGGTTAGTGTTTTGGTTAGGGTTAGGATTAGGGTTAGGGGTTAGGGGTTAGGGTTAGGGTTAGGGTTAGTGTAGGGTTAGGTTACGGGTTAGTGTATGGGTTAGGGTTAGGGTACGGGTTAGTGTAAGGGTTAGGGTTAGGGTTAGGGTACGGGTTAGGGTTAGGGTTAGGGTTAGGGTTAGGGTACGGGTTAGGGTTAGGGTACCGGTTAGGGTACGGTTTAGGGTACGGGTTAGGGTACAGGTCAGGGTTAGGGTACGGTTTAGGGTTAGGGTTAGGGTTAGGGTACTGGTTAGGGTTAGGGTACGGGTTAGGGTTAGGGTACGGGTTAGGGTACGGGTTAGTGTTAGGGTTAGGTTACGGGTTAGGGTTAGGGTACGTGTTAGGGTTAGGGTTAGTTTTAGGGTACGGGTTAGGGTTAGGGTACGGTTTAGGTTACGGGTTAGGGTTAGGGTTAGGGTTAGGGTACGGGTTAGGGTTAGGGTACGGTTTAGGGTTAGGGTACGGGTTAGGGTTAGGGTACCGGTTAGGGTACTGGTTAGGGTTAGGGTTAGGGTACGGGTTAGGGTTAGGTTTAGGGTTAGGGTACGGGTTAGGGTTAGGGTTAGGGGTTAGGGTTAGGGTACGGGTTAGGGTTAGGGTTAGGGTTTGTTTTAGGGTTAATGTACGGGTTAGGGTTAGGGTTAGGATTAGGTTAAGGTTAGGGTTAGGGGTTAGGGTTAGGGTTAGGGTTAGGGTATGGATTAGGGTTAGGGTTAGGGTTAGGGTTAAGGTACGGGTTAGGGTTAGGGTTAGGGTATGAGTTAGGGTTAGAGTTAGGGTTAGGGTTAGGGTTAGGGTTAGGGTTAGAGTTAGAGGTTAGGGTGAGTGTTCGGGTACGGGTTAGGGTTATGGTTAGGGTTAGGGTTAGGGTTAGGTTATGGGTTAGGGTTATGGTTAGGGTTAGGGTTAGGGTTAGGGTACGGGTTAGGGTTAGGGTTAGGGTACGGGTAAGGGTTAGGTTACGGGTTAGGGTTAGGGTTAGGGTTAGGGTACGGGTTAGGGTTAGGGTTAGGGTACGTGTTAGGGTTAGGGTTAGGGTTAGGGTTAGGGTTAAGGTACGGGTTAGGGTTAGGGTTAGGGTTAGGGTACAGGTACGGGTTAGGGTTAGGGTTAGGGTTAGGGTGCGGTTTAGGGTTCGGTTTAGGGTGCGGGTTAGGGTACGGGTTAGGGTTAGGGTTAGGGTTAGGTTACGGGTTAGGGTTATGGTTAGGGTTAGGGTTAGGGTTAGGGTACGGGGTAGGGTTAGGGTTAGGGTATGGGTTAGGGTTAGGGTACGGGTTAGGGTTAGGGTTAGGGTATGGGTTAGGGTTAGGGTTAGGGTACATGTTAGTGTTAGGGTTAGGTTTAGGGTTAGGGTTAGAGGTTAGGGGTAGGGTTAGGGTACGTGTTAGGGTTAGGGTACGGTTTAGGGTTAGAGTTAGGGTTAGGGTTAGGGTACGGGTTTGGGTTAAGGTTAGGTTACGGGTTAGGGTTATGGTTAGGGTTAGGGTTAGGGTACGGGTCAGATTTAGGGTTAGGGTTAGGGTTAGGGTTAGGGGTTCGGGGTTAGGGTTAGGGTTAGGTTTAGGGTACGGGTTAGGGTACGGGTTAGTGTTAGGGTGCGGGTTAATTTTAGGGTTAGGGTTAGGGTGAGGTTTAGTGTACGGGTTAGGGTTAGGGTTAGGGTTAGGGTACGGTTTAGGGTTAGGGTCGGTGTTAGGGTACGGGTTAGGATTAGGGTTAGGGTTAGGGTTAGGGTTAGGAAAGGGTTAAGGTTAGGGTTAGGGTACGGGTTAGGGTTAGGATTAGGGTTAGGTTTAGGGTACGGGTTAGGGTTAGCGTACGGGTTAGGGTTAGGCTACGGGTTAGGGCACAGGTTAGGGTTAGGGTAGGGGTACGTGTTAGGGTTAGGGTACGGTTTAGGGTTAGTGTTAGGGTTAGGGTACGGGTTAGGGTTAGGGTTAGGGGTTAGGGTTAAGGTACGGGTTAGGGTTAGTGTTAGGGTTAGGGTTAGGGTTAGGGTATGGGTTAGGTTTAGGGTTAGGGTTAGTGTTAGGGTACGGGTTAGGGTACGGGTTAGGTTTAGGGTTAGGGTTATGGTTAGGTTAAGGGTACGGGTTAGGGTTAGGGTTAGGGTTAGGTTTAGTGTACGGGTTAAGGTTAGGTTTAGTGTTAGGTTAGTGTTAGGGTACGGGTTTGGATTAGGGTTAGGGTTAGGGTTAGGGTACGGGTTAGGGTTAGGGTTAGGGTACGGGTTAGTGTTAGGGTTAGGGTTAGGGTTAGGTTTAGGGTTAGAGGTTAGGGTTAGGGTTAGGGTTAGGGTTAGGATTAGGGTGTTGGTTAGGGTACGGTTTAGGTTTAGGGTTAGGGTTAGGGTACGGGTTAGGGTTAGTTTTAGGGTACCGGTTAGGGTTAGGGTACGGGTTAGGGTTAGGGTTAGGGTACGTGCTAGGGTTAGGGTACGGTTTAGGGTTAGGGTTAGTGTTAGGGTACGGGTTAGGGTTAGGGTTAGGATACGGGTTAGGGTACAGGTTAGAGTTAGGGTACGGGTTAATTTTAGGGTAAGGGTTAGGGTTAGGTTTAGGGTACGGGTTAGGGTTAGGGTTAGGGTACGGGTTAGTGTTAGGGTCCGGATTAGGGTACGGGTTAGGGTTAAGGTTAGGGTATGGGTTAGGGTTAGGAAAGGGTTATGTTTAAGGATAGGGTTCGGGTTAGGTTTAGGGTTAAGTTTAGGTTACGGGTTAGGGTTAGGGTACGGGTTAGGGTTAGGGTACGGGTTAGGTTACGGGTTAGTGTTAGGGTACGGGTACGGGTACGGGTATGGGTTAGGTTTAGGGTACGGGTTAGGGTTAGTGTTAGGGTTAGGGTACGTGTTAGGGTTAGGGTTAGGGTTAGGATTAGGGGTTAGGGTTAGGGTTAGGGTTAGGGTACGGTTTAGGGTAAGAGTTAGGGTGAGTGTTAGGGTTTGGGTACGGGTTAGGGTTAGGGTTAGGGTTAGGGTACGGGTTAGGGTACGGGTTAGGGTTAAGGTTAGGGTTAAGGTACGGGTTAGGTTTAGGGTTACGGTTAGGGTTAGGGTACGGGTAAGGTTTAGTGTTAAGGGTTAGGGTTAGTGTTAGGTTTAGGGTTAGGGTTAGGGTACGGTTTAGGGTTAGGGTACGGGTTAGGGTTAGGGTTAGGGTAAGGGTTAGCGTACGGGTTAAGGTTAGGGTTAGGCTTAGGGTTAGGGGTTAGGGATTAGGGTTAGAGTTAGGGTTAAGGTACGGGTTAGGTTTAGGGTTAGGGTACCTGTTAGGGTTAGGGTTAGGGTTAGGGTTAGGGTACGGGTTATGGTTAGGGTTAGGATTAGGGTTAGGGGTTAGGGGCTAGGGTTAGTGTTAGTGTTAGGGTACGGGTTAGGGTACGGTTTAGGGTTAGGGTACGGGTTAGTGTTAGGGTTAGGGTTAGGGTTAGTGTTAGGGTATGGATTAGGGTTAGGTTTAGGTTTAGGGTACGGGTTAGGGTACGGGTTAGGGTCCGGGTTAGGTTAGGGTTAGGGTTAGAGTACGGGTTAGGGTTAGGGTTAGGGTTAGGCTACGGGTTAGGGTTAGGGTACGGGTTAGGGTTAGGGTACGGTTTAGGGTACGGGTTAGGGTTAGGGTTAGGGTACAGGTTAGGGTTAGGGTATGGGTTAGAGTACGGGTTAGGGTTAGGGTTAGGGTACGGGTTAGGGTTAGGGTTAGTGTACGGGTTAGGGTTAGGTTTAGGGTAGGTTTAGGGTACGAGTTAGGGTTAGGGTTAGGGTACGTGTTAGGGTTAGGGTACGGGTTAGGGTTAGCGTTAGGGTTAGTGTTAGTGTTAGGGTACGGGTTAGGGTTAGGGTACGGGTTAGAGTACGGGTTAGGGTTAGGGTTAGGGTACGGGTTAGGTTTAGGGTTAGGTACGGGTTAGGGATAGGGTACGGTTTAGGGTTAGGGTTAGGGTTAGGGTTCGGTTTAGGGTTAGGGTTAGGGTACGGGTTAGGGTTAGGGTTAGGGTACGGGTTTGGGTTAGGGTTAGGGTACGGGTTAGGGTTAGGGCACGGGTTAGGGTTAGGTTTAGGTTTAGGGTTAGTGTTAGGGTTAGGGTACGGGTTAGGGTTAGGTTTACGGTACGGGTTAGGGTTATGGTACGGTTTAGGGTTATGTTTAGCGTACGGGTTAGGGTTAGGGTTAGGGTTAGGGTACGGGTTAGGTTTAGGGTACGGGTTAGGGTTAGGGTTAGGGTACGTGTTAGGGTTAGGGTACGGTTTAGGGTTAGGGTTAGGGTTAGGGTACGGGTTAGGGTTAGGGTTAGGGTTAGGGTACGGGTTAGGGTTAGGGTTAGGTGTTAGGGTTAGGTACGGGTTAGGGTTAGGGGACGGCTTAAGGTTAGGGTTAGGGTTAGGGTACGGGTTAGGGTTAGGGTTAGTTTTAGGGTTAGGATTAGGGTACGTGTTAGGATTAGGGTTAGGGTTAGGGTTAGGGTTAGGGTACGGTTTAGGGTTAGGGTTAGTGTTAGGGTACGGGTTAGGGTTAGGGTTAGGGTTAGGGTTAATGTACAGGTTATGGTACGGGTTATGGTTCGGGTTAGGTTTAGGGTTAGGGTACGGGTTAGGGTTAGCGTTAGGGTTAGGGTTAGGGTTAGGGTACGGGTTAGGGTTAGGGTATGGGTTAGGGTTAGCGTTAGGGTTAGGGTTAGGGTTAGGGTACGGGTTAGGTTTAGGGTACGGGTTAGGGTTAGGGTTAGGGTACGTGTTAGGGTTAGGGTACGGTTTAGGGTTAGGGTTAGGGTTAGGGTTAGGGTACGGGTTAGGGTTAGGGTTAGGGTTAGGGTACGGGTTAGGGTTAGGGTTAGGTGTTAGGGTTAGGTACGGGTTAGGGTTAGGGGACGGCTTAAGGTTAGGGTTAGGGTTAGGGTACGGGTTAGGGTTAGGGTTAGTTTTAGGGTTAGGATTAGGGTACGTGTTAGGATTAGGGTTAGGGTTAGGGTTAGGGTTAGGGTACGGTTTAGGGTTAGGGTTAGCGTTAGGGTTAGGGTTAGGGTTAGGGTACGGGTTAGGGTTAGGGTATGGGTTAGGGTTAGGGTTAGTGTACGGGTTAGGGTTAGGTTTAGGGTTAGGTTTAGGGTACGGGTTAGGTTTAGGGTTAGGGTACGTGTTAGGGTTAGGGTACGGGTTAGGGTTAGGGTTATGGTTAGTGTTAGTGTTAGGGTACGGGTTAGGTTTAGGGTTAGGTACGGGTTAGGGTTGGGTACGGGTTAGGGTTAGGGTTAGGGTTAGGGTTCGGTTTAGGGTTAGGGTTAGGGTACTGGTTAGGGTTAGGGTTAGGGTACGGGTTTGGGTTAGGGTTAGGGTACGGGTTAGGGTTAGGGTACGGGTTAGGGTTAGGGTTAGGTTTAGGGTTAGTGTTAGGGTTAGGGTACGGGTTAGGGTTAGGTTTAGGGTAAGGGTTAGGGTTATGGTACTTGTTAGGGTTATGTTTAGCGTACGGGTTAGGGTTAGGGTTAGGGTTAGGGTTAGGGTACGGGTTAGGTTTAGGGTACGGGTTAGGGTTAGGGTTAGGGTACGGGTTAGGGTTAGGGTTAGGGTACGGGTTAGGGTTAGGGTTAGGGTTAGGGTACGGGTTAGGGTTAGGGTTAGGTGTTAGGGTTAGGTATGGGTTAGGGTTAGGTTTAGGGTTAGTGTTAGGGATAGGGTACGGGTTAGGGTTAGGGTTAGGGATAGTGTTAAGGTTAAGGTACGGTTTAGGGTTAGGGTTAGGTTTAGGGTTAGGGTTAGGGTTAGGTTTAGGGTTTTGGTGTTAGGGTTAGGGTTAGGGTAAGGGTACGGGTTAGGGTTAATGTTAGGGTTAGTGTTAGTGTTAGGGTTAGGGTTAGGGTTAGGGTACGGGTTAGGGTTAGGGTTAGGGTTAAGGTTAGGGAACGGGTTAGGGTTAGGTTACGGGTTAGGGTTACGGTACGGGTTAGGTTACGGGTTAGGGTTAGGGTACGGGTACGGGTTAGGGTTAGGGTACGGGTTAGGGTTAGGGTTAGGTTTAGGGTTAGGTTAGGGTACGGTTTTGTGTTAGGGTTAGGTTACGGTTTAGGGTTAGGGTACGGTTTAGGGTTAGGGTTAGGTTTAGGGTTAGTGTTAGGTTTAGGGTACGGGTTAGGGTTAGGGTTAAGGTACGGGTTAGGGTTATGGTACGGGTTAGGGTTAGGGTTAGGGTTAGGGTTAGGGTACGGGTTAGTTTTAGGGAAGGGTTAGGGTTAGGGTACGGGTTAGGGTACGGGTTAGTTTTAGGGTTAGGGTTAGGGTAGGGTACGGGTTAGGGTACGGGTTAGGGTTAGGGTTAGGGTTAGGGTTAGCGTACGGGTTAGGTTTAGAGTTACGGTTAGGGTTAGGGTTTGGGTACGGGTTAGGGTTAGGGTTAGGGTTAGGGTTAGAGTTAGGGTTTGGGTACGGGTTAGTGTAAGGGTTAGGGTTAGGGTTAGGGTTAGGGTTAGAGTACGGTTAGGGTTAGGTTTAGGGTTAGGGTTAGGTTTAGGTTTAGGGGTTAGGGTTAGGGTTAGGGTTAGGGTTAGGTTTAGGGTACGGTTTAGGGTTAGGTTACGGGTAAGGGTTAGGTTTAGGTTTAGGGTTAAGGTTAGGGTACGGGTTAGGGTTCGGGTTAGGGTTAGGGTTAGGGTTAGGGTTTGGGTACGGGTTAGGGTTAGGGTTAGGGTTAGGGTTAGAGTTAGTGTTTGGGTACGGGTTAGGGTTAGGGTTAGGTTTAGGTTTAGGGTACGGGTTAGTGTACGGTTTAGGGTTAGGGTTAGGATTAGATTACGGTTAGGGTTAGGGTTAGGGTTAGGGTTAGGGTTAGTGTTAGGTTTTGGTTTAGGGGTTAGGGTTAGTGTTAGGGTTAGGGTTAGGGTTAGAGTACAGTTATGGTTAGGGTTAGGGTTAGGGTTAGGGTTAGGGTTAGGTTTCGGTTTAGGGGTTAGGGTTAGGGTTAGGGTTAGGGTTAGGTTTAGGGTACGGGTTAGGGTTAGGTTACGGGTTAGGATTAGTGTTAGTTTTAGGGTTAGGGTTAAGGTACGGGTTAGTGTTTGGGTTAGGGTTAGGATTAGGGTTAGGGGTTAGGGGTTAGTGTTAGGGTTAGGTTTAGTGTTAGGGTTAGGGTACGGGTTAGTGTACGGGTTAGGGTTAGGGTACGGGTTAGTGTAAGGGTTAGGGTAAGGGTTAGGGTTAGGGTCCGAGTTAATGTTACGGTTAGGGTTAGGGTTAGTGTACGGGTTAGGGTTAGGGTACCGGTTAGGGTACGGGTTAGGGTACGGGTTAGGGTTAGGGTTAGGTTTAGGGTTAGTGTACGGGTTAGGGTTAGGGTACGGGTTAGGGTTAGGGTACGGGTTAGGGTACGGGTTAGGGTTAGGGTACGGGTTAGGTTTAGGGTACGTGTTAGGGTTAGGGTTAGTTTTAGGGTACGGGTTAGGTTTAGGGTATGGGTTAGGTTACGGGTTAGGGTTAGGGTTAGGGTTAGGGTACGGGTTAGGGTTAGGGTACGGGTTAGGTTTAGGTTACGGGTTAGGGTAGGGTACCGGTTAGGGTACTGGTTAGGGATAGGGTTAGGGTTAGGGTTAGGGTACGGGTTAGGGTTAGGTTTAGGGTTAGGGTACGGGTTAGGGTTAGGGTTAGGATTAGGATTAGGGTTAGGGGTTAGGGGTTAGGGTTAGGGTTAGGTTTAGGGTATGGATTAGGGTTAGGGTTAGGGTTAAGGTACGGGTTAGGGTTAGGGTTAGGGTACGAGTTAGGGTTAGAGTTAGGGTTAGGGTTAGGGTTAGGGTTAGGGTTAGAGGTTAGGTTAGGGTTAGGGTTAGGGTACGGGTTAGGGTTAGGGTTAGGGTTAGGGTTAGGGTACGGTTTAGGGTTAGGGTTAGGGTTAGTGTTAGGTTACGGGTTAGGGTTATGGTTAGGGTTAGGGTTAGGGTTAGGGTACGGGGTAGAGTTAGGGTTAGGGTACGGGTTAGGGTTAGGGTACGGGTTAGGGTTAGGGTTAGGGTACGGGATAGGGTTAGGGTTAGGATACGTGTTAGGGTTAGGGTTAGGGTTTGGGTTAGGGTTAAGGTACGGGTTAGGGTTAGGTTTAGGGTTAGGGTACGGGTTAGGGTTAGGGTTAGGGTTAGGGTTAAGGTGCGGTTTAGGGTTCGGGTTAGGGTTAGGGTTAGAGTTAGAGTTAGGGTACTGTTTAGGGTTAGGGTTAGGGTTAGGGTTAGGTTACGGGTTAGGGTTATGGTTAGGGTTAGGGTTAGTGTTAGGGTACGGGGTAGGGTTAGGGTTAGGGTACGGGTTAGGGTTAGGTTACGGGTTAGGGTTAGGGTTAGGGTATGGGTTAGGGTTAGGGTTAGGGTACATGTTAGGGTTAAGGTTAGGTTTAGGGTTAGGGTTAGAGGTTAGGGTTAGGTTTAGCGTACGGGTTAGGGTTAGAGTACGGTTTAGGGTTAGGGTTAGGGTTAGGTTTAGGGTACGGTTTCGGGTTAGGGTTAGGTTACGGCTTAGGGTTATGGTTAGGGTTAGGGTTAGGGTTAGGGTACGGGTTAGATTTAGGGTTAGGTTTAGGGTTAGGGTAGGGGTTCGGGGTTAGGGTTAGGGTTAGGTTAAGGGTACGGGTTAGGGTACGGGTTAGGGTTAGGGTACGGGTTAATTTTAGGGTGAGGTTTAGGGTGAGGTTTAGGGTACGGGTTAGGGTTAGGGTTAGGTTTAGGCTACGGTTTAGTGTTAGGGTCGGGGTTAGGGTACGGGTTAGGGTTAGGGTTAGGGTTAGGGTTAGGATTAGGGTTAGGGTTAGGAAAGGGTTAGGGTTAGGGTTAGGTTACGGGTTAGGGTTAGGATTAGGGTTAGGGTTAGGGTACGGGTTAGGGTTAGGGTATGGGTTAGGGTTAGTGTACGGGTTAGGGCACGGGTTAGGGTTAGGGTACGGGTACAGGTTAGGGTTAGGGTACGGGTTAGGGTTAGTGTTAGGGTTAGGGTACGGGTTAGGGTTAGGGTTAGGGGTTAGGGTTAAGGTACTGGTTAGGTTTAGGGTTAGGGTTAGGGTTAGGGTTTAGGGGTTAGGGTTAGGGTTAGGGTTAGGGTACGGGTTAGGGTTAGGGTTAGGGTTAGCGTACGGGTTAGGGTTAGGGTTACGGTTAGGGTTAGGGGTTAGAGGTTAGTGTTAGGGTTAGGGTTAGGGTACGGGTTAGGGTTAGGGTTAGGGTACGGGTTAGGTTTAGGGTTCGAGTTAGGGTTAGTGTACGGGTTAGGGCACGGGTTAGGGTTAGGGTACGGGTACGAGTTAGGGTTAGTGTTAGGGTTAGGGTACGGGTTAGGGTTAGTGTTAGGGGTTAGGGTTAAGGTACTGGTTAGGTTTAGGGTTAGGGTTAGGGTTAGGGTTTAGGGGTTAGGGTTAGGGTTAGGGTTAGGGTACGGGTTAGGGTTAGGGTTAGGGTTAGGGTACGGGTTAGGGTTAGGGTAAGGGTACGGGTTGGGTTTAGGGTTCGAGTTAGGGTTAGGGTACGGGTTAGTGTTTGGTTTAGGGTTAGGAATAGGGTTGGGTTTAGGGGTTAGGGTTAGGGTTAGGTTTAGGGTTAGGGTACGGGTTAGGGTACGGGTTAGGGTAAGGGTTAGGGTTAGGGTACGGGTTAATTTTAGGGTTAGGGTTAGGGTTAGGGGTTAGGGGTTAGGGTTGGGGTTAGGGTTAGGGTTTGGGTACGGGTTAGGGTTAGGGTTAGGGTTAGGGTTAGGGTACGGGTTAGGGTACGGGTTAGGGTACAGGTTAGGGTTAGGGTACGGTTAGGGTTAGGGTTAGGGTTAAGGTTAGGGTACAGGTTAGGTTTAGGGTTAGGGGTTACGGTTAGGGTTAGGGTTAGGGTAGGTTAAGTGTTAGGGTTAGTGTACGGGTTAGGGTTAGGGTTACGGTTAGGGTTAGGGTTTAGGGGTTAGGGTTAGGGTTATGGTTAGGGTACGGTTTAGGTTTAGGGTTAGGGTACGGGTTAGGTTTAGGGTTCGAGTTAGGGTTAGGGTACGGGTTAGTGTTTGGTTTAGGGTTAGGATTAGGGTTGCGGTTAGGGGTTAGGGGTAGGGTTAGGGTTAGCTTAGGATTAGGGTACGGTTTAGGGTACGGGTTAGGGTTAGGGTACGGGTTAGTGTTAGGGTTAGGGTTAGGGTTATGGTTAGGGTACGGGTTAGGGTTAGGGTCAGCGTTAGGGTACGGGTTAGGTTTAGGGTACGGGTTAGGGTACGGGTTAGAGTACGGGTTAGGGTACGGGTTAGGGTTAGGATACGGGTTAAGGTTAGGGTTAGGTTTAGGGTTAGGGTACGGGTTAGGGTTAGGGTACGGGTTAGGTTTAGGGTACGTGTTAGGGTTAGGGTACGTGTTAGGTTTAGGGTTAGTTTTAGGGTACGGGTTAGGGTTAAGGTACGGGTTAGGTTACGGGTTAGGTTTAGGGTTAGGGTTAGGGTACGGGTTAGGGTTAGGGTACGGGTTAGGGTTAGGGTACGGGTTAGGGTTAGGGTACGGGTTAGGGTACTGGTTAGGGTTAGGGTTAGGGTTAGGGTACGGGTTAGTGTTAGGGTTAGGGTTAGGGTAAGTGTTAGGGTTAGGGTTAGGGGTTAGGGTTAGGGTACGCGTTAGGGTTAGGGTTAGGGTTAGGGTTAGTGTTAGGGTTAATGTACGGGTTAGGTTTAGGTTTAGGATTAGGGTTAGGGTTAGGGGTTAGGGGTTAGGGTTAGGGTTAGGGTTAGGGTTAGGGTATGGGTTAGGGTTAGCGTTAGGGTTAGGGTTTGGGTTAGGGTACTGGTTAGGCTTAGGTTTAGGGTACGTTTAGGTTTAAGTTTAGGGTTAGAGTTTGGGTACGGGTTAGGGTTAGGGTTAGGTTTAGGGTTCGGGTTAGGGTTTAGGGGTTAAGGTTAGGGTTAATGTTAGGGTTAGGGTTAGGGGTTAGTGGATACGGTTAGG